>JANIJM010000002.1:0-107270 GCA_030557885.1 Lachancea quebecensis | reverse complement strand
CCTGACCCATACACTACGACCGAGTCGCTGTCGTCTGGCACTTACACTGAGATCGTGACGTACTACCCAACGACTGCTTCTGATGGATCTGAGATAACTGGTACCTCGACTTACACACTATCTCCAGGTTCTACTTCAGGCTCGTCTGTGTTCACGGTCCCTGACCCATACACTACGACCGAGTCGCTGTCGTCTGGCACTTACACTGAGATCGTGACATTCTTCCCAACGACTGCTTCTGATGGATCTGAGATAACTGGTACCTCGACTTACACACTATCTCCAGGTTCTACTTCAGGCTCGTCTGTGTTCACGGTCCCTGACCCATACACTACGACCGAGTCGCTGTCGTCTGGCACTTACACTGAGATCGTGACATTCTTCCCAACGACTGCTTCTGATGGATCTGAGATCACCGGTACCTCGACATATACACTCCCAATTCGGTCTAGTTTCTCTAGTGCGGTCTCAATTAGTGCATCCACGGATGCGGTCAGTAGTTCATCGGTGATATCTTCTTCGTGGCACACACCTTGGTACATCAATAGTACGGGCTCCTCTTCAGAAAGTTGGTATACTCAAATTACCTCAAATTATCCAAGTTCAGATATATCGGGACATACAACGTCACAGATAACAGGTGCGTCTTCTACAGCATCTCGTGAAGATACGTCTTCCGTCGTGTATGGCTCTTCGAGTGCGATAGTAACTAGAACTGCGTCGGGAACTACAAGAGCCTCTTTTATGAGCTCTGCGCAACGAACTACCGCTAGACCATCGTTTACAAAGAGCGTAGTTGTCACTACTGAATCTGGGACTGTGACTTCTTACACCACCTTTTGCCCTATCAGTGAACGCCAAATAGCAACGACTGGTCAATCTTCTGCTGAAATCGCCGCCTCGACTACGGAGATCAGGCCTTCCGCTTCCTACAGCAGTAACATTGTAGCGAGTTCTGCTCCCCAGAGCATCAAAACTGCCTCTGATCCTAAATCTCAGTCGGAGGCTGAAGAATCTACATCTACTGCGAGTAGTTCGATAATACCCTCGAGCACCTTTGATGGCACTTCTCAATTTTCTCAAGAGCCATCTTCTACCACAGGTAATCAAAATTCCTCCCCAACTACCCCCGGGGTCTCCTCGACTGCCTTTGGAGTTTCTACCTATGAAGGGATTGGTAAGAGATTGAGAGTTGGTCTTCTTTTGACTCTTCCATTAGCCTTGTTATGATCGTTCTCTCTTCGCGAGACATCTCTGCGAATGTGCAGTTGTTTATATAATCAACGCTGACAGCACATGTGCAGCGTTCTCTAGTTCAGCGTAGTTAAGTTAAAACGCTCTTTTACTGAAAGACATGAGGTCAGAACCTGACGAATGTCACCTCTTGAGGGAAGGTATGTTTCAGCTATAGAATCGCACGCATAAGAACCCGAAATATTTCGATGTTCTCTCGTAGCCATCTCGTTGGCGTAAAAGATTATTGGCATCTCTCTTCTCAAGGCTAATTGTAGATTCCAAGAGAATCACGTATGACACTAGATCAAGAAATAATAAGGGAAAAGGTCATAGAACTGAGGCAATAGAAGCATCAGCAGTAATAGGCTTAGGTTTCCCTCCCACTATATATATTCTACGTATTTTCCGGAGGGGCGTATTCTCGCAGGGCGTTGGTCGCCGCTAAGTCAAGGTAAACAAATTAAGGCAGGTAACAGAATTGTTTGATAACAACAATACGGCATTTTTGGACTATTACGCGGCTCTAAGAAGTTCAAGGCGCTATTGGACTGCAACTCTCCCAATTTGCCGAGCCCGTCCAAGTGAGCGGTCTGCTACGTTACCGAATTCACCCAGAAACAATTGTCTAGCATTACCCAGTGTAGGAGGCTCACCTCCGCCGATAGTTAACGGCTACGTCTTGCTCTTGCTAGCAGCTCACATACCCGTACGAGACAAAGCGTTAGATGCGTCGTGACAACTATTGCACGTGATATACACGTGACACCACGTGTATATCACATGATCAAAGTCATTCTCTGTATCAAACGAATCACGTGATCGAGGATTTTCATGTAGTCCGCAAAGATGCTCTTCAGCAATTTCAGGGCTATTACTTTCCCTAATGTGGAAAAATGTAAATAAACCCGATTGAGCATCTGAGCTCAAGTATAAATTTGACATCGCAGAGCTGGAAATGAATGTAAACCAGAATTTACCGGTAACAAAGCCGGGGACTTATTGATTGTGCTTCCATTCTACTCACTTGACCTCCAGTTTCTCGATGTCCGCGCCTTCAATCCAACCATTGCACCAGACTCAAGACACAGGAGCCAGCCTCCGCAGATCCATGTTCAAGAAGCCAGAGGTGAGGCCTCTCAGAAACAAATTCGCATCGCCCACAGACGACATGCTGTCGCCGTGCTCGCAGAAACTGAACGACCATAAATCGAAGCTTTTCACAGCCAAGGCTAAGCCCACGAAGCTGAACTTCGCCACAGAGCAGAAGCAGGAAGATAGCGACGACGACTATTGAGCATCAGCCGCTGAACGCTAAACGCTAAGCGTCGACCGCCGAGCGCTAGTCCTACAGCATTGCAATCAATCACTGACTGGGAACAAAGAACGAAAAATACCAAAAAAAAAGGCACCGGAGAACACTTCTGTAAGGTGCCTTGGCCACTCATCACAGCGCCTGTGCATTCCGCAGCACAGAATCAGCAGCGCGCACAGTCCGCTACAATTGCTCTCTGACAGCCACGCGTCCTTTCTCTCGTTACACACCGGACCGTAAATGGCATCTCGTCTCACCTCGCCGTTGCAGGCGTGGGATTTTCAACCTCTAATAACAGTGCCCTGGCGAGCACAATATCCACCCTGCTGGCAAATTCAAAGCATTAAGGGTTATACACAAGATCATAGTAAATAATGTTATCTAACGCACTACAGAATCACTTTCTGTTCCTGGCGTCTGCTGCAGTGTTCAACAACAACGCCTCGTTGTCCAAGATGACACGGTTGGGAGACTTGCTTAAAATGGTTGCAATCTCTCGGGCAGTGTCAAGTCTCTTTAGCTCAACGTAGTCCTTGGACTTCTTGATGGCTTCACCAATCAACTCCGCGGACTTGGCTTCACCTTGTGCTTTGACCACCATACCTTGCTTCTCCTGCCTGGCTTTGTCCACCACGAACGCAGCCCTTTGCGCATCCTGCTGCGCAATTTGTTTGGCCTCAACTGCGTACGTGAACTCCGGAGAGAAAGTCATGTAAGTGATAGACACGTCGTCCAGCAAAATGTTGAATTTCGACGCCCGGCGCACCAGGTTCTCACGGATAAGCCTGGAAACCTTCTCTCTCTGAGTGATCAGCTGGGAGGCGTTGAATTGTGCGACAACGGATTTCAGCACTTCGTTCACAATACTAGGAAGCACTCTCTCATCGTAGTCCTGGCCCAAGGTCCGGAACACGGTAGGCAATTGCGACACATTAGGCCTCGACAAGACTCTGCAAGTAATGTTAACCATCTGCAGATCCTTGGTACCGGTCAAAGACGCCACGTTGCGGGGTTTGGCACGCACGTCGTACACGATTGGCGTTTCGAACCATGGGATAGCGAAATGGGTACCTTCCGCAAAAATCCGGGATTGGACACCGTTCAGACGCGAGTAGATGATTGCCCTGTGACCACCGTCGACGTTGAACAGTGAAGCGTTAAGGAGGAATGCGCCGCCTCCAAGCAGGACAAGACCTCCTAGCCCTGCAAACGCACCTCTTGGGGCCTGTGGTCCTTTGCCATTTCCTGCCTTCTGCGCTCTTTGCAGCTGTTGCTGAAGTGTCTTAGCAAATCTTTGAAACTCTCCTGGAGATCTGTTCATGATATTGAGATACCCTTGTGGTGCAATAGCTGATGAAGTCGTGCTCCTTAGCAGTTATTGGAACCTCTTCGGGGCCATGAAGAGAGGTACTTTTCAGTTGCCACTAATTTACGTTAAAAGCGATACCCCGCGATCACGACACGAGCACTAATTTAAGTATATTTAACCAGTTCAAATAATCGGTTATTAGCAAGAAATTACGTCGTAGAGGTCGCCTGCGGTTTCAATCCAACCGCTTGGCTACAATTTTCTGTAACTACCTTTATTGTGCGAAAAAAACGGCATTTTATTTGCTTTAGTGTGGCCTAATTAATGAAAATGAGAATATAACCTCAAGGTTTTTGGAGTCTAGTCCATAATTAATAACTTGGAAGATTGATATGCCCCGATTCGTTACATAAAAGGCTCAAATATCCCCTCTTAATACAGGCCCTTTGTTTTAAGCTCCTTTTCTCTTGTCTTTATTATTATTGTATATATACTAGCAAATATCATCTGTAGTGAAATTTGACAATCCGACAAAACACCAAACATAGGCACAATGTCCCAAGGGTCTTTTCCACTTCACGAGGCGTGTCGCGAGGGTCAAGAATCCAAAGTTCGAGAGCTTGTAGAGGAGCAGCCAAAGCTGCTGCTTTCACAAGATCTCGACAGCAGGTACCCTTTACACTGGGCAGTTTCCTACCAGCACGAGAGTATTGTAAAATTCCTACTCTCCCACATGCAGAGCGTAGATCTTGATGATTTGGTTGACGAATCCGGATGGTCTCCACTGCATATTGGGAGCTCGGTGGGCAATCTAGACATTGTTACCGAGCTGCTCCATCATGCCATCAAGCCCGACGCAGACCTGGGCACCTCGCAAGGCGTCACAGCACTGCATCTTGCATGCTCCAAGCAACATTTAGCCATCGCCCGTTTACTTATCAAGGAAGGTGCTTCTGTCAGAAAGAAAGACATGAGGAGCCAACTTGCCCTTCATCGGGCCGCCAGTGTGGGCAGCATTCCTCTGGTTAAGTTGCTCTGTGGCGAGCGCTCCCCTGTTAACATCAAGGACGTACAAGGCTGGACTCCTTTGTTTCACGCGTTATCCGAAGGACATGGGGACGTGGCTGTTTTACTAGTTCAAGAGTACAACGCTGACTATCGAGAACTTAAAGATAATAGCGGCAAAGCACCACTTGACGTGGTCCCGGACGAAAAGGTCAAGCGGTTTTTTCTTGAAAATGTCGAGCAGTAATGCTGCTACCTTTATTATCAATTACTTAGATCTATAATCAATGCCAGAACAAAAGAAAGATGTGTCAAACATTAGCCCCTTCATTACATGTCAATGTTTCCCTTAAACTGCAGCGTGTCGCGAGTCCTAACCCCATTAATGTCTTCTCCTGCCAATTCAACGACGGAATCATCACCTTCGAATAGTGAGCCGATTACCAAAAGCCCGTGACCTCTTATTTCGCTTACCAACTGTTGGCTAGAACGCAGTAGCTCTAGTGGAACAATCACACCAAGCAAGTTGTTATATGATGCAAACTGGACAGCCTCGCGAACGCACCGTGAGCATGGCTCTTTATAGTTAACCTTTTCAGGATCCATGGAAAGGTGTGATAGGTGGTGTGGCGTATCCTTGACAAGAACTCCGTTCTCCTTCCTCAGGCCATTCATATAGAACAAGACCGGAAAGTTAGGCTGCTTCCAATTCAAGATAGAGCAAACCTCCGGGTTGCGG
The DNA here is from genome assembly GCA_030557885.1 of Lachancea quebecensis. Taxonomy (NCBI): domain Eukaryota; kingdom Fungi; phylum Ascomycota; class Saccharomycetes; order Saccharomycetales; family Saccharomycetaceae; genus Lachancea; species Lachancea quebecensis. The sequence goes on along the minus strand of JANIJM010000002.1, from coordinate 101,669 downwards.
GATGTAAACACAATAGAAGAGGTCATGCCATTGTGAAATCTCTGGCGAGCATGGGCAAATAAAGAGGATAGAACATTGTCGATGAAATCATTGATGTTCACCAAAGGCGACAGTTTTAGAGGTATGCTTTCAAACTCGCACGTAGTGGGAAAACAGACCTCAATTTCGAGTTTAGCGTCAGCAGGCGCATTATTAAGCAAAGTGTCCAAAGTCGAAAACCTCTCATTTAACATCTGCTCGTACGTCACCTCGTTAGAGTTTTCGCGGTTCCCTTGCAAAGAATAACCAACTAGTTTTTCAAGTTGATCAGCATTAAGATCCAAGAGTTTGAGGTCCATTGGACCTGTAGAGAATTTCTTACTAGGCGAAACAATCAAAGTGCCGTCGTTCAAGGGGAACAGGAAAAAGTTTGTATAGCTCCCAGACAATGAGGATGTTATGAACTGGTTACCTGACTTTCCAGAATCATTGCCAGTGGTTGATTTCCAGTACGTCTCATACTTTGTGATTTCCAAAGGCCTACCGCTGTAGGGGAAAATAAATGTATAGTCAAATACCAATTCGCCAACATTTTTCAAGCGCGCATCAAACAACGGTAAAACAAAGGTACCCTTGCTAGACGGTTGTTTATCATGACCTTTGAATAATGTGGGCATGGCTGTAGTCTTAGCGATCATCCTTGTGCCAAATGATGGAAAAATTTCGAAGTCAATTGAGAAGCCGTCAAGGGAGTCAACTTGGAACACTACGGAGTTTTCATCGTCATCTTCTGTCGGAAGAATCACATTTCTTGGTATGATGTCAGAAACATTTGAAGTCAAAGTTACACGCCCAGGAGACGACAAAACCATCTCATCTTCTTTGTTCAGAATAATCGAAGCGGTACCTGCCCTAAAACTGAGATTAACGAATATCTTCTTCTCCAAAAAGTTGTGACCATATTTTCGTAGCGGGATGATTGGTGGTGGCAGTGTGAAATCGGGTATGCCATGCAGAGAGTCGTCTAAACTCATACCAGTGGCAGGTTCTAGGACTGACCTGAGAGGGCCCAAAGAAGGATTAGCCTTGTCACTTTCTTGAGAGCAATGGCCACGCAAAAGGTTTACTACACTAAGATGGCCCTCCCAGAGTGCATAGAAGTATGGTGACAAATTATCGTCGTCGTAAATGTCGATACTAGCTCCGTGTTTTAGAAGCTCCTCAACAGTGTTCCTGTGACCTTCTTGAATCGCGTAGAATACCGGTGTCCAGCCATTGAAGCCATCTATTCTGTTAGGATCAGATCCATGCGATACCAGTAGCTCAATCATCTTGGCGTCGCCGCCATTTTTTGCAACAATGTGAAGTGGGCATAGCCCATGGGAATCCTGAACAGTTGAAAGGTCGAAGTCACTGAATTCTAAAATTAACTTTGCAGCCGCGTAGTTTTGGGAAGCACACGCCACATTCAATGGAGCAAATTGCGGCTTACTGGGATCCTTAACACTCGGAGAAGGGTTAGCGCGACCAAGCACAAGTAAAGCTTCGGTGATTTCGGGCTGGTTTTTGATTACAGACAAAACTAATGGCGTTTTCGAGTCATTGTCTAATATGTCTACCGAGTCCAGGAGTTTTGATTGTAGCAAAAGCTGCACAAACTCTATCTTCCCTAAATCACACGCGTAATGTAGAGGAGTGCGGCCATTCGCGTCTTGAGCGTTCAATAAGGCGCGTAGAGTGCTTTCGAAAGAAGCAGAGCCATTGCGTTGATCCAATGCCTTCAACAGGACAAAACCTCTGGAGTGGAGCTCGCAGATAGCCGCCTCGTGAAATATGTTCCTTTTGGAGAACACGACATCGTCTTCTTCGGTGTATAGTAGATCTATGCTCGAGCCCGCAGCGTCGAAGAAAACTCGCAGTGATTCATCATCTATGCTACTGCTCACAAGAAGTAGAAAGATTCTCGTCAGCGCATCTCTGACAATGAGGTTCTTGTCAATTCTGCCATGCGGAACATGAGACTCCACAAACGTTTGAACCTTTTTATGAGGGAACTCGCGAAGCAACGTCTGGCGAGGCTCCTCGTCTTTGAGCTTGCCGATACTAAGAGCCTCTAAGTACCAGGACTCTATTTCGGTGCCGATGTCAAAAAAGTCTGGCTCAGGCTGGGGCTTAAATCTAGCTGATAGCGAGTAGCTCGCCGCGCTGCTTGCGACGGGGTCAACGTCTTGGACTCGTGCGTAAGAGGTGGATACGGCGCGGGAGCTGAAAGAGCCAGAAAAGAAGTCCCCGGAACTACCAATCTCGTTGAGCTGCATGAGTATCACAGAAACTGCGTCATTGAGCTCCGAAGCCTCATTGCGTGTGAACACGGGCTGCACGGAAACCACCGTTGCGAGATAGAAGTCTTTGGTGTGTGAATGCGACCGCTTATCCCATTTCTTGAGCACCTTCGAAAACCCTGTGCGGTTGAGTTCAACAAACTGCTCAAGATGCGCAAGGTCCCGTTCAAACTTCTTGATGCCATCGCGCAGGTGGCGGTGCGATACCGTATTCTTAGATGCGAGCTTTCCGCGCTTCTCAAACTCCTCAAACCGAAGCCGCAGAATGTCAAACTTTATCCGCAGGTCTGCTTCCTTCTCGAGGTAGTATGCATTGACCTTTTCAAGCTCACGCTCAAGTCGAAAAAAAAAGGATGCTTTGTGCCCCTGTAGTGCCTGGTGCACTAGCGATTCGTCTCCAGTCTCCAAAATTCCATCAGCGCCAACAGCTGGGAGCGATAGCTGCTTGATCAGCTTTTTAAGCGACTTGTAGTCGATGAAATGGCCGTTGTATTCTGGCAAAGCAAGCTGCCTGGTCTCCAGGTGCTTGCCGAACTTCATTTCTGCAGCCTAGCTGAAACCAAGATTGTATACAAACTAATCTTGACAATGAAAAGATGCTGCCAGGCGACTATAACGGTAAACACGATTCACCAATCGACATGCTACCTGTAACGTTGCACATGTTTAACAAATAGCGTCCCCATCGCCACGTGTACCGACTTTATATTGACCAGCCACTCGCGCATGCCTTTGGCCGGGTAAAGTCTAAAAGAAAAAAAATGCGGAGCTCAGAGATCGAACAGAAGACTTACAAAAATAATGGACGAGACCGGAATCGAACCGATGACCTCTCCCATGCTAAGGGAGCGCGCTACCAACTACGCCACACGCCCAATTGGATGATGGAGTTACAGACACGCATGTTTTTAAAGGGAGTCAGCACCACGAGACATAGTCACAGACATTTGGTGATATGCAGTATGCAAAGCGTTTGAAGTAACATTGCTAGCCGCCTTTTTGCTGCAGCTTCGATATCGATGAATATTGCGTCACTCTTGGGAAATTAATCCTCAGGCAAGGGGTTTTTTTACATTTCGGTCATACCGAAGAACATTGAAAATGTTCAGGTAGCTGCGTTACTGTTTAAAGTAACGGAAAAATATCCGAAATGATTGATTACCTGCCCCATCTTCTTCCCACAGCATCAAGAGTCCTGATTGTCCAGTGAAAACCCATTACTATGGCGGGCTCCTGAGTGCTGTTTATTTGGCGATGTCGCCAGAACAACCTGCAAAAGGTCGTGTCTACACCTTTGCAGCGAATGTCCATGGGCTACGGAAAAAAGGCTATTTAAGGCCACCGAAGAAGGTACTTCAGTGCATTTTGGAGCATTCAAAAGCATCTTCTATCTCGTTTGATATCGTCTTCTTCACTGAGTTCACTTGGGCCACCTTATTTTTTGGCGATGAGATGACAAAATTAACGAACAACGCGTTTAATAAACGCGTCAACACTCTCTTCATTCGCAAGTGTGGCTACTCACAGCTTCCTAAGGACCATGTCAACAAGCAGTAAGCTGTTCCAGGGCATCAACTTTGTGATTGTTGCACACAAAGAGGCCGAGTCGGAAACTGAGCGCATTGTCGAGATACTTGAAGACAACTCTGCCAATAAATGCGTCATATATAAAGTGCAAGAAGAACACGCCTACCCAGTTCTTGCCAAAGATGCCTTTTGTAGGACATTCGATTTCGAGGTTCACGCAATTATCGCCTCAAGCTGTGACTTCTGGTTCTACCGCCTGGCAGCTTTTGATTTCCTTATCCCAGTTGTGACTTCGGACTGGGTGAGCGCATGCGTTGCAACTCGCCGCATTACAAGGGCGAATTCCTTTTCACCCGATCCATCTCATCTTTTAAGAAACCACCAAATATACGTCTCCAAACACTCGTTCACTCAAAGTGAATACACTTTCTATTCAGCGGTCATACGCGCCTTGGGCGGGGTGTGTATAGACCATCTGTCGAGCAAGACAAGCCACATTCTCACTAACGATGCACAAGATCCAGCCATTGCTGCTGTTGCCGATATTCAATCGCTCTCCATAAACTACGTTCTTCCAACGTGGGTAGTTGCCGTTTTTGCATCCGGTGAGTTAGCGGATGAGACCCCGCATTCATTAGACCCACATGATCGGCCCGAGGCTGTTGGAACCAAAGCTGAAAATATGTGGGAGCTTGTTCAGAAGGCCGCGGTTGGATCATGTACTAACTTTTTGGGCGGCCACAAAGTTTTCTTGTCATCGGATTTGGTTCTACCAAACCAGTGCTACAATTTTCTTGTAGACCTGATACTAGCCGCTGGCGGCAGCGCGGTCCGCAACTCGGAAACCGCGGATATCTCGAATTTCAATGGCGATTGCTTCCTTGGACAACATTCAGGTTCAGCGGATTTCGCGATCGCAAACTCAAGGGGGCTTCATACAGGAAATTTATCCTGGTTGTTTTACATGTGGTCACTCCAATCTTTTGTACCCCCACAATGTAAATTACTGCTCTCTCCACTGCGACCTCCAGTTTTTGGTAAAGATGAACTCATTTTGAGCTACACCAATTATTTAGGGCAACAGAGATACTACATTCAAAAACTAGTCGAGGCACTCGGGGGAGTAAGTACTACAGAGCTCACGAGAAAAAACACTCACCTCTTGACTTGCTTGCCACTTGGCCAAAAGTACGAGGCCGCTTTGCGATGGAATGGTGATTGTAAAATTGCAAATCATCTTTGGCTGGAGGACTGCTACAGAAATCAGACTCAAGTGCCATTTGTTGGCACGCGATATCAAGAAATCCCTGCTCCAGGTGGGCTTAAAACAAAACTAGGACAAATGCCTTTGGAAACTAGCGACGAGGACTTTACAAACACTATTATACCACAGGAGGCAGATATAAATCTTCAAGAGGACACACTACTGCGAGATCAGGATGGTGCTGCGGAGACCCAAACGCAGTACGAAGATGTAGCCTCTCCCAATGATATATACCCTGATCCAATCTCTATTCTAGAAGAACTGCCTACTCCTGAAAAGACTCATTCTCAAATGCAAATAAACATTGTTGAAGGAACTTCCTCTAAACAGGAGCCTTCAGAAAAATACACCGTGGAAAAGGCGGCCCCTAAGAGAACATTCGGCGAGTTTTTAAGAGACGAAGCTTTTTCAACAGATTTGATCCCCGAGCCACCCAAAGCGAACTTATCGCCGAACAATTTGGCGCCAGATAGTGAATCTCACGCTTTAGAATCACAGAAAGACAAAATTTCACAAGAAACTGTTAGCTCCGTTCCACTACGACAATCATCACCAAATCCTCCCCTCAGCTCTTTGCCCTGCGATCATTCCCAGTTGTTACCAAGCAGCAATTCACGGAAAGCAAAGGAGAAGGCAGCGTTGAAGTTGCACACAGATATGGAGGCACTTAACGAATTTGAGCAAAACCTGAGGAGAAAGAAGAATAGATCCCTGCTCCCAGAAGAGATTCAGAAGTTGAATAAACTCAAAGAAATTGAAGAAAAAGTGAGAGTTTACTTGGAAGCTGTCTATAACCATCCAAAAGGAAAAAGTGCGAAGCATTACGACATAGTTGCTGTCTGTACAGGGTGCCATGAAGAAATTGACGAGTTTGATTTGGAGCTTTTGAGAAGAGTCGGAATTACCATCCTAAAAACCACTAATGGTCAATGCAATGCAATAATTGCTCCGAAAAAAATGAGAACCGCAAAGTTTCTAACTAGCTTTAGCTTCCATCCGCTGAAATGGGCGCTTTTACCTGAATTTGTTAGCGAACTTCTCTCAATATTCAAACAGACAACTCCAATACAAGAACTTCCCAAGCCCGAGGACTACTTGATACCTGAAATCGAACCAGAAGTTTTAGAAAAGACGAAACTCTCTACGAAGGTCTTTCAACGGGCGGGTATCAAATCGATAAATTTGACCGAGGAGGTTCCTGGCGGAGAAGAAGTTTTGTCATCAATTCTGAAGGCTCATGGCGTCCAAAATGTGCATATGCTTCCTAAGAAGTATACAGAAGAGGACATTATCATAAACAATGGTAGAAGGAATAGTCCGTCTCACATACTCATTGCTCAGAAAGCTTCCCAGTCCAAAAAATTCGCAAAACTTTGCCGAAATGCAGGGGAAAATAAGGTTATGGTCGTGGAATGGAACTGGTGTGTCGACAGCATTTTTACATTGGAGGCTAACCTCGAGACCTCTCCATACGTAGTCTACAGATCCTGATTTTCCATGTGCAATGGAATTTTTTGGACACTTGTAGCCGGAATTTTCATAAGCATAGTCGTATCTGTGAATATATATACAATGAGACTGGATAGCTGTTCTAAACATTTAAGCCCGTCCACTCCTTAATTAGACGCATGCCTTTGGAGAAAGATCCAGAGATAGCATCGCTCGTGCGCCCCGTGACAGCAATGGTCTGATTAACAGTGTTTTTACAAGTGTTGTAAAGAGCACGCTGGTTTTGTGCGAAACGAGGAAAGGCCTGCTGTTCCAAATCGAAGAGAAGTCCAAACGTATTTGAAGACGTAACTGGCAAAACATAAGAGAAACAAAACGCACCGAGCGCGAGAGGCGCCATAATCCTAGCCAGGATGTTTCTGTTCCGAGTTAACACAGAGCCGGACATTGCGGCAACCAAAGAGTACGTCATGCCAGGCAAAAGCAGCTCACGGGGATCAGAGTGTAGGTTGGCTACTGTTGTTGTGAGCTTCCTCTCGTAGTTGTAGTATTTTTTGGATTTCTCGTCAATAGTATCGCATGCATTATCGACAAAGCCAGAAAGATTTAGCCTCCATGAGCTGAAAAATCTGTTCAGATATGTGGGAGATCTCACAGAAATTCCGTCCAACAACTTGTTATCCCCAAGTATCTCAGTAGCGCTGTGAGTTACCGACTGGCTTGCAACGTGAGAAGGAGCTGCTTCCTTTGCCTCTGAGGAAACGATAAAGCCAGCCTCAGGTGGCACAACCCCCTCTGAAACGAGCTCGACTGGTCTGTAGAAGTTTGGAGCCATGCTAAATAACCTGAAAGGGGAATCTAATGTCCGCTAACGAATTTGGTTTGGTTTTTCTACGGTGAAGTTATTTCGAATCTTATGTTTTTTATTAAAGCTGAGAAAAGTTCCGTAATTAATCAACTACATTCAAAGAATAGAGCAACCTTAGGCCAGATAGCATAGTGTCGACGACAAGGTGCTTGAAACCGACTTGATTAGCAGAAATCAGATGGTCTCATTTACGTTTTGTGAAGGTTAAATACTAACATGCATTCGGTGGAAAGACTGTCTTAAAAGCTCGCTGTCTACATGATGGACGAAAACATTATAGTGTTGGCTTCCTCTACGAGCTTTCGATACCGGTCATCATTAGAGAAACGATTGCGCCCTTTAATATGCCAGGATGCGATAGGAACGTCGCCTACGCTGGCTAACGCGCCTAGGTTCTCGCTCGAGACCAGCGCGTTCTCCGCTGACATGGCGCTGGCAGAGCGCCTCACGCCGGAATCACTTCTTACAGCGGGATGCTCCATGTTTGATGTACGGTGTTCCAACATCTTGACCGTATCAGCTAAGGCACTGACGTCTCTGGCATCCTGGCTTTTGATGGATGGCAGATAGTAGGATCTCAGGTACATGGCAGGGACGATAGCTCCGCACACAACACCGTAAAACATCATTCTCATGCGGGGCATGATGGCTAGTCGGTGTGCTTCTTCGTATATTTTCGAATCGATTTTCATTATTTGAGGACTTTTCAATTAACGTTTGGAGTTTGTATTGGCGAGGGTTCTTGCTGTGTAAGCCCCGAAGCCTCCTTTTTTATATGCTTAAGGCTATGCATGCTAACTCCACATGTTGATGTATCCCTGTCACCAAAGGAGCATATCTTACCCCACACGTTTGGGTACTCTTATCGTAACGAATTTCAGTAGAAGCGCAGTACACAACTCAGGGGTCAGTTAAACCGCCTCCACTCCCCTAAGAATCGCTAACACGAACAAAACTGGTGGAGACTTTCCTCTTCCTTTCTAGGGAGGTTAGGGATAGCGTTAAAGGGTACCTGATCTCATCTTGGAGATTCAAACAAGCCAAGATCACCTGCCAAAGGTCAGGTGACGAGGACCCACGAGACTGCAGTACGCGCAAGAACCTCTGAGGTGGAAGAATTATCAGGTGCCTTGAATTCCACACTAAGAGCGCCGTCTTCTTTATTTACCGAACCCGAATTTCTTCAGAAACCCGCTTAATTTTCCTCCCTTTTTCTTGGCCCCGGACCCTGCGGGAGAGTCGATGCTCTTCGTTCGCCTGGCAGACATGGGTCCTTTTTTCATTGAAGATCTACTGTGGTTTGAACTCACTGACTTGGTTTTTCGGACGATGTCATCATCTTTATCGTCGGTGTCGATTAAGGACTTAACCTTGTACATACCGTTGTGATCGCCTGCAAACTGGATACGAGAGCTCCGTCTGCTGGAACGTGAGGACCCTGGAAAAGAGCCCACTTTGTTTAGGTCGCATTCTCTTCTTGTAGGAGCAGGCCTGAGATATCCCATGCTCTCGAACTCTTCGACTTTGCGTTTAGTCTCGGGATCAGTCGGGAAATAAGAATTAACACTAGCCAGGTCACCATCGGAATCGCTTGGCTCACGCAAGCTTTGGGATCCAAAAGGATTCGTAAGTGTGCGCATAATTACCTTGTCTATACTTGCCAGAATATGCGCATCGTCCTTGTCCTCCTTTGAGTTATTAGTGATACGTCGATCAGGCACCTTTTCACCTAGCAACGCGGGATCAATGAATTCGAATGGAACCACATAGGTTGGTACCCAAAAATGCCTCATTACGAAGTTGGCAAGCTTTACGTGGCCGTTCCTAAACTTGATATGCAAATTTGTGCTAACGGTGCTAATGATTTTGAAATCGGGCTTGTAAAGTGCTATCGCAGAAGTTAGCGCGAAAACAGTCGAGTCGTCTTTGATAATTTCCACAGTAACTTTCATGGTTTTGTCCGCGAGTCTGTGCAGGTAGTAGTTGAGAATGTCATTACACTTTGTGCGTGCCAGGACGTCGACGTCCTGTACCATCAAACCCTGCTCTGTAAGACTAGATTTCCTGCTCAGCGACCTACTTTTGGGCTTGGAACTCTTGAAATCGTAGCTTTCGCCAAGGTGCGCCTGTGGAGGCGTAGGCCGCTTCACCGAATCTTCGAAAACCGGTATCCGCGAAACGATCACCAAGTAGTCGCCGTCGCGCGCCATGTTTTCAACATACCAGTCGATTGCAGACCATGTGTGCTTTCTGCCGGAAATGCAACAGACGACTGTTCTCAGAGACCCTTTGGTTTGATTTCCCCCATACTCCTTGATATAATCTGAATAATCATGATGAGATCTGGTGATTGCCAGAGCACGATGATTCACGCATGGCCGCGAAGGATAAATTGTCTGGGGCCAATCGTTCGATGGGCCAATAGCCCTTTTTGGATCGGGTTCAATAAAGTGCTGGGCTTGCTCCCCAAAGTCGAATTGTTCTATAGTGTAGTTAGTCCTTGATGCAGACTCATACTTTTTTTCCAATGCTGCTAGTTCTTCAAGACTCATGCCTGCAAAACTCTTTCTTCTAGCCCCCTCCTTTGAAGTTTGGTTCGCTTCTGCATGATCCTTGCGCATTACTTTGTCTTCGACTTCATTCAGATTAGCAAAAGCGGACGTAGTATATCCATGGGAGCACCCTGAGTTCTGTTGAGTGTTTTCGTCAGTTAACAAGGTGAGCTGATGCTCTTTTACATAGTCCGGGTTGATGAGGTCGAAATCCTTGATTATTTCGTAAGCCTGCTGAGGACGTTTCTTGAGCACAGGAGGCGAAGTGGCGGGAGGCAATCGGCCTGGAATGAGGGCTGGCACTGGAGTGTTGCTAGACCGTGTGCTGTGGACAGAATCCACAGAGGGATCCGACTGCGGCAACTTGAGGCTATCCTGCCCCGACGATTCTGCATAAAGATTAGGACTGGAGCCATACGGCGATCTGGAGTAAGAGTCTAAGCTGAAGCAGGACTTCTTAGGCGAGCCTAGCGCTGACGCTCGTGGTGAGCCTCCACCTGCTGCGCCGGATGCGTACAGAGGGTTAAATTGGGGCGGAACGTGCAGGAAGGGATTCGCAAACGTAACCTCTTGGCCATGTTTCTGTAGGAGTCGCGCCTGATCATCTATCAGCGACGGGGTTAGATCGTCAAACGAAACGTGCGACACATACTGTACAGAATCTGCCATCACAACTTATCCGAGGGGTTTCGATCTAGGCAAATGGTGCGGTGCGCGTAGTGCTGTAAAAAGTCTTTGGTTCTTTCCGGATGCTTTCGGATCTGATGAAATCACGGCGGACACTAGCTTGTGGCTTGCAACACCTCTTCTTTGTTACTTTGCGGTGGATTCGCGCTCGATTAACTTCCATCGAGCAACTTCAACACCTTGTCAGGGTTCAATCACGATACACGAAAGACCCTTCCCCTCAACAGAATGGAGTTTCCATTATCAACAAATAAAATAAAGGACAATCCAGCCTCATAAGCCTCGTTCTTGAAATGAACTTCAGACTTCTATACAAACCTGCTGTTTTGCACAAATATTGCCAAACTTGAATCGCCAACCAATGGCTTGCGTAGATGTCACTAATCGTAGTAAACCTGCATAGCTCATTTTCTGTACTTGAGCGGCACTTTTTCTACTAGGAACTAAGGGCCGTTATTGACCGTTGAAAAAAATACTCGGCGGCTAGACATCTAAATTACCCCCCAAAAGAACAGCAGGGCTGGATTCCTCATTATATAGCAATAGAGTACGATGAGCAGGCGGATAGTTTGTGTAGAAGAGTTTAGTAAGCAGTACGAGGTGCCTGAGGAGGTTTCGAGGCGGTTTCTTCCGCGCAATGATGTTTGCGTGGTAAGCGAAGATGAGTTTGAAAAGGTGCGCTTGACGCGCAAGCGAGAAGCTGAGTCTCAGCTGAGTACTGTGATGCTCAAAAAAGCTAGTTGTGGAGGTTGGAGTGCTGAGCGCCCCGCAGAGACACACGAGGACTACACACTCAACTCAGAGGCTCCAGAGGGGGCTGGAAGGTCGCTAACGTTAGAATTAGACTCTTTCCAGCTTTTAGACTCCGACGGTGATGCGGAAGCTGAGTCTTCAATGGTACTGTTCACGAGTAGCAGAATTGAATACGATAGCGACACGGGAGTGCTCCTACAAAGCGGAGATTTCGCATCAGAGCCAGATACAAGCATGCGTGCAGAATCCACCTCAGATACGCCTTAGTGTACGTCAAGTCTGCTCAGAGGCTACTTAGTGTTATTTATAAAATACATACGAGCGTGCATGGTCAGTCGTCCTCGTTTTCGAGATTAAGAAGCTTTTTCTTTAGCTCCATTACATCGTCTTTCAGTGCGTTTCTCTCCTGTTTTATGATGAAAAGCTCGGCTTTCAAGTCCTTGATTTTCAAACGGTAAGGGGCGTCCCGCATGTCGCTTTTAGGCTCCGCCGCCATACCGGCACCGCTCGAGCTCAAAAGTGAATCATCATTTGAGGTCAAACTTGTGTCACGGCGGTCCACTGATTTGTACTTCATTTCCTCCAGCTCATCGGCAAGACGCTTACTCTCTTGCTTGTATTTGTTGAGCTCTTCCTGGGATAGAGCGAGCGCTCTGCTGGCATTGTTGACCGAGTTCAGGCTGCTCTCGTAGTTATGTTCGATGGCTCTAACTTCTTCTTCCAATTTTTTGCACTTGTTCTCTAGCTCCTTGTGCTTTTCTGATAGCTCTGCAGCTGATGAGTCCGTTTTCTCCTTCTCCGACACCATCTTATCCATACGCGACCTCAGGTCTTCAATGACCTTTTGATGATGGCCTGAGACACTTCTAACGGCTCCGTTTCCTTCTTCTTGACCCTCGTTTCTCCCTGCTAAGAACTGTTCTAGCTGAACGCTGTACTGTGCGATGGATTCATGTAGACTCTTCTCTTCTTCCCGGTCTTTGGCCTTAAGAGCTTCATGATCTTTTAAGAGCTGCTCATACTTATCGCTCAACTCCTCGTATTTCTCTTTGAAAGTCTCTTCTCCCTCTAAAGCCCCGATTTTGCTACTTTGGACCCTTATGATGTCGTGGAGCCGTGCTACGTCGAGGAATTTCTTTGAAAGAAGGTCTTCAACCTCCCCCACACGATCTTCATGCGTTTTCCGATCAGCGACTGCAAGATCATAGTCTGTTTGCAACTTAACCAGACGGGAGCCAGCGTCGTTACTTTCTTTCAGTTTGCCGTTTTCTTGCTCTAACTCCTCAATTCGCCGACTGGCTGACTGCGCACTTTTCTCTGCCTCGGATCGTAAGTCGCCAAGCTCCTTTCTTAGGGCCTCCACGATTTCGAAAGGAACCCCTTTTGTACCGTTTTGTGTGAAGTTGTCTGGATTGCGTGTCGCTAGACGCTCTTGGCCTCGTGATACTGAGTTCTCCTGATTGCGTGTTGCCGGGTCCTCCTGGCCGCGTGTTACCGGGCCTTCCTGGCTACGTGTCGCTGAACTCTCCTGACCCCTTGTTTCCAGTTGCTCACCTCGCGCCACCACCGACTTTATAGGCTCTGGCGTTGAACTTGCTAGTTGCGTATCCTCACGCTGAGGCGTCGTTTCTCCCGATAAGGTGTGAGTGGGCAGATTTTCCAAAGTGTCGTTCTCAGGTAATATACTCTCTCTAACAACGGGTCTAGAAGGAGAGTTTCCAATCATTGCAACACCATACTCCTCACTTACATCGCCACTCAATTGACTGTCATGTCCACGAGAGCTTCCGAGCTCTGATTCGTTTGCAGAGCTTAGTGAAACCACGCGTGGAGGAGGGCTTTGAGCACTCCAGTGATTAGTTTTTAATTGTGGAACTGGCGATGTTGGCTTTTTAATATCTTGCGGTGTCCCAAGGGCGCTGGCTTCTGTATTACTGTCCTCAGCTTCAGGTCTAGGACTAAATACACCATCAGTTTTTGGCGTTGTAAATTTATCGACAGCAGAAAAGCCACCCTGATCAGTATTGGGTGTCTGATAGCGCTCGCTAAAAGGAGTTAAAATGTTCTGTTGTATCGATGCGTTTCGGCTGGGTTGAGGGGGCGAAATTGGAATGTTTTCGACCCCTTTCTGCGGAGTAGTGACGCGTTTAGCATCAAAAATACCGGGACACTGTTCTCCCAGTTTGGTCAGGTCGAGAACGTAAAGAAGAGTTCCGCAACCCAAGTCTACATCAGAGGTGTGGACATCATCCTCCCCACCGCGGGCGTAATCGAACTTGTCACCACCCATAACCAACAGTTTATGATTAGGAAGCAGAGTCAAAGAGTGACCCGAACGTCCTTGGGGTATTCCAGATCGATACGATGGCAATTTGAACCACTTCAATGAAATCAAGTTTAGGAAATAAACGCTGTTAGAATAAACATCTTGTTCGTCCTTACCTCCTACAACACACATAAGGTCACCATACAGCACGGCCGCATGTTCTTGTAGTGGAGGGGGCTTGTCCCCTGAGGTTTGCATGACCTTCCAGTCGTTGAGTTGTGGATCAAACATGAACACGTCGTTGATTAAACCCTGAGGTGTGTCGCCACCGAATACCCAGAGCTTGTAGTCATAAGAAATCATCGTGTGATTGGTCAGAGGAGGCGGCGCAAAAGTGTTTGGCTTAATAAACTGCCAGTGGGAGTCTGGGCGACGGAACGAAGATAGGTCGAAGACCGTTAGATCATTGAAGTAGGTGTCGTCGAACTGGCCACCGAAAACGAATAGTCTGGTCCTCATCTGTGATGTGGCAATGATGCTGATTTTATGACCATAGCGGCCAAGGGGCCGAGGGCCAACCGGCCGTGGGATAGTCCACTTATAGGAGTTGATGTTGAAAAGGTAGACATCATCGTCCATCAATCCATCGCTATTGACTTTGTGTGTATCACCTCCAAAGATTACGAAAGCATTTCCGCAGAGTGTAGAAGCGTGCCCAACCCGAGGCGGGGGAGTGGTGTCGCTAATGTCCACAGTTTTGGACGAGAACCTGCTGCCGTTGTCGTGAGCCGAGATAATCCAAGTGTCCCCATAGACTGACTGATCATGGAGACCACCTATAACGTAAACCTGATTCTGTTCAGAAGCATACGCGGAGGCGACATGGCGGTATCGGGGAAAAGGTGAGTTTGCCAGCTTAACGCGGCTCCATGGGGTGTACTCTGTCTGTTGCAACGCAGAAGCACTAGAAACATTGCGCTGCTGTACTGGCACAGGTGTCGGGAAAATGCGCGCAGCTGCAGGTTCCGGAACTGCGTTGTGAGTGAACCGCTTAGCATTTTGAGGTTGAGGTTGAGGAGCCGCTTTAGGTGCTGAAGCGGGCTCGTGCTTGGCTTTATCCTTCGAGATTTTTTTGGCAAACTTGAAAGGTGCCATCGCGCAATGGAAGGGCTCCTAATTTGTCCTTCACGCCTGGGCTGTAGCTTGTTTCTTTGACTAACTTTGATAGTTTCTGTTTATTTAGCTCATTGTTTAGTAGACGTTGGAATTGTGAGATTTACGTATGCGTACAGAGTGATTAATCCGGGTTTAGCCGTGAACAAGCAAGCGCGTTGAGTTAATGTAGCATCTTGCTTATAGCTTGTGGGTTCCTGGTCATTTGCGGGGTCTTGATAATTACCAGGAAAGCATGCGATTATACCTGATTTTTTATGTCACTGAAGGGGTTGAAGCCCGCGCGGCGCTATCAGAAGCGCGGAATACATGGCCAGTTGGCTAATGACAAGAACTTGCGTAGACAAGTATGTTTAAGACCAACTGATGTTTTTTTCAAGTTATAATTTATGTGTTTCTGCGGTTTTGTTTTATGTTCCCTTTCTTAGCATCATTACTTCAGATATAATTACCGAAGCTGAATTATCCCAAGCACAAACGAGATTGATAAACGAGAGAATGAGCAAGCTCGATGGGTTTATAGAGGAGCACGACCGAGAATCTAACATTGACAGTAGCGCGCGGCTAGAGAGCACAAAACTGAGCCCGAAGGCGGGCTCCCCTCGTCAAAGAACTCGTCAGAATGGTGTGAAAAGCCCCATAGTACAGCCGCAAGCGACCCCTGCTAAGCCAAGCGAGCAAGAACACCCATTAAAAGAGACGCCCACGCGAACGACGGTGAACGGGAAAATGACGCGGTCAAACACGCTCAAACGGCTGTCTTTAATCCAGCCTGTGATCTCACCCGAGACTACGCCAAAAGAGCATCGGCAGCAGCAGGTGGCACGAAACAGGTCGCGTAGCGTGGTTTCCGTCCACTCCAGAAGCAGCAGTTCGGCATCTGAGCAGCTCGCAGACGCAACCAAGGATGTCAATGCTCTTTTGCAGCTGTTGGCCAACAAAGAACTCGAGTTGTTGGAAACAAAACACAAAATCGAGGAACTAAAGAAGACCCTCACGCAAGAAGAAAAGGCCCTGCTGCGGCAGACACATGAACTACAAGACCTGAAGACGCAGGTGAGCAAGACGTTGAACAGCGGCATAGATGAGCAAAAACAGCAGCAAAACCATAGCAGCCACCATTCTCCAAATCAGAGTTCGCTCGCAGTACCGACGAGCCACACATCCAGCAATGAAAGCAGGCCGACTCAGGCCAAAAAGGAATCGGTATGGACGAAGCCGCTATCGTTTTTGAACCAGTTTGACCAGCTGATTCAACACGAGCTGGAGAAGAAGCTGAATTGGGACGAGGTGGCATCACCTGAGAAGACGCCCGGCGCGGAATCGGGCGCTTTGCCAGGCCGAAGCGCAAGCCCTGCCTCTCAATACAACAGCAGCATTGCCAACAACAACAGCAACAACATCAACAACAACAACTGGGGGCGGTCCAACGAAGACGTTTTGGGGAACATGTCGTCGTCATTGTGGAGCTTCGTTAGCGACGTGAAAACAGGGCTATTGGGGATCAACGAAGAGGAGGAAGAAGAAGGGAGTGGAGAGGCGCCCGCAGCGGCCGGAAACGGCGGGAACAATAACCAGCTGCGGTTCGTAGGCAACAAGAACAATAGCGAGGTCGAACTCAAGGATTATAATACAAGCAAGAGGTTATAGTTCCAAGGTTATTAGTCAGTGTCATTTTCGTAGCATCGTAAATACATAAATGTCGGTACGGAATCATCTATCATTAAAATCGTCTATGGTTCCAAGATGGTGTCCACCACTGGAAAGTATTCGTTCCCCACAACTTCGCCGGTCGTAGGGGAGTAGAGCTGAGTGTACTTTTGGGATTTTTGGTCGTTCTGTAGCGTGACAACGCCGTCGCTTATCCTGCGCATGAGACCGAGAAACTTGGAGTTCTGCAGCTTGGGGTTGTGTAGCTTTGCCTCCATTTCTGGTGGAGTCTGGGGCCCCGGCGAGAACCGGGCGTAGATCTCGGAGGCTGCCTGCTGGAACTTGACTTGCTCGTCGTCGAGCGCAGGCACGCCGTCGAAGTTATCCTGGGGAGCAGGCACCTGTTGCTGCTGCTGCTGCTGCTGCTGCGCAGCCTCTTCCTGCTCGATCTGCTCGAACTCGCTTTCGAAAAGCGCCGAGTTGTCCGCGGAAAACGACTGCGCAAACTGCTGCGGAAGCTGCTGCGAGAGGGACTGCGAGTACGAAGCCGGGTAGAACTGCCTTTGAAACTGCGGCTGGACCGCATGCAGCGTCTGAGGCTGGGCCGGCCGCACTGCCTGGGGCTGCTCGTATGAGCTGTAGAGCTGCTGATACTCCGCGCTAAAGCTGAGCGGGTCTTTGATACGCATGTTGGAAAACTGGTTAACCCACGCGTCGGCGGCGGCGGGCGCCGCCGCTGCCGCCATAGGCTGTGTCATAGGCTGTGTCATAGGCTGTGTCATAGGCTGTATCATAGGCTGCGCCAGAGGCTGCGCCGACGCGCCTGCGTCTCGGAACTGCGCTTCCCTCCCATTTCTCATACCATCCGCAACGTTCACGCCGGAGAGTGCGTCGTGAAAGCGCGCTACCCCGCGCAACTGCTCGCTCTTGCCGGCGAGGCGGCTAACTGGGTTCGCACCTGCCTGACACAACGACATCTTGCTATCACTCTATAAAAAACACACACACACAAAAAAAAACACCTAAGAGAATTCAACAGACGCACAGGTGTGCTTGCTTCTTGCTTTGTCGTGCCACAAACCCTGGCGTCTTCCCCGCTGTCATTCCCTCGCCTTATATACGTGTGTGAAAATTTCAGGTGGAGAGACCCGCCCGATGAGTCCCGAACGCCGCCCATCTCGGTCCAATTCCAAAGTGGCCAGGGTTTCTTTTGTCGGGGACCTCCGGACAAAGAGAAGTCTAAAGGCCGAAGGCGAAAAGGAACGACCTCGTACACCCGACGCACGTGATATGGGCGGCTGTGATTTCCCGCCCTGCCACTTTCGCGCTGTGCGCTCCCTCGCCGGCAGAGGCCGTGTCCTTGTAGCCAGGTAACCCGGAGCGCCGGTAGCAGCCGTAGGCGGAGCACGCAGCGGCTGCATGTGGAGGTGCGGGTGTTCGGGTGTGTGGACGCGAGTACCGCGGCACGTGAGGACGGGCGGGATTTGAGGCGCGCGGGTCGCGTGACCGGGCCGAAGCGCGAGAGCGAAGCGCGAGAGCGAAGAGCAAGCGGGCCGAAGCGCTGGAGCGAAGGGCAGGCGGGCCGAAGCGCTGGAGCGAAGGGCAGGCGGTCCGAGACGTAAGAGCAAAGAGCAAACGGCCCAGAGAACGAGTAAGAGATTCCGCGGCGAGAGCCCGCACCGCGCGGGACGCGCGGTTCGGCGGCTAAACGAAGTCGTATCCGCCCGGGTGCTGCCGGAGGGCACGTGACTAGCTGTACTAGGCACGTGCGCGGCTCATAACAGCTCTCGTCACATGTACATCTACTAGCAACTCTCATCACGTGCACGGCTCATAACAGCTCTCATCACGTGCACATCTCTTAGCAACTCTCATCACGTGCACGGCTCATAACAGCTCTCGTCACGTGCACATCTCCTAACAGCCCTCGTCACGTTCCACGAGGAAGTCACGCTCTCGCTTCTCACGTCTGCTGCGCCAGCGCGCCGCGCTTTTTCAGTCACACCGCACCCCCCACGCGCGTGGACTCACCGGTCATACATATTTAATCCTCTCCGCTCATACATTCTAGGTCCTCTCCGCTAAACCACATATACTGCCCGCACCTGTGGGCTTACGGAAGACTTGCTTACGGCGCAGGACTCTTGTCACTGAGGACGGGTGTGACGCATCGGTCACCCCTGGCCCTCTAAATGGCGCCGTTGGGCTCCCTGAAACGCTATTCTCAGCAGCGCGCGGCTCGCGCGTGCGCAACAGCGCCCGGAATAGCGCCCGCACAAAGGCTCCCCGGATCTGTCCCTAATTGTGGCGCTGCTACATATAAAAGCAGCTGCGGCGTGCGGTCTGTGTAAACCACTTTGGCTTGGAAGTCTCCTTCGGTAGACTGACGCTTTTGCCTACATGAAAATGAGTAATTCCAACAGCATAAACACACTCGTCAAAAGCGAAGGGCCCCTACGGAGCGGTCTTTTTTCGCTGCCCATTGAGGTGGTGGAAATGATCGTGCAGCAACTGACCGCCAGCCCCAAAACTACAGTCGTCGACTACTATCATTTGCTCCAGGCTCTGGGCGAGGCCAACGGCAATGTCGCCGCGCTCCTACGAAGCAAAATCGCGGTACGTGACCTGACACGTGGTAGGTGCGATTTCGCACGGGTGCTGGGCGGCTCGAAAGGGTCCATAGGAGGAGATGACAAAATATCGTCGCAGACGAGCTTCTACGTGGTCGCGATCGACGAAGAGTCGCTGGAGCTGGCGCCGGGCGCCGGGACCCTGCCAGCACCCTATGGAGACATCCAGCTGTCACTGGTTTTCCAGTCGGACCGACAGGTTCCTTTGGCGCAGATCCACGAGAAATTCCGCAAGTGCTTCCCGCAGGATTGCTTCAAGGTGCAGCATCTTATAGTGACAAGCAGCAAGTGCCGGACCCTGGAGTTCCGCGCGAACGACGGAAACCTGCTTGATGTAGCGCTGTACAGCGGGAGGGTACCTATGTTTGCAGAGGTGACTTACCTGAACGCTTCGAGCATAGTTATTCCGGCGACCGCCCTGACGGAGTTCATCTTCGAGGCCGTCCGCAGCACGAAAATGAGTACGCCCGAACTTTGCTACAGTTGCAGGCCACATTTGGCAGATATCCTGAAGATCCAAAGCATGCTCGAGCCGCCCTTGCCGATGGTTACAAGAGTGCCCGTAAATTTTCCTCTGGTTGAGTCGGTTGTCTTTGCCGGGGCCGACGGGAACAACGGCAGCCTCAACATCATCGACCTTTACGAGTTTTGCAGAGTGCGCCAGCAAAGCACGAAACTCACTCTCAGTTCACTTTTGACCATTTACTCTCTCCGGCACTGGAATTTGCCCTCCATCAAGCACTTTAATGGCCACAAACTCAAGCTCAGCGACGGCAGCGACGACGTGCAGCAACGCTCGCGGTCAGCATGCGAAACGATAACTCGTATTCGGACGATAGCACAGCAGGAAAGCCCCGACGGCCTTGTCCACATCAACGCCCAACTCGTGCCCGATGGCGTCTTACACACAACGATTGAGAACTGGATTCCAATGGAAGTTAAATTTGGCGGTAAGCTCGGTCTGAATTGCTCACCTCTCATCTGTTTCCGCCATCCCTCATTAAGATCCTTAACATTGGGCTTGGCCATGAAGTCAGAAGGCACTCTCTTCGTCGAAGGCTTGTATCTGCCGAGCTTGCAAGAGCTTCATATCACTTCATATTCGAAGGACACGCCCAGAAATGAAGTCAGACTTCCGTACTACAATATAATGTTTTCTGCGTGGAACGATCTGAACAAGTGTCGTAGCCTTGGTTTCTCGTCCGCAGATTTTAAAGGCCACAGTATTGTGCATAATTCAAATTTGAAGCAGGTCTTCCCCCACTTGGACGTAGCCGACACATTCCAGAACACAATCAGCAAGAATTCTATTCTAGCCGTCTAGCTTGCCTTAAGCCTGTTGACTATAGTTTTACGTTGCTCGGGCAAATTTCCAGCCTTACCTTTGCTAATGGGAAAGTTTAAGTCTGACCTCTTAAACTCCAATTTCGAGCTTATGCTGAAGTACGCGAAGCCAACATCAGGCCCAAAAGTACCTCGTTGTACCCGAGCCAACGGTCTGCATCTCTCGTAAATAGCTCGTGTGTCTAATAAAATACTAGTTTACGAAACAAGCGTTGCCGCCAGGGCGCCAACACCACCGATAGGCATTGTATGTACAGTATTTAAGAAGGGCCGAAGCAACATGTCCCTAATGAGAGACGGATCAAACTTTACTTACGCCATTCCAACCCGAGTGAAACCCTGTTTAGCCATCGGCGGTAGGAAACTAACAAAAGTTCGTCACGTTTCATGCTTCTCGCCCATATAGTCCCCGAAAAGTCAAGACAGTCAGTATGTTCTTGAGTGGCCATCATCTTGAACCAGCTAGGCCTTCTATCCAGAAGCTTTTGTCTTGCATTCGACGATTTTGAACCACATTAGTGGGACTTATCAAGTTCTCAATGCCTAAACCAGAATCGCTCCTTCCAGCGTCTCAAGGCCTCCGATTGACGCACAAACACAGACCCCAGGGAGGGCAGAACGATCCCAAAGAACCGAATGGTCAGCTCCTCGTACACTACTGGAAAACTACAAGGTGCCGAACCCTAGACGACAGTTTCTCTACTCTACTTGCCTTCCCCAGGCTACCAACCCCATTGAACCATGTAACGGCACCCTCGCGACGTCTGGCCGTTCGCTTTACAGTTTATCAAATACTTCACTAAGTGTTTTCTTCTATTAAATTGATACATAATCTTTTGGATGGCTCCTGTATCACAACTCGACCGTGTACATCACGAAAGGCTCGTACTCCGTGTCAACCAGCGATGCGTACTCATGCAAAGAGCTGTCCTGCTGCTTTATTTTGCCTGCCTTGTCCTTGGAAAACGCATTGCCTCCCAAGTAGCCAAATTGCTGAACAAGCTCCGCCTTGCACTTCGACAAGGTCTTAGGAGGAACAGCAATCAGGCTCGTGTTGAAGTGTGGAGGGAGACCGTATCTCAAAACGCTCTCCACAAAAATACGCAAAGCCTTGATATGGAACCAGTTCATGAAAACGTCAGAGTAGGCGGTCTTGGCTAGACGGACTAGCTGCACACGAAGAGACTGTTCCAAATGAGCCGCAGAGTCATGCTCCTTAGTCAATTGGTTGATCAGTTCCTCGGAGTACTCAAAGTCGCGGGGAATGAACTTCCTTTCTCTACACGCAGACACAAACTCGTTGACAGATTTTTTGAACAAATGAACGTTGAACAACACGTACTCATCATCACGCTTCAAAACAGAAGCCGAGCAGGGGACAACGTTCTTAGCAAGCGTCTCGTAAGACTTCTGGAATTCATTTTCAAGGTTTTTAGGGACCGCAACTAGGACTGTAGTCAAGTACTCGGAGTCCAAAATAAAGTCCGAGGGTTTAACAATATCATGGAGAGATCTCACAGAAAGATCGCCAGTCCTCTTTCGCTCAGCAGCTGCAAGGTTAGTCTTTGCGTTACTGTAGTTGGTGCTGGTGGCCCTGACATCAGCGTCAAGCTGGAACGACTCGCGAGAAATTTCCTCGATAAGCTCCTTGATGGAACGGTCGAGCTTGAACTTGCGTGTTTGCCAATGGAAATTCTCCAAATACTCAGGGATCGGAACGTTGCCAATAGGCACCGTCTTGTAAGCGTTGGTTTGCGTTTCAGTCAAGTTGCCCAAGATTTCCAGGATTTTGGCCACCGAGCTTCCGATCTGTGAGTCGATCTTGGCCAACTCCTCGGACTGAACCACCAGGGTGTCTAGAGACCCGATTTTGAACTCTGGGATGTCAAACTCCGAGACAAACGTTCTTCCGCCGACCAGGTTCTCGTGGAGCCAAGAAGTCGCAGACTTGCCTGGCGCCGACGTGGGCTGCGCGTTCATGGGCAGTGACAAAAGCACAAACTCGTTAGCGGTGTGCAATGCAGTAGCCATGGGTGTTTTCAAACGTAGAATTCGAACTAAGCCAACTAAAAAAGCTCTTTACTCGCGATCCGGGCTCCTATGGGTCCTTACTTGTTTCTTTAACGACACCACTTTTACAATCCCCTAGCTTCATTTTTTTTTTCTACTCTTAGATACCTAAAATTTGCACATCACGAGCCATCAACGCTACGAACAGTTAGAGATAAATAGTGAAAAGTTTGGTGCTAAACGTCTGCGGCTGGTCACCAAGAAATTCAAGTCGGGCATAAATCATTAAGAAGATTGACTCTATTTAATAGATACAACTTTGAGGCAAAGGACAATCGCGTGTCCTGCTACACAAATTTTATAATAGTCATCATTTCAAGACCTTACCGTCGCTGATCTCTCTTGGCTCACCGTTGATGACCACAGGCTTGTCCCAGGCCCACATGTTGTTGATAAACTCCTTGTCCTCCTCCTTGGATGGGTCGAGCTTGGCGTAGTCGTAAGAAGTCCAGTCTGGAGCAACTTCGAAAGCTGGGACGTGGTCCTGACCTCTCAACATGATGGCACCCACGATACCGTTGTTACGGTCCTCACCGTAGACAACCATGCAACCGAACATGTACTTGACGGAACCAGTCAGTCTCTCCATGAAACCACCGACCTGGTTGTTGGACATGAAGCATAGGGTCAGCTCGTCGTTGTACTTGAAGTCGACTCTCCAGATGGAGTATTCCTCTGGGTTGTAATGCTCCCAGAACCATGGCAAAGCAACGGGTCTGGTGTCTTCGTTAGAGTACTTTCTCTTCCAGTCGTCTAGAGGGAAAGAGGCCTTACCTAGAAGCTCAAGAGGGTGCTTAGGCTTCTTTGGCTGCTCAGCTGGCTTCTCAGCCTCAGCAGCAGGCTTTGCCTTCTCAGCAGCAGGCTTCTTGGTCTCCTTCTTGGCCTCCTTCTTGGATTCCTTCTTAGGAGCGACGTACTGCAAAGTGTCCTTGCGGAACTTGGAGAGGTCGAAGACGCCAGCGAGAGCTGGGTGCGCAATGACAGTCTTGAACCATCTAGCGATAGCAGGGTATTTGGCTCTGTACTCGGCACCGAAGATGAGGATGCTCGAGAAGGCGTAAAGGGTGCCCAAGAACAGGTCGGCCAGAGAAACCTCCTCGGTGGCGAGGTAGGTGTACTCAGTCAGTCTCTGCTCGAAAACGTCCATGCAGGCGTCGAAAGCGGCTCTCTTCTCGTCGCAGATCTTCTTGTTGTAAGGCAGCTTGCCGAGCAGCATTAGAGCAAAGGTTGGGAAGGCAACAGCGAGCTCACTGTTGGTGAAAGACAAGACACGCATGATCTGGGCCTCCTCTTCCAAGGTAGCACCGCACAAGACCTTCTTGATGTCTTCGTCACCCTTGAGGTTGACAACTGTACAATAGTTAGTACGACGCCTTATACAGCAATCGCAAGGCGCCAGCTGCGCTGCGCTGCGGCGTGTCCGGTGTTTGGCTCAGAGTAAAATTTCTCGACACATGAGTGTTAGCTTTTGGTACCCATTCAGACAGGGATAACTGTTATGATTTAAAAAAGGTTTCTCATCATGCAAACACCTGACAACGCGCGCACTACGCGGCGGCAACCCGCTTTAATTTCCTTGATTCGGTTCAAAACATACGGTAGTAAGCGACGGCCATCACTTCAGTGAGCTTCATGCCCTCAGGACCGACGAACGCTGGGATCTTGCCCATTGGGAACTGCTTCAAGAAGCTGTCTGTGTCCTTCTCGGTGTCCACAATTGTGATGTCAAGACCAAGGTACTTGACCAAGGCTGAGGGGAGGTAGCCCCTAGCCAGACTGTTAACGTATAGAGTTCCCTGAGACATGTTTCCACGGGGTTTTTGGTCTTAGTCCGTTCCACTCGAAAGAGCTGGAAATTTTTCACTTCATTTTTCACTGCGGTATATATACCAGGCGTCGGCGTGTTTGGATATGGAAAAATTGATGAAAAATTGGTGAAAAATTCACTGGCGACGCGATGCCTGACAACTCAGACGCGTAGTATATTACCCGGAGCGAGGAAGCGGACCTCGAGGAGGGCGCGGCCAAGCGAGAGTGCATATAGATGCGCTGAGAAGTTTGTTTGCAGGCCACGGAACTAGGGAGGAAACGCGGTAGACGAGACTGTGTTGGTGCGCCGCGATTTGGAAACTTACCGGATCACTCACTACTGTTCACTCATGTCACGTGAAATATGACATAATCGTATTACATAACATACATCAGACGCTGCGAGGTGGCTTGCCAAGCTCGTGAACGCACCGGGGAGATGTGGAACGTAGTACGCGCTCAGTTGGAATTCGTATGCTTGCCCCTGGCGGGCTGCTCCGGTGCGGTGGCTAGAGACCAGTTTGCTGGATGCTCGTACGAAGTGGATATAGGGCAGAGTTTGCCAGGACTGGCAGATCATGGCATTGCACACTATGAATGGTATTGGTGAGCCGGAGTGTCCAGTGGCTACAGTTTAAAGACGTGAAAGCGGCAGAAGAGTCTTTTGTCTTTATATTGGCGTAAGGTTGGCCTATCTTCACTGCGTACGATGGACTTTTCAAGAGAATCGCGGTAGCGTAGATAGAAGATCAAGAGCCGGCTCTCGCACTCGTAGTGCCTGTTGAGGGGGCATGTGTCTAAGAAATTAGGGTGATGGCCGTTTTCACAACTGCACGACGCGCGCTGTTTTTCTTCTGTCGCTCAATATTCAAAGCATAGATTCTGGAGGTAAAATCGGCCAGCAGAACACAGCGAAACGACTACCGGGCGCGGAGTGGACTATCGAACTTAGAAGCTATGGCCTCGCTTTTTGCCCAGACAGCATAAACTGCATCACATACCGTTGACTATGGGCGCTCTATAACAGGGACATGAGCGCGACAATGACAAGAAAAGTCCAGAACGATCAGTAAGTGTGGACTGGCCATCGCGCTCATCTTAGCTGTACGTACGCCTTGCAGAATTCCCTCTGAACTGCCTGCCCGCGGATCTACGCCGAGACGCCTTTCCCTGGCGCCAGTTTTCGGCCAGCAAGCTGTCAAGCGTACAACGTTATCTGAAATTAGCGAGAAACTACTGCTACTGTCCTCATGTATAGAGTACAAGTGCTTTTAGAGTGCTTTTCGGATGTTCTCGGACCGCTCCGGACGTGCGCAAAGCGCTACTTAGAAAGACCTTCTACGTAAGCTACCGCAAATATTTACTTTCCAAGGCACACACGCGGTTCAGTACCATTGAGAATAGCTCCCAACACGCTCGCTTACCGACCGGCGTTCCTCATCTTCCATATCGCTTCTTCCCGCCTTGTCAGCGGCTTCTTCAAAAGCTTTTCTCTTTCTATGTCGAAAGAAAAATTTTTGGCGATGAGCATCGCATCTCAGACTCGTGTGCGAACATAACAAGAAGCGACTTGGACAACAGCATCTCATTCACTGGGAAATCCACTAACCGCAATATGAGCAACTCTTTGGAAGAGCGTCTGAGGATAAATTCCAATGCATTTGACGGGCTCCTGTCGCTAATACCGGCCAAATACTACTACGACGATAAAACGCAAGACCAGTGGAAGGCTAAAAAGAAGACTAAAGCACAAACTAAACTGGATAAGCTGAAGAAGCTGGACCCCGAGCAGCAGAATGAGGAGTCTGCGTCCGCGCTAGAAGTTATGGAGGCGCGGGAGAAAAACGGAAAGCCGGCTGTAATTCCGGGCCAGAAACCCTCGCCTGAGCAGGAACAAGCAAGCAGCGACGAAGAAGAGAAGAGTGCTGGCGAGGACGAAGATGCATCAGAGACAGGCGACAACGCCGGCCAGGAGCAGGCGGAGCCCAAGGGTCCTGTAAATAGCAAAGTCGAGGGCGAAGGCGAGAACGGCCTCAAGGGCGAAGAGGATGACGAAGATTCCATAGACGTTATATTTGACGACGAAGGAAACAAGGTTCGCGTTCAGCCAGAGTCATCCGATAAGCCAGCAGCTGAGGTAGCATCAGGTGCCGAAGACCAACCTGCTACGCCCGCCGGCTCAAAGACCACCAAAAAACAGAACCTTGAGAAGCTGCGTGCCAAGTTGCAGGAGAAAATTCAAGCCATGAAAGAGAAACGCAGAGCCCCAGGTACACAGGTAACTGGCGCACTCAGCTCACGCGAGGCCATCTTGGCTCAGCGCAAGCGCAAGGATGAACTGAAGCGCAAGAGGACCGAGCAAAGCACCAACAAGGAAGAGGACTCTAGCGACGAGTCCAACTCCGGTTCAGATGTCGAGGCTGAGTCAGAGACGGCACCCAAAAAGAGACGCGTGGACGACGAGATAGCCAAAGATCTCATGTTTCAAAACATTGTGTTCGATGACGGTTCACGCGCCACCTCTGACCTCCAGCGCCTAAGGAAGGCTCGTGAAAAGAAGGGCCCTTCCAAAAACGACATCAAAGCTCATCTCAATGCCACGGAGGCAAAGCGCGCGAAGCTGGAAGCAAAGGATGAGCTGGTTCAGATACAGCATAAAGAGAAGGAGAAGTGGCAGCGCGCCATGCTACAGGCCGAGGGCGAACGCATGCGTGATGATGAGAAGCTACTACGTAAAGCGCTAAAACGGAAGGAAGCCAGGAAGAGAAAGTCTTCTGTCGAATGGCGCGAGCGTAAGGAGGCCGTGGCTACTGCCATCTCTGACAAGCAGAAAAGAAGAGAGGAGAACTTGCAAATCCGCAGAGATAACAAGGGAAAGAAGGGATCCCACCGCGAAAAAATGAAGCGTGGTATTAAAGGTGTAGCACCCGTCAAGAAAAGAGCTGGTTTCGAGGGTCGGCTGAAAAGCGGAAAGAAGAAATAATTCGTTCAACCACGAGAAAAGGCTTCATAGTTATATAAAAAACTGCACGATGTTCACTCATAACTAAGCTTATTTTTCGATACTGCCAAGTGCATGCCTCGACTAAAAGCGCTAACTTTAGCGGTGCTTGCGAGTTAAAGATATGTCCTTTGCTTATATAAACCGAGGCCAAGATTTACCCTCGGTTTTATTGATTGGAAAATCACAGATTTAGCGATGAGCTTTGAAAGCCAGTCGATGTGAAGAAACAAGCATGTGTCGCGAAAGCCTAATATGATTTCATGTCGCGGCATCTTTGCCCGAGCGCGTCTTGGCCCACAAATAAGGTTTTACCGTAAGAGGCTGAAACCTAGGTTCAACCATATTCCGCAGGTCAACTCGTTGCAAAACGAGCGTCTACAGTCCAAGGAACTACGGCTACAAGCAGACTCTCCTGAGTCAGTTGAGAGAGACTTGAGGAAGTTGGGATTTCGAGAAATCGATGAGTCGGGGCCCGTTGATGATATGCTTGTCAACTACTTAGAGTCTTCGAAGTCGCCTTTCAAGAAGTCATCCCAGCATCTGAACTCGTTGAAGAACACTTTGGGGAGCAACAAGAACCCAAACCAAAATCGCATGAGAGCACTGTTTGACTTTTTGTTGAAGGAGTCCGAGCAGGAGGTGCGGAGGCTCGAAAGTATGGGGCCGGAGCAGTTGCTAATGCTTCAGGAAATACATGACTCCGAAAAGTCGAATGATAGCGCTGAAGAAATAAGCTCAGAAAGGGAGTTAGAAAAGGCTATTTTACGTGAGCTGATGGAAAGTTCGCAGCTTGAGGAAGATCGCTCGCTTTTGCCAAACACAGAGTGTTTGTTTCGCGTCTTGTCAGACCTCAATATGAATAGGCTTGCCAAGGAAGATATTATATCACTGGAACAAATGGTTGGCGCATTTGAGGTTTCAAAACTTTTACCTGCTTACAAACTTCGGCAGAGGGGCATTCTGCTCTCCGGACATTTGATTTACTCACTAGGTACTGTCCGGATGGATCCGGTCAACGAATCCTTTTATATTGAATCCCTGGTTTATTATGGATTCTATAAAAAGGCTCTAGAACTTTTTAACACTTACCGCCAAAAAGTTGAAAAGAGATGGTGGTTTGAGATGGGAATGATGGTGAGTTTAAGAGCAAATCATATACGGCAGTTCGATAGGCTGCTTGAGAACTCGCTGAAAACTTTTGGCAACAACTACGTTAGCCCCAAGGTTCTGCGAACGGCCATTCGCAAGAAGTTGTACCTAAGGGATTACCAGAGTTCAGAGAGGCTGACAAATTTGCTGGTCAGTGTGGCTTCAACATACGGATTGAAGTCGTCCGCTTCACAACAACAGCACAATCTCCACGGAATAATTTTTCAAAACGAGTCGCAAGCTGATGATTTTTTGAATGAGAAAGAACAAGTCACGGAGGCCGACTTTGTAGCTATAATACAGTACCACTTCTTTCGGAAAAGAGAAGATTCCGCATTAGCGCTGCTTGCAGAATTTGTGAAGCTTCCTGACGTGAATAAGAGCATCCTTTCAACAGCTTTAGTCAATTTAAAGCTGCATTTACTAAGAAGTTTCGAAGTGCTCGAAAAAGATATGCATTCGTTACTTTCTGGAAAAGACATGAAGCTATTGCGCCAGGCATTTCACAGCGCTACGCGCCGCTTTCCTGTGGATACTTTACAGAAAAAGTTTGGTACCGTTCTCTTCGATAGTGTTTCGGATATTGCATCACAACCTATTTTGACTCAGAATCTTGAACAGTATGTAGCAAGCAACCTCGAAAGTCTACCACGAAACCCTGAAAATTCACAAGAAGAAAACGCTCAATCCAAAAAGCTTCACAGTTTGCTAAAAGAGCTTTTGAAGATCGGGAAGGAAGACCAGGCAGCCTTGCTAATGAAGGAGACGAGCCCAGTAACGTCGAACTTTCAAGAACCAAGTCCTTCTCTAAACGAAGATGATCTTCCCGGAATCAATGCACATCATTACGCGCTTTGGATTGACCACTACAGCAAAAAAGCCCAAAAGGCTAAGAACCTCCGTGAAAAGAATCATTACGAAACCAAGATCAAAGAGATAGTTGAAAAAGTAAACAAAAACGATATCCAATACAACTCGGTGCTATTAACTTCACTTTTGACCCATTTTAGAATTACCGCTAACTTGGATAACTGCTTCAACATTATAAATCCTCTGATGGAGTTCAGGTGCTCAAAGACAGGGGATTTCAAAGAGAGTGATAGTAAGCTTCTTTCTTTCTTTGAACGTCGCGAAATTACAAAGTCGCTTTACCTTCAAATTTGGAGAACTCTCATGTTATACTTTTCACGTTTTGAGAACGGATTGGGCATAACAGAGATTCGATCTAATCAGAAGGCATGGAAGTACAAAATCTCAGCCGAGAGGTCTAAGATCTCAGTTCATCCTAATTATGATTTTAGGACACTTTTCAGGCTCATGGTGCTTGAAGATAACGTACTTCCCGACAGGCCATTCTACCATACCATAATTCAAGCTTTTATTAGAACCCGTGACTGGGCATACATTCCCGCAGTTCTTAGATACATGAGGTGCGTAAATGGTATTGAAATTGATCGCAAATTGCAGAGGTATATTAACGGTGGATTGAAACTAGAATATATTGCCGTGGAGCGCGAAAGAATTGAGAGCCAAAAGGCTGACGGCTCGCAAATACAAAAATTCACAACTCCAATTGTCAATACCGCTAGGAGGAATGTGGAAAATCGCATTAAAAACGGGGATATCCTGGGCGAAGTAGGCACCGACTACAACCTTAAAGTTGACCAAAACGTCTTGGAATTTTTAAGAGATCATCGAAGCCATGAAATGGATCGTGTTCAACAAGCATTCAAAGAGGTTGGCATTGAAGGTCATCAAAAAATGATATAGAAGCAATACTTTGTGTATAGAATGAATTTAAACTATTTTTTACCCAGCTTTAACCATTTAGGTTTCTGGCCCATTCGCAGTCCGCCAGAAGGCTTGGCAGAGCTCTCTTCTGCTTTATCGCTTTGTGCGTTGATATTCTCTACATCCAACCCGTTTGCTGTTTGTCTGCGTTGCTCTTGTGGTGCGGCGCTTTGAGCATCCGCTAGAGTCTTGGCCTTTCGTAAAAGTTCTTCCTTTAAGTACGGTCCTTTATGGCTAGTTTCAAAAACCAAAAGTGTTTTGGACCCGAAACCCAAGTCCGCTACCAGTTTTGCTTCATTGTCCTCAATTTTTTTGTGTGGGTGGGAGTAGCACAATTCAAAAGTTAAGGATCTGTCCGTTAGACACCTTTTTATGGCCTCATAAACTAAGTGCATTGTCTCGTCTGGACTGAAGTTGATATCAATACAAGTACGGTCGGGAAACCGAACTCTTATATTGCATTGTTCAATGATATGTTTTTTAGCGTTCTCTTGCTCTTCGCGCAGCCGTTTGGTAAGAAGTGCATTACTACCAGCACTCCTGGATATCGTTTTTTGATAACTCTTGAGCTGCCTTATTGAAACTTCATAGTCCTCGTCCACCAAATTTTGCTTAGTGGCCGTTGAAGGCGCTTCCTCAGGTATATACGCCAAGACCTCATGTAACTGTGGCTTTGTGTCAATTTCAGGCAGTGAAATCTCGTTTCTGTGTTCTGCCAGGGGAGTGGGATTCTCTATTGAAGTCTTTACCGGTGCAGCGGAGTTCGAAACCGTCAATCTTACAGCAACATCCTCCAAAATTCCCAGATGAGCAAAAGAAGCTGCAACAAGGTCATCATAGCCCCAGACCTTTGAGAAACACTGCATCTTCAATGCCTGAGGGTCAAGGTCCCAACAGTTTTTCCTACAGAATCCTTCAATCGTTTTGATAACACTATCCGACTGCTTAACTACAGCGACTTCTACGCCTCTGCTCAAAATCTGAAATTTCACCCGAAAGCTTTTCGCTTCGCTCACCAGTTTCGTGCCACCATGATTCAGTTCCAATTTGACGCCTTTCGGGAGATTCAATAGTCGCAGGGGTACAGTTAGCGGCAGTTCCTTACCGTGGTAAGTCAGGATCCATGCTATGCTCACTGATTCCAGTTTGAAATGAGTAATGCTCTTTTGCAGCACTTCATTTAATGAACAACCGGGCTCCACCTTGATCTTATAGGTGCCAAATTTATGCACCACACTGACTAATGACATTGTTTTAATTTTTACCTCTCATCAAGGTGGCGTTAGCTATTTCAAGCGTCCTGTTTCTATGTGTATATATATTACTGGGAGAACTTCATTAAATCCTAGATACGATTCTTTCAATCAACAGAGAAGAGAACAACCGACAATATGACTGGCCAAACGCAGTCTGATCTGCGCCCACCGACTGACACTGAAATAGATGAGTTGAAGAAGATTTACGGATGGAAAAAGGCATTTAAAACCTGGTGGAATCGCTCGGATGCAAAAGACAATGAAAAGAAGCTTTTATCTTCACTGCAGTTCTTCCCGGGAGGCGATTCTATCCGGAACTGCGAGTTGCTGGATGTCGATATCGGCAATAAACAATACATTCACGAGTTTTCGATTCAAAATCTTGAGTCGTGTTCTCGCGACTACTGTAAGGACTTAGTGATGGTGCATGGGTATGGAGCGGCTCTCGGACTTTTTGTAAGAAACTTCGATGGCCTAAGTCGTATCCCAGGTGTAAACCTACACGCCCTCGATATGCTAGGTTGTGGGCTGTCTTCGAGGCCAAAGTTCCCTGGAACAGGATTGGTCTCAAGTTTTATGAAGAGGGGCCGCGTTAGTAAGGAAGAGGTGTATGAGGCAGAGGACTTCTTTATTGACTCACTTGAAAAGTGGAGGCAGCAGCGTCAGCTTGACAAGTTTGTACTTGTAGGCCACTCGCTGGGCGGGTACTTAAGTTGCTGCTACGCCCTCAAATACCCTGAACGCGTGGAGAAACTGGTGCTTGTAAGTCCGGTAGGAGTTGAGAAATCTGTATTCGATCTCACAAAGGAGCACACCTCATCGCATCAAAACGCCAGTGAGCTCGGACCGGATCTATCGAAGGAAGTTACGAACAGTTCTGGGAGGCCCACTACAGATGACCCTGTTAAGACATCGACGTCTTTTCACGTTCCTGACGAAGCAGGAAACGTCGAGCGTGTACCCAACATGCCGTGGATTTTCTCTTCAATGTGGACCTACAACATCTCACCCTTCGGCTTACTGAGGAGTGCAGGCCCAGCGGGACCGCTGCTTTCTTCAAGATGGTCTTTCCGTAGGTTTTCTTTTGCAGAAAATACTGAACAACTCCTCACGTTCCATGAGTATTGCTATAGTATATTCAGTGGCTCCGGAAGCGGCGAGTACGCTTTGACTCGAATTTTAGCACCAGGCGTATTGGCAAGAGTGCCCCTTTTAAGCCGAGTACCCGAGAATCTCAAATGTGACTCGTTTTGGATGTACGGGAGCCACGATTGGATGAGCAAAGAAGCAGGGAGTGTTATTGTAAGACAAATCAACAAGTCCAAAGGGTCCGTCAAAGCTGATTACTCCGTTGTCTCCGATGCTGGCCATCACTTGTACCTGGACAACCCAGAGGAGTTCAACCAGAAACTTGCCAAATTCCTTAAAGTAGATATATAATGTAGAAGCGGGTTTGATTTAGATATTTGATACACAAGGTTCAACTTTCTCTGTGTTAGGAAGATTGTTCTCCAGAAATTCCTTAAAGAAGCACCTAATTAATTCGATGCATGATCCGATAAATCAACCTTAGGAGTTGAACAGCCCAACAATGTTAGATGACCCCGGGGTTAGACTGCGAAACGCAGTAGCGGTTGGAAAGCTGTTGATAGTGAAACGTATTCTGTCGCGTTTTCCGGACCTTATAAATGTCATAGACCCCAGTAATGGTTGGTCATTACTTCACTACGCATCTTACTACGGAAGATATTTAACATGCGTACACTTGGTACAGCTGGGCCATGGCAAAAGCGAGGTGCTGAGAACGTTCAAGGGTAACACATGCGTACACCTGGCCCTATTTAATGGCCATGAACAAACCGCTCATTTACTATTGCAGCATTTCCCATATTGTTTGAACATGAAGGGTCACAAGGGTCTAACGCCCGTACAGATGACTTGTCTGCATGACCATCACCAATGCTTAAGCCTTCTGCTTAGCCTTGGCGCAGATATCAGTTTACGTGACGACAACGGGAACACAGCATTACACACCTGCCTTATGTATGGAAGCGAGAGCTGCATGAGAATGCTGGTCTTGGAAGCTAACGCGGAGGACTTAGACAAACAAAAACTCGGTGAATGGGTACCAGCAGATTTGTGTCAGACCTTTGAATTAGCTGAAGCATACCAAAAGGCCCTGAAGGAAAAGCGGTCCCGCGCAAAGCTATCGAGGAAACCCAGCTATCAATTCGCCGCTTCGCCACTCACCATACCCCAACCTTTCTATGAAAACACTGGATCACCGTTACTTACCAGCTCTCCAGCAGTACAGTCTTTTACATCAAGTTTACCCCCTCTACCGCAAATTTCTACCAGCAGGAGGACTTCTGTTGGGAGCCAAAATGTATGGTCGCCCAGAACACCTGTTATGTGTGCCCACAGTACAGGCAGTGTTAATTCGCCTTCCAAGAACCTTAAAACTAGGCCTTCAATAAGCAGCCAGATGGGTTCAGCTTCTTCCGCATCTCTCTCGCATCAGGAAAGCACTCTAAGCATGAACAGTGGCAGAAACAAGCCACAGGAACAATATGCAACACCAAAGTTTTCACGACCATCTACAGCTAACATGCCTTCAGTAGGGAAAAGCATGTCTACAACAAGCATAACAAGTAGTGACAATAACACATCGAAGAACTCTCCCCTGTTTCATGATGCCCAAACGCGACCAGTACTAAGGGCAGGTTCCCGAAGTGATTCGCGCGAGGCCTCCCGAGACTCGGTTGCATCACAAAAACTCTCAATGGCACCGCCAAAAAGCGCCCCGATCTCTCTTCTCAACATTCCAATATCAAAGTTACGGAACAGGGATTAACACAATCATATTATAACCCTACATATCAAAGTAAATGGAGTAATGCAATTTACAACCCGGATTGAATTGTGCGCCACAATAGGGGCAACCCAGCTCGTCTCCGCAAGTCTTTCCATTTCGATATTCCTCAAATGTCATGGTTTCTTTGCAAACCCCGCATAGAACCACTTTTTCAGCTGGTTCTAATGTCAGGTTATATCTCTTAATTGCATGAGACTCTTGGGATTCATGACAAGAATAACACGCATAGAATGCTTCACAGCACTCAAACTTAAAGCATACTACGTCCAGCGGTGAATTCCAATGTATACACCGGGTTTGGTCATCCACTAGCTGGCCTTTCGGATGGTCCATTCCCGTTTAAGCAGCGTTCTAAATTATAACGAAAAAGTGAATTCTCAACATATATACCGAGGCGGAAGAATAAGGCAAAAGACTAAGGCAAAAGAGTAAGGCAAGTCGTTAGTTATATGTATCATTGAATATAAATAGGAGACTGACGAGGGTCGCAACTTAAGATTTGACGAACGCAGTGCCCTTTTCTATGTTCTTCTTCAAAGTTTCCTTGCACTTGTCAAGCAACTCCTGTTCTTCAGGGGAGATCTCACCAATAGAGTAGATCTTCTCAACACCCTGAGGGCCGAGCTTGACTGGGGAAGCAAAGAACTCGATTCCTTCGCTCTTGAACAAAGGAGAGTCGACGAAGGAAGGCTCGATGACATCCGCTTCACCTTCCAAGCCAGCAAGCACAGAGTTGGCGAATCTGGCACCTGCTTGGGCCATAGACAGAGTGGCGGAACCAGCGCCGTTCTTGGCCTTGACAACTTCGTCACCGCCGAATTGAATTCTGTGGATGAGAGCGTCTCTCTTTTCCTTCTCCATGAGCTTGTGCTTGGTCTGAGAAATCAGGGGAATGATTGTGATACCAGAGTGTCCACCAATGACGTTGACCTTTTCGGTGGTGGGGTTGGTACCTGAAACCTCAGAGATGAAACGCGAGGCTCTAATGACATCAAGGGTGGTGACACCGAACAGCTTCTTAGGGTTGTAAACGCCCTTAGACTTCAGCACCTCGGCAACGATAGGCACGGTGGAGTTCACTGGGTTTGAAATCACCAAAATAGAGGCGTGGGGCGCATTCTCTGCACAGGCAGTGGCAAGGTCGCGCACAATCGAGGCGTTGATGGAGAATAGGTCGTCTCTGGTCATACCAGGCTTTCTAGGAACACCTGCAGGGATCAAAACCACATCGGTGTCTTTTAGCGCGTTCTTAATGCCGTCCTGAGCGTCCGCCGAAAAGCCTTTGACGACGGAGTTTGTTGGGATGTGCGACAAGTCGGCGGCAACACCAGCAGCGCCTTTCAGATCGTAAAGTCTGAGGTCCGTGACTTTATGGTTTAGTTTTAGCAGCAGCGACAGTGGTTGACCAATACCACCTCCGGCGCCCAGCACCGTGACTTTGTAAGGGTTTGCTGTGGAAGACGAAAAAGCACGCTTAGCGACTTTGGCGAACATTGCAGATGGATTGATTAGCAGAAATTCAAATTGCAAAGAAAACAAGGCGTAATTGCAAGTGAAAGCTGCTTGTTAGGACTCAATTGCGCAGATCTCCGAAATTTCGTTCCTGCTCCTTCCCTTTTATATATTTGCTAAAGGTCATGAACAGGACATTTTTCATGTACGGGAATCGGCGCCGAATCGGTGCATGAAGCGCAAAAGCGAGCGGGAGAAACAAAGCGGGTAAAATTACCACTAGCAAGCTTCCAATGGGGCCCAAACTACATCCATAACAGTTTGTTAGACTTGTACACTTCGCACCAGAGCATTATGTCCAGCACCAATAAGAGCATTTCGTACGTAGCTCCCAGCTCAAACATGCTCTAGTGTGCGACACCGGTCCCGAAAGCGCGGCTAGAGCTCTGATTGTGGGGATAATTCAATTCGGCAAACCATCGAGCTTAGCTGGGCCCCGCGCCCCTGCATTTGCGGGACTTGACGCAAGTTTCGTGTGATATGAGCGGCATTAATTATTCGGGCTCGGCACGGCTTCCAAGAGTACGCAATTAAGGCAGCAACAGCCCGCATGCGCGGCTATTTCGAATGCTTTAAATTCAGGCACTAGCACCTCATCTTAGTATGTTCCTGCTAGGATGCAGAACCCAGACACGAGATCACCCGTATTGTATGATCACACGTGACACACAAAACCTAATGCACGTGATATGAGCTGTTTCCTATCTGTTTCCTACTTGTTTCCTACTTGTTTCCTGACGGGAGTTTCCCAATTTCATCTAAAGCCGCTACTGAGGGCGGAGAGGCGGGAGTGCAGTGGGGAAGCAAGCGTCTGCGAATTCGAGAGGACAATCAATAAATAGAGTTTCAAGACCCAGGTAGACTTTTCTTACTCTCAAGACTGCTTTGAGGACCAAAAGCTAGAGAGCTGATGTAGAATTGCCAAGATCGAAATGCCAAGTCTGGAGGCTCGAGGTGGGGTCGGCCTGGCAATCTCGAGGTCGTACGCAGTGGCACCGTGAACGGAAGCTAAGTTAATAAGAGAATGCCGTCCAACTTTCTCTGCTTCTTGTCGTAGTCTCCTGGGAGCTTTGGCAAAAAAAAAGACCTTTGATGGTTGGTTTGTTCTGCGTGACAGGCAGTAGTCCGGATCGCCTTGGTCAGACATGTGGAGGCAGGTAGGTTGGTGGGAAAAGCTTGAGCTAGGACGTCGAGGATCAAAACCGACGCCAGCAAGTATCTTGTAAATACACAGATTCGTCTTCGTAATAGGCGAAATAAGATCAGCACGCACGCTGCGCATGGCGTGCGTGCTATGTAATTGTTTTGCAGGCGCGATGAGCTGAAGTCGTCTAGAAGTTTTCATTTCGATAGCCTCCATTTCGGAGTATGAATGTGGCGCACAGGCTGCTGTATCAATGAGTCTTTGACAGAGCCCGCGCTCAAAAGGCCCCAACTCCAGCTATTTTGGCACAGAAGAAGCTTAGCTTGTGTCGGCTGCTGCGGTTCTCTGTTAGACCTGGTGCCAGGATGGGAATAAAGCACGTGATACATACCATACGGTGCCGATGCTTACGGCAGGTATGGGACCTGGCTAGACTTTAAAACTCTACGCAGACACTTATTGCATTCCGCTATTCAATGCTGCCTCCCACATAGTCGCCATGGTCTGGCGCGAGATCTTAATGATGCTACTACGGCGCTAGGTGATGGGGAATTTTCATGGTGCGCGAGAAGCGCATAGGTGCCAATCTTTGGTGCGTAAATTGGCTGTGGAATATCACTGAGTCTAGCGTTGGCTTACATGAGAAACTCAGTACGGCGTATGCAGCGCGGACCAGCCTTGTTGAGTTCGTAATATTATGTAAAGAAGTCCGAAGGACACGAAACAGCGCCCGAAACTGGCGAGCGGGAGACCAGGCTCGCATATTCCAGGGAATTATATAGCTCCTATTGCTTTCAAGCAACGGCATACGGCACCTAATTATTGCGTCTCCTCTTCTCCTTGCGATCTTGCTGCAGGCTGCAAATTACTAGCGACATACACGCGATCACTTGTGTGTACCACGGAATCTCCTCGAGCCCGTAGGAAGCAGCGTTGGACTCAATTTCAATCTCCCCCACGTCCAGCGAAGCAAGCTTTCTGGTGATCTTGGGCAGAAATGCAGTGTCTGTGTCCTTGTATCTGGCCCAAACTGCCGTACCCGGGACGCGCGTCGCCGAGGGCCCTGCCGGGCCGCGAGCACCCGGTGGTGACATCGAAGAGCCTGTAACCAGCAGCTCGAATTTGTCAGGAAGCAGCAACGACCGGGCCTTGCGGACCCATTTCACGTCCCATTCGCCTAGCTGCGAGTCCATATCGAAAGACATGCGGTGCTTGATGAGATCAACGTTTAGCGAGCCGTCCGGCGTGTAGAAAACTAGCTTATATCCCGGCTGCATTCCTGCGTGAACCGCTTTGTACACCTCGCAGAACGGCATTTTGTAAATGATTCGGTCGCCGGCCTGCGAAACGGCCGAACAGCTGGGGTGCGGCAGCGGGTCTGACGCAGAGCACAGCACGTACTTGTAGATCCGGTATCGTACCCCGTCGCCCTTGAAAACTCGCGACAGGAGGTACGGGTCTTCGAGCACCAGGCTTGGTACACCCATGCCGTCGTCCTCCGCCCGAATTTTCCGACTGTTGCTCAGGAATCGCTCGAACGAGTGCTGAGTGGGGAAACACATCAAAGACCGCGTTTTGTAGAACACGGACGCGAGCACCATATGTCTTTCTCGGCAGAACCGCAGCGAAGGCGGCACGTCTGACG
This sequence comes from Lachancea quebecensis, assembly GCA_030557885.1. NCBI lineage: Eukaryota > Fungi > Ascomycota > Saccharomycetes > Saccharomycetales > Saccharomycetaceae > Lachancea > Lachancea quebecensis. The sequence continues at coordinate 62,930 of JANIJM010000002.1, read as the reverse complement.
TGTGTTGTGTTATTGGCTTACTAGGAGTGGAGCCCATCACGAATTGTCTCAATGGACTGTGTAGATTATTGTATCGATCTGCGAATGTAAGTTCACCTGGATTTAGGGTAAATTGCAGTCTTTATATCCATACAGAAGCCCGCTGTGCTGCGCATCGAGGCTTAAAGGTCTTCTTGGCCGTTATTATCTACGTGCAGCAGCGGCCGACAGGAGAGCCATTCAGCCACATGGTCACGAGGGCGGGTATAAGCATGGAACGGACGTTTCACAAGAAAAATACGTATGTAGCTGAAGAAGGCGCAGATTTACATGCGCCCAAACGCAATAGGACGAGTTCTTCGCACGGCATCTTCCGATAGCCACGCGAGGCTGTAGCTTTCAAGCCTTGGAATTCTTGTATGGGCTGTGCTAAAACAAGGCAAAATTACGCTGAACGGCGTAGACGCGCAGATACGCACGAAATCTGATGATGCAGGCTCCGTGCCAAGGCGGTGCTTCGGAGATGAGATAGACGGAAGTACCCGTCTTCCGTGCCAGAACAAATTGCCAGTATTCGTTCTCCGGTAATGGGCCTAGCTCGGTGACCCACTTATCACGTGTGGGGCGGTTGAAAAATATGCTGGGTACACGTGATCCGTGTCGGATAGGAGGCCCTGCTTAGTCAGCTATTGCTGAGTCAGCCACGACAGCTGGCGGGCGGGTGCCGACACATGATCGTCGAGGCCTTTCCATCGTTACGCCAGGTTATGGTCCAACTCGTTAAATCGTTAAAGTACATATGATACATCCTGTGCACGGGCAGACAAGGCTGGTCGCGCTTATGGGCCGGTGTCCGCGCTGGCTTCGCTGTCGATGGTGCCGAACATATCGTCCACAGAGCTTCCCACGTACAGTTTCAGCTGATCCTTAGTCGCGGGGATGACTTTGCAGCGTACGAGCGCGTCCTGTCCGGTTTGGTCGCGAATTCGCTCGTATGCCTGGAAGCGGTGGCAGCCCCCGAAGCCAAAGTAGAAGTTCTGGCCATTGTGTCGGACGCAGACAATATCGATGGGTGGCAGCTGCCCGGCCATTTGCGAAGCCTCCTCTTTGGTGCAGGTTTTGCTCGCCTCTGGGACGCCCTTCATGGTGGATACCATTGCATCGATTTTCTGGTGATCCAGGACCGGGGCGATGGGCCGTCTGATCTGGGAGAGTGGAATTTCGCTGATTTTGTTGAGTCCGCCTGTTTGGATTGACATCTTGAGTGGTTGAGTTGGGTTTTGAGAGCTTACGAGCCCGTGCCGCGCTTGCTTTTATACACTGATCTCGAGGGCGCAATGTTGACTAAAGTCGCTTAGTGAGACGCTGGGTTCTAGATGTCTCTCGTACAGAGAGATGAAGCTTAGTCAACAGCACCCAAGCCGCGCCCCAGACGCGGGCCAGCTGCTCACAATATGCCACTCTTTTTGAGGTTCTGCTGAATTATGAGATCCGCCACGGCGGTGAGCACGAAGCGCATGCTCTGGGTGTCAGTAGCACAGGTCCTGTGCACGTAAATGGGCCTGCCAGTCTTGTTCAGGCTCAAAAAAATACTCTCAAAGTACTTGAGCCCTGCATCGACGTCCCCCACGCGGCCCTGGTAATCCGGGAAGTACTGCCGGATAGGTGAGCGCGTCAACTTCTCCTTGAATATATCAGTTTTGTTCAAAAACAAGATGAATGGAGTGTTGGAGAACCATTTGGAGTTCAGCAAAGTGTTGAAGAGCATAATAGACTCGTGCATTCGGTTCACACGCTCGTCCTCGAAGAGCATCTGGTCATATTCGCTCACGGCCAGCACAAACAGCACTGCTGTGATGTCTTGAAAACAGTGGATCCATTTGCGCCGTTCGGACCGTTGTCCGCCAGCATCCAGAACTTTGAAATTTGTAGAACCAATGTTGAACGCGGTCTCAGTAATCCCCGTAGTCTTGATTCGTCCTTTTAATATGTCTTCATCTGAACACACGTAGCCGGGGTTGGCAAAGTTGCGGATGTGCTCAAAGTAATATTCCGCCGAGCTCTCGAGCTGGAACTCGTTGGAACGCGCGAAGCACTGCCGAATTCCACGGTCGTGTTTCCACAGTTCTGAGATCGCATCCGCGATCTGTTGGCTGCTAACCGAACGCGTCGCGGCAGCTTGCTTCTGCGCAAGAGCTGGGTTGGTGCCATCTTCGCTTAGACCTTCGGATAGTTCCTGTAGATTGAAAGTGTCGCCGTCCTCAAGGCCCTGAAATGCCTGGGCGCGGCCAGTGCTTTTCGTGCGCCGCTTGTTTTCGCTGGTCTCAGAGTACTTAAGGACGTAGTCATTCAGGAAACCGGAGCCGCCCGCTAGGCTTGCATCAATGTGCTCCAGTGGCCGGGCACGAAGTAGTAGCCGTTTTTGCTCGAACAGATGCCGGTTAGTCTCCGGATTGTCACAATCGAGAGGAATTCCAAGTTTACGCGCCTGAATAATCAAGATTTTCATCGACTGAACGGCATCGGCCCATATAACTTGAGTGTATTGCACACGTTCTTGGTTTCCGAACCCGCCTTGGTGTAGCAAGCGCAACTGCTTCAACACTGTTGACTTTCCCGACTCTCCGGCACCTAGCAAGAGAAGTTTGATTTCCTTCTTCTCCTTGTGCTTCTGCATTTGTAGTGAGCGCTCTACCATATCGTTAGCCCGTTTGCTTTGCAAGAAGGGGTCCTGCTCATCCCCGGAAAAGGCGGTGCTTGCAGTGCAACCCATTCTCCTGTGCTTTGAATGAAGTCGTGGGCTATTCCAGTTCAGGCCTGCACTCAGGCTTATATTTCATAAGCCCCGTCCGGTACAGCTCTTCGCTCCTTAGCTCTTAAACCTCCCAGCCTACCGCATCAAGTCTGCGGGCCCCACAACCTTTTTGAGGTTCTTTGTGTTGCATGTTCGAGTCCAAGTACAGCGTATTCAGTAATGAAGACAACATTTAATATGTAATTCTGGGAAGAGATATATCCGTCGCGATCATTAGACCACGAGATTCCTTCATCTTTATTGTCTTGAGCTCCTAATTTTCTGAATCCTTCTTGATCTGACGCTCTTTCGGTTTTTAATTCCTTGTAGTTATTACGATGAATTTCTACAAGCGATGCGAACTTCAAAAAGGCCTAACTAAAGTAATACACAGACTCTAATATAGCGTCTGTACTAATTTAGTACTACAGCAATCGAAAACAGGTTTGTTTTAAGTTTATAATGGGCTCCGAGTCTGAAAATACGTGTCCCGTGGATCATACAGCGCGGGAGGCATGGCTAAAGAATATGAGTAAGACCGACGAAGCCGGAGAGACAGGTGCAGCTACAGGAGAAAGCTGTCCTGTGAACCATGAAGCAAGGAAGGTCTGGTTGCGACAGGCAGAAGCGTCTAATACTCCGGAAGCAGTCGAATGTACCTCGGATCAAATTCCCAACACCCCGCAGTACAAGACCGATGTAAAGCTACCAACAGAACGCGAGGTCTCGAGTATCCCACGTACTGGAGCCGAGGGCCAACATTGGGTCTATCCTTCGCAGAAGCAGTTTTTTGAGGCAATGCTACGCAAGCAATGGAATCCCAGTTCTGATGACATGAAGACCGTTGTGCCGATCCATAACCAAGTAAATGAGCGTGTGTGGAACTACATAAAGTTATGGGAAAAGGGCCAAGGGGGCGAGAATTGTGGTGGAGTTCAATTAACGAGTTTTAAAGGAGACTCTAAGAAGTTAACGCCCCGCGCGTGGTTCCGCAGTAGCATTTTAGGCTATTCCAAGCCCTTCGACCGCCACGACTGGACGGTCGACAGGTGCGGCAAAAATGTGGACTACGTAATCGACTTTTACAGCAGCGATTCGCCTGTTGGTCCCAGCGTTTATCTGGATGTCCGGCCAAAGCTTAATAGCAAGGAAGGCATTCTCCTGCGCTGCAAAAAGTTACTGGGGCTTTAGTGCCGCTGGTTTGAGGTGGCCTGCAATCCTGTAAATACATCTTTAATTTTATTTGAATTCGAATTCACTATACACAAGAACATGAGCGATATTTGCGGCTTCCGCATTTTAAACTCTGCCTGGGCCACCAGCGAAAGCGTTACCCATTTTTTGCATGTTTTCTCCGACCTTAACATTGGTCTCAAAGTACTTTGCCACACAACGGTCGATACAGGACGACTCGTTCTTGTTTAGTTCTCCGTCGCTGTACGAAGTTTGGACGCACTTCTTGTGACAGTTGTCAACTAGCTTGTTGAACATGTCTGTGACGAGGTCTAGCTCTGCTTCAGCAGCACTGATCTTTTGTTGAGAGTTTAGTTGTGGTTGTCCGCCGAAACCCAGGAATGACATTGTAAGCTTTTGATTATATGTGAGAGTAGAGACAACAGTTCAATGAATGGAAGTACGTTGTTAATTTTGATAGTTTAAAGATTTTTCGCTATCGCTATTTTTTTGCAGATACTTAAACCTGCATGGAAAACGTGAGAATTGGCAGCTAAAGCAAAGGTCTCAGCTCTTAAAAAAGCTTTGAGGAGCTCTTTCCCCTAAACTTATAGTAATTCAATGTTTCATGTGTGACTCTAGGCATTATTCTTAGAATCTAGAGCTTCTATCCTCGGAATGATTGTGCAGAAATACTGTTTTATTGCATTTTGAACTCCCAGCAGCTTGCCTTTGCGCGCATATACTCTATATCAATTCGCGTATGCCAAAGAGTTTCCAAAAATCCGGAAAGGCAGTAGCGGCAACAAGAGGTCGATGAACTTTGAGTGTCAAAAGCCCCTTTTGGCCAAGGTTTTTTAAGGGAAATGTGTTTTTACAATACTTTGGGTTTGGCGATTTCAACACCTCATTAGATAAACAGCCTCGGGGCTTTCCTTGAATAAGACAGGGGCAGTGTTCATATTCACTCTCTGCACTTTTCAAATTCTTCACGTAGACGGTTTTTCTACTATTTGAATTTGGCTGGAAGATGACAAAAAAATAAAGCTCTCTCCTCAGCCAAACGTAGATGAGGCTTTTTTAATAGCTTTTATTATCGTATCACTCTACTCCCCTCGCTGATATCGTCATTTTGTAAATCTTATTGTGTTTGGCCTCTAGAAAGCTATACAATTTATACTTAATCATTGTTTAATCTGACATCTTGAGAAACTTGCAATAGACACGATGCGGGGCGACGCATAAGGACAAGACATTATACAAGCATTGCACCAAGAATTTTTAGTTGATAAAATAGTATTTCAGCACTCCATTTCCTCTTGAATTAGTATTTAAATATATTATGCATAAGACCAGGATTACCAAGTCTGTAGCTCCTCAAAGAGATCAATTCTACTGGTTTTATGGTCTCCAACCTTAGAAGCAACGATTTGCCTAATTTCATCGCACATGTCACTATGACCACAAGTAATGATTGCCGTATTCTGATCTTGGCATTCTTCAATGTCTTCTTTAACAAGATTGGAGATTATAGGTCTGCCTTCCCTAAATTCAACGTGAGGTAAGACTTTCTGAAGAACGTCGTTATAAGCAAGGCTTGTTATTGCGACTGCGGAATCTTTTTCAGCAACGGAGGAATTTGAGCAGCTTGACTCGAAGTAAGGTAAAAGCTTGCTACCAAACTTAACATCATGGGCCTTGGTCACATAGATAATCGCTTGAATGTTAGTATATTTTTTCAAGGCTTGAAGCTCTTCCAAAAACCAATCGAGAGAATTCCAGTGTCTGATGACCCAATACAACTTCACGAATTGTGTCTTATGCGTGTTTGAGGCAACACCAAGTTCTTTGGCGTACGCATAAGGACCTGGAATACCATTACCACCACTATACAGAAGAACTTGTTCGTAAGCTTTGGCTGGCTTCTTGTCGCCATATGGCCCTTCCACAGCGATCTTGACTTCGCCAGTGTAATTGGGCTCGCTGAGCAACTGCTTGTATAGTTTTTGAGTTACACCTCGCTTGATCTTGATGTAGAATCTCAGCTCATCATTGTCAGTCTTGCAAACAGTAAATGGATGGGATTGCCAAAAAATTGGTGTTTTCAAGAAGTGCACGTAGCCAAAAGCGCCAGGATAAAAAGGCCACCAGGTGCCTCTCTCAACAGTCACTTGCAGGGTCTCGTTTGAAACAATACACACTTTGGCTGTTTTGATGCCAAAGGAGAAAATTCGCACAAGTCTAACAACTCTATCGAAGGCCCAGATAGCGAGTGTTGCGTAGGCCCACTCTTGGTATTCGAATGCCTCAATATGTATCCAAGCACCAAGCAAGAATACAACTGCCATCGCAATGTGAACATAGAGGAACACTTCATAGTTTTTCTCTCGCAACCAACTGAAAGCTTGAATAAACATTATGCCACCTGCAATGGTAGCCGCCGCACCGTACCTCCACCATTGGCTGCCTGAGTAATACGGGTAGGCATCTTCTGCATAGGTGTACACAAGCATTGAGATGGTGTGGGTGAATACGGTCAGGAAGAGGAAGCGGCCTACCCATTTATGGTAGGTCATGAAAGTTGACTGTTTCCAACCCGTTAGCCACATAAATATTTGGTTACGCCCAGCAAGCAAGTAGGTAAGTGTCATCAAGTAGTTGGCAATAACGCCGCTGCGATCACCTACGTAACGAGAGATCTCTTGGACTCTTTCTGGGAAAAACGTGTTGTTAATGGTCCGTTTAATGTTCACCGCTTGGAACAAAAGCAGCATTGCAAAGAAACCAAAAATGATGAGCGATTCCAAACGCGTAGGAAGAAGTCCCAAAACAAAACTTCTTTTGGTATGCATAGTGCCGAACGCGGCCGGTAGCGACACGTTCCTTCTGTACCAGCGGACAATCCATAACTGCGAAGACTTCTTGTTTAGACTAAGTGTTAGCCTGGGCGCAAATCTGTGCATCATCGAGGAGACAGTGCCGCACAAAAACACCAGACCCCAATAAGCCACTGCACCTGCGCCCATGAAGTTTGCGTTCTTTAGGTTATCGTAGAAAGCGGTGTACGTCGTGTAACTATAATGATACATCGTGGCATTGACGTAAACTGGGAAGTTGACAGGAACAGAAATGTTGAAGTCTGGAACCTCGGAGGTGTTAATCATATACTTGGTTGAGTTCTGGTAGATCTGCTTCAGTCCCTCGACCGTGGAGTTAGTACACTGCGGACACACCCATTCCTCTACTGTGTCGGGGTTCTTGCTTCCCAGGAACTCGTGCATGCAGTGCAAGAACGATCCCATCGCGTTGTCATCAGTGCAATAACAACTTAGTCCGTACAAATCACTACTACACCACGATGCTGTGCTACTGAGTGTGTCCATGCATGAGTACCCAACATAGTCTATCTCTTTGTAGGTAAGTTCGTATGGCTTGGCGCTGCAGAGCACAATAACTTGTGCCAGTGCAACCGAAAAGAGAAACTTCATTGTAAACGGATGAGCGTTGCTCCGTAAAACCACATCAACTAATAGAACATGCGTAGAAATCACGCGCTTATATACTGCGTTCCGTGGGCCCTGAAAGACCATTCCTGGCGTGGCAGCTAAATGATATTTTTCTCTCCGTGTACTTTCCTTCCCCCGCCTCATTGGTCGACTGCACTGCAAGCCCCGAATTAGTCGCTGGTCCTATAATTCGCGCTTGTCTGCAGCGTCCCCCGCCGCATTTTCGTAACGCGTTTGCCCTTCCACCGCGGTTTCCCGTCGCCCAGCCACAAACCATTTTCGCTAGACCGCTTTTACTTGCTCTGCTGCCGATTTCCTTGGCATTCTTGGCCTTTTTCTCGTCCTTGGCTCTCCATCCTTGTCATTGTGCGGCTGTTGCTAGCTATAGGAACCATACTTTGGCCCCAAGCGATCCATCTGGTTTGAAAGTAGGGTGCACTATGAGCTAATCATTCCCGGAAATTCGCTTTACCTTCCGTACTCTGCACTGGTCTCTGAGCCTCTCTTGATCTAATACTCTGCGTGTATCGACGCCGCGCGATGAGCAGGGTTTAATTAGGATCTTCTTCTAAAAAGCGCGTTTGGCACCCACAAAATAATCCTTCTTGACAGCACCCAGAATGTAGATTAATTATCGGGCAACCGGTAGCTAGTAGCAGCGGCACAGGTTCCGCGGGCCGCGGTTTGGTAAACAAGCTGAAGGCAAACTGGAGGCAAGTCAGAAGCCGGACAAGCCTTAGAAGGAGAGGAAGCTTTTGGCATTTATTGGAAGCGTGGACGCATGTCAAATTATCTTGCGAAATTAAGCTAACAGAAAACGCCACGCGAAAGCGATTGCACAGCAGAACTTGCTGTATAACGAGTGCGGCTCTCAGCAAACGCGCGGTCAAATTTTGGCGTGGAAATTCTGGGCCGAGCGCCGTCTAGAAAGCACTGCGACTGTCACCGTGACTGTGGTAGCTGAGGGAAACTTATAGTCCGTGTTCATTCCCAAAAAGCCTCATTAGTACTTCGGCGTTTTATCGACCACTGTTAAATGTGTCTCGTAGTGAATCTGTTCACAGGCCTCTGTTTAGTGAACTCGCAAGTGAAGACTGGCTCCTCTCTGTCTTCGTTCATCGGCACGACAGTAGAATGCGGATTGCCGCCGGAGCAAGATCCATAAAGACCTCGGTCGTTTACAAATTGGTGAAGCATCGTAGGTCGGCCGCTTAGTTAGCAGGACCAATCTACAACCAATTAATGCTATGTATGTATGCGAGATAAAATGTTACAATGTGAATGCCGAGAGCGAAAAACGAGATTTCTTGATATAGGAGAAGAAGAAGCTACAGCTCAAGACTGTGAGCCTTGCGCCGACCTAACACTTCGCAGCGGAGCCAGCGGCCCTGCGTCTTGGAGGTCTCTGTGATATTTGTAGCCACCGCCGTCCGCGTTTTTTTCTTCATCATCACCATTGTCTTCGTCATCATCATCGTCGTCGTCTTCATCATCATCGAGACCACTGTCTTCGCTGTCTGTCACATCGGCTGCATTGGCGTCCACCTCGTCGTCATCGTCGTCTCCGTCCTCATCCTCAGCGTCGGAGCCTCCCACACCACCGCGAATCTCCGAGATTTTTTTCGTTAAAATGTCGACAATGTCGTGCCAATCACGCATCCCGCCCATTCCAATGTCGCCGCAAACCAGCACCTTCTCTACAGGTTTCAGCACCGTTATGAAAGGCCAGTCCTCCTGTAGCATGGCAAGGTGTTTCTTGGTAACCGGATGTGTGTACATGAACGTGTTCATCGCTGGCGCGACCAGCACTGGGGTAGAGGACGTCCAGCACCGCAGCAGCGACGTCAGCAGGTTGTCGCATATTCCGTACGCGATTTTAGCAAGGGTGTTAGCGGACAATGGAGCCAGAAGACACACATCCGCCCACCGCCGTAGCTCTGTATGCAACACGGGGTCGCCCATGCGCTTGAAGCCGCACCATTCGTCCTCGTCGCGCCAGATTTTCACGTCTGTCGATATCTTTAGCCCTCTGAGAAAGTGTTCTGCTGGCTTGGTTACCACCAGTTGGATAGACACTTTGTCGGGCCCATACGTCTTGAACAGCTTGTCAATAATTGCAGGCACTTTTATAGTGGCCACCGAGCCCGTTGCGCCTATTAGAATGTGGATCTTCTTGTCGTCCTGCTTCTGGAAAAACTCTGTGAACGGGACCTGCGGGCCCGGCTGCGAATCTATGACGGCCTTGTTCGAGTGGTGGGGCAACTTGCGCGTGGCACTTGCGTTTGCCGAAGGAGATGCCGACTGTGGCCTATTTGTGGGCTCAAAGAAAATAAATTCACCCGGCATGTGAACCGAGTTCTGACGCGACGAAGCTGCAGAAGACCCGAAAGGTGTCCCAATGTTGGCTGGTGGCTGCTCTTCGCCCTGCGCGCCACCCGCACCAACGCCGTTGTTTGCCTGCGCGGCGAGCGCCACAGAAGACGGTCTCGCCGAGATGGAGCCTCTATGAGAAATCTTATCTGCAATATTCGACACCGTAAACGAAACTGCAGTGCCCAGGGCGCTCATGGGGCTCTTCAATCCCGTCCCGCTTGCAGACCGCGCCGGCTCGGCACCGACGCTGCCTTCCGCCCGTTGGCCGGGGGCGACAGAGCCGCTAGAATCCTTCTCTTTCCCAGATGTCACCACCTTCAACTTCTGTGGGTTCGCATACGTATTCTCCTCCAAGGGACGGTAGCTGGGCGTGTTTTCCAGGTTGTTTTGCGCTCCGCCACTACCACCTTTGTAAGCCGTGATTTCCCTCGTGGAGTTGCCATTTTTGGCCAGTATTGACACTGGCGTGCTTCCACTAGCGTCATTAGTGCTTCCAACCATACCAACTAGCTACTGCTTGCCCTATCTCTGCCTGCTTCTGCTGTTTTTCCTGTCCAGCTCTTACCAATTCTGATGAGCAGAGCCAATATTTCGTCTACATATTTTTTTATGTGTACCATGATGAAAATAAATGTGAGACAATGGACAAGAGTCAGAAGACTACAACAGAGGGAAATACAACTTATAGCGCAGGGGGCCAATTTTGGACATCCATGTAACACTGATTCCCAGAATTTTGTTTCAGCATTGGTGAAATCACCAAAAGCGTTCTTTCTTAACCTTTTTTACAGAAATCGTGTGATTCATTTGATGCTAACTGTAGTACGTAATTCCCCTTGTAGATAAAATCCTCAGAGGAGCCCACGTATCCCGGATTGTATCCTGCACTCCATGTTGGTCCATCATTGCTAAGCGTTGACATACGCTACTGGCAGTGTGTAGAGCTTTCTGCAGCGCATTGGCGAATCTTCCTGACGTGCAAAGCTCCTGGCAGAAAACCAGAATCGTAAGAGTCCGCACTGTTCCTGCGTCTATGCGTCTGCTCAATATCGGAAAATTCACTGGTGCAGCCAGCTCTACGGCCGTGGGCGACAGTATTTGTATCGCGGAATTCGCCGCTGTTCCCAGCCGTTGATGGCGCTGTCAGATCAAAGGGCATGAGATCCATGTCATCCAAACACCGCTGTAGGTTCTCATCGGAGCCCATATACTTTTCAGTGAGGCTGAATTGCCCTGCTGCCTCGTGGGGCCGACTTCTGCGCAGGGTGGAGCGAAATTTATGGAGAATAGTGTGTTTTCTCCGACCAGAACGGTTTTTTGAGCGTGTACAAGGAGCAGAGCTTGCAGTTTTGAGCGGTGCATTTTGCAGTTTATCTTCATGCAAAGTTGCGCCTGAGTTTGAATCGAGAAACATTCTGCTGAACATTTCAAACACCACCTCGCTTGAATCATCGCGCTCGCGGCGCAATGTATCGTATGCAAATCCTCCGGGACCACTTGTCCTGCTTACAGTCTCAATTTCCGAATTACGCTCAGGGCTGGGCGTACCCGAGGTTGTGACAATTTTAGGCGTGAGTCCGTCCTCCAAGTCACTCCAACTACAGGTGAACTCTTTATCAGGCGTATTGAGCCATCGCCTGAACTTATGGTGGCGCTTTGTTAAGTCCTGGTGCTGTTCCGCCGGTTGTAATGGCTGCTTGCCGAAAACACGCTTGATGGAAGTACGAAATGACCGCGTAGACTTTGGTGGCGTTTTAAAGTCTGTGATTTGTTCTTCGTTTTGCGTTTCTTCCAGTGTGTCGCGGGAAAAACTGTACTTGCCAAGATACACGGTGCCGGGCCTTGTTGGCACTGGCGATGTTCTCTGAGAGTCTACCCAATCTCTTGAGAATGGCATCAATATATATTGGATCAATCAGTAGACGCAACGCTTCTATGGTGCATTCGAGATGGCTTTTATTTGTACATGCAAGGGCCTTTTGTACTGCGACGCTGACATCGAAAAGTTGGGAGTCTGAGACTGCGTCACAACATAGGATAACCAAAGATTTGCTCATGAATTATCAAATGAAAACAATCCAGTAATTGTCCAAAGAAATCTAGTGATTTTGAGCGGGTGTACTAGATACCCTTTGGCGATTTTGTAAGCTGCGATCTAAAAATCAGTAAAGCAAGCTAAAATTCATTTAAAAGGTCCACGCCGGAACACTTGCCGCTTCAAATTTGGTTAGTTGGCTTTGCGGGGAACATAAAAATAATCGACGTTAAGGTAAGGTCATAGTTGTTTGAGATATATTGATATAAAATGTAGTTGTCGTGTCTTGGTGGTTATGATTATATATATTCGCTTGTCTTTGTTTTCAAAATATAATGGCATAACTCAAGAGGCGCTCAGCCGAATAAAAAAAAAGGCAGTAGCGGCTAGATTTCGACGTTTCCGAACCTCTTGGAACAGAGTATGCCAAAAGCTGGAGTAATTCGCTCAACTTTAGAGGCGCTAGACTGGTGCTGTCGCAAAGCAGATTCTAAAACGCTCAAGAAGCTGGCCTTCTCTGTAGGATCCCGCGTTGGAACAACCAAAAGTGCAATAAGAGAAAGCATTCTGGATCAATGTGGCATTTTGAGCCAGTTAGCGGCTGTACGTACTCGACGAGGTAATCTGGATATCACAGCAGTGGATTTGGGACTAGAAAACTTTGCATATTCTCGATTTTCCTGGGCTGCTGGCGAGGACATTCCCCGTCTAACTAAGTGGGACAAAATACGTCTGGATGGCGCCTTCATTGATTCAAAAATGCAGAAAATGCAATTTACCCCCAAACACATGACGCTGCTGGCACAGAAACTCACTGAAGTGTTGACGATGTGCTCAACCGATGCATTTGTCATTGAGCGTCAACGGACGCGGACTATGGGCTCTGCAAACGTTCCGGATCCTATTTTGAAGGTTAATGCTTTGGAATATTCTCTCTATGCTTTCCTGCACTGTAAAATGCTTTACTCAGGGTCTGCAAAAACCCTCGATCGGCAGTTGGACTACATTGTAGAATCCTCAGACCCCAAAAAAATGACAGAGTACTGGTGCAATTCTATACCAGTAGAGAAGCTATTGGATCCTGCCCGCGGCGCTGGTTCGCCGAAGGCTAAGCTCAAACCCAATAGCTCCGCGCTATCCAAGATGCTCAAGATCACACTAGTTAAGTCGATGCTCTTGGAGCGAAAAACCCCAAAATTTGAGATCTCTGGTAGTCTCAACTCAAGTCTGAGCTCCCTCGTACCGGCCAAAAAGTTCAGCCTTTTTGAGTTGCTCGGTCTTGGAGAGACGGCAGGTAAGAGCAAAGAAGATGATTTGGCGGACTCGCTTTTGCATGGGCTAGCGTGGCTTCAATGGACTAAGACCTTCGAAGAGCTCAAAAACGTAATTGATCTACCCAGGCCTGATACGGAAGCTCTCAAAGATTTCAAACAATTCGTCGAGGGTAAATCACAAGAGTTAAACAAGTACTCGAAATCATGTATATCTCGCCTGTGAGCGGCCGAAGCTGCGTACATAAATATATTCAGAGCATCATACAACGTATAAAAAGTCTCGCATGGGCAACTCGCCGTTGGCTAAAGGTATCGTCTTGAATGCGGTCTTCTCAGGGTGCGTCAAGGCAAGCACAATGAAATTTGCCACATCCTCCCTCTCAATCGAGTAGTGGCACGATTTCTTCTGCTCTAGGGAATCGAGTGCGCATAATTTTCCTGTCCCTGCCTCGGAATGTAATGAGCCTGGCCTTAAGATAGTGTATTGTAGTCCAGACGTTTGCAGTATGCGGTCTGCGGTCCTCTTGGCAATGAAATTATTCTTTAAGGCTGTATGCCACCACCTTTCTCTGTTGTCTACATTGATTGCAGAAACCATAACGAACCGCTGGATTTTGGCCTTTTGAGTTGCTTCTATGGCCTTAATGGTGCCATCTAAGTCCATTGTAAAGATTCTATCCATGGCTATGCCACCAGAGCATGCAGTCCAAACCACAGCATCGCAACCTTCTATTATTGCAGTGATCTCCTCAACAGTGCTCTTCTCTATGTCCAATGCCGAAGCATTAACCCCTGATTCTTGTAAAGCGCTGGCTTGTTCGCCGCTACGCACCACAGCCAGAGGCTCGAAAACCTCGGAATCACGCAAAGCTGAGCATAAAAGCTTTCCAACTCGCCCTGCAGCTCCAAATACTGCAACTTTCATTGATGGTAGCTCTGAAGAGAGTGCCACTAGCAGCTTGCTATAAGCTTAGTCGCTGTTATAGTTCTTTTAGAGCCTTCAATGCTGACTTAAGCATACAAGTGAGTACATGTGTACTCAGCTTACAAAGTACATATGTACTCGATTATATTTGTATTCAAAATGCTTAATTCTCGACAAGATCTTATTAAACTCATGATGTTGATACGTATATTCACCCGGTCAAACAGATTCCTACATTATAACTGTGGTTCGGGCTTGGCATAATGAATCTGAGGCTTGAATTGACCCGGTTTCTAAACCTGTGCTTCGCTCTTGCGTCTGCGTTTATGTTCTGGAAAGGACTTTCCATAGTTACGAACTCTCACTCGCCAATTGTGGTGGTGCTATCAGGATCTATGGAACCAGCATTCCAGAGAGGCGACATCCTATTCTTGTGGAATAGAAATGAGCTAAATAAGGTGGGTGATGTAGTGGTTTATGAGGTTGACAACAAAGAGATCCCTATTGTACACAGAGTGCTGAGAGAACACGTGGATGAGTCCTCTGGGAAGCAGTTATTGTTGACCAAAGGTGACAATAACGCCGGTAACGACATTCCGCTGTATGCCAAGAGAAAAATATACCTGCACAAAGACAAAGATATTGTAGGGACTGTCAAGGGTTACATTCCGCAGCTTGGGTACATTACAATTTGGATTTCAGAAAACAAATACGCTAAGATGGGGCTTATGGGCTTAATCGCACTCAGCGCATTGTTGAGCAACGAGTAAATCGGCAGGGGCCCGGGGGGCAACTGTATAGACCTAGCATTTCGATAAGTACTCAACTATATATTTAGTAATCGAGCTCTATAGGTGTCATCTGCCTTTTCCTTGATATTTTTGGAACTGCAGGCGTGGTGGGGCCGGCAGCTGCTGCTATTGAGGCTACCGAGGCTGGGCCTTTTGCTGGTTCAAACTCCTGGAAAATCCTTTCCTTTACCGACTCATCCCTGATGTCAATGTATTCCGGAAACCCTTTAAGAATCTCTCGGGCTCCTTCCCACGTCTCGGGCTTCGCGTTCGGGCCACTGAAAACGCGCTGTAGCAACAATAGGAAGTATTTTTTCTGCTGGTCTAACAGTCGCTGGACCATTTCGGCCTGTTGAGCAAGCTTCTGGTTGTGATCGTCAATGAGTTTTTCAACTAGAATGTCGCGGTCTACTGTGTCTAAGGAGCTCAGTTGTTGATGGTCACTGAGAATAGCAATTACTTTTTCTTTGTCTTCAACAGCATCGGGACCCCACTGGAAGCTCGCATCAATCAGTATTTGATTGGCTATACTTTTTTGAGCTTTAATAATATTGGCCCTTTCCTCCACTAGGTCCATGAATAAATCCAGCGCCGAGGACCCGTTTCTACCAAGAAGAGAAAGAAACCGAGAGTCTGACTTGAAACGGGGATATACATCTTCCCATTTAGAATTGCAACGGATGGATTTACTGTGCTCCGCCAGTAGTTCCCTAAACTGATCTCTAGCTATCCTGTCTTTAGTGTAATTCGCTGCTTTCAATTTCTTTAGTTCCTCTTCGGTACTTAGTGTGTAACCCTCTACTATGGAAATGTATTTCATCAGAACGTCGTGTTTCGACAAAGCCTGAAAGTGCCGGTTTGACGTGAATCTTGTGCTGTTGTCGAACAAGTACTTCGTGCTGAGTTCGTGCCACGAAAGCAAGCTTTTTTTGTCCGGCATAATAGACTCTAGGTAATCTTGCAGTTCAGTCTGGGCCTGACGCTTTGTCTTATTTAACTCTTCTGTCTGGTTGCGACGAAGGCCATCAACATATTCTTGAAACACCTGTCTCTTAGTTTTTTCACTCACTACTGAATGCTTGTAAATAGGCTCGTTGGCAAACAATCGTTTTGCAGTTCTCCATCGTGTGTAGTAGTAAATGTCTTTATTTTGGGATAGCATAGCAGTAAAGGCAGTTTTAAACTTATTCACTGCTGAGTGCTCTTTAATGAGCTGGTCTTCGGAACGACTGCTCAGATACTTCTCAAATGCCTGGCGCTTCCATAGAGGATCGTCGTCTATGCACCAGTACCTAGGATCTTTACAGCCAAGCTCAGATATAATCTTGTCAAAAGACCATGTTGAGTCGACTTGGTGTTCCTTCAGCATTTCCATAAATGCAGTCTCTGCTTCGCTTTGCGGCATCACAGGAGCGTTCAATATTACTGATTTATTGACATAAGACTCAACCTTAGTCTGCAAGGGTGTTGAGCTCCGACCTTCTTCCTTTTGCGGCTTTCCTACCTCTTTTTCCTCCACTTTATCTCCAAACGCCGGTATTTCCCAGGCAGACTCTCCAGTCTCTTGATTGTAGTAGTAGAGTTGGCCCTCCTCTGTCTTACCTGTCTTCCATCC
The DNA here is from genome assembly GCA_030557885.1 of Lachancea quebecensis. NCBI lineage: Eukaryota > Fungi > Ascomycota > Saccharomycetes > Saccharomycetales > Saccharomycetaceae > Lachancea > Lachancea quebecensis. The sequence goes on along the minus strand of JANIJM010000002.1, from coordinate 46,465 downwards.
ATGTTCCTCGAGTTTCAGCTCTAATTCGGTTAATAGCTCGCGCGGCTTATCCCATGTAGTTTCTCCCGAGTCGGTATCATAATAGTAAACTCTCCCTTCTGCATCGCTGGCTTCCTTCCAGTTGCTCATCGGTCCTTGAAAGTAATTTCCCTGAGCATTTGCACTTGCCTTGAGCGATGACCTTTAATGGAACCTGTTTCTGTAGATCAGGTGTATGTACCTACAAACGAACCAACTTACACATTCAAAGTGGAGCGGGTGCACTAGGACGTCGTCAACTGCGAATGGATTCGGCTAGTAGAAAGCGCGCGGTGACCGTGAACAATTCCAAGTGTGCTTCTGCGAATTTTCGTCCTCGCTGCACTCAGATGTTCGAAAATACCTAATTCGAAGGCAGCGCCTTCGGCAGTCGAACCGGGATTCGCGCTATAGTAACTACAATACTTCACTAGTGCAATACCTCACATTAGAGCTCTTTGGCGAAACAGCTCAACTTGCCGTTGGGCTTCAAGTTAGGTTTTTGTCACGCTGCACTCTACCCTCTCCAACCCGTAAACACATTTAACAGAAAGGAGACCATGTCAAGTGAGATTCGGATCGTTCTCCCTACTGTCAAACCAAAGCAGTTTGAAAAGACCGGAAAGCTAAAAGTCTTGACAGATCTTGCGAAGCTCGCTTGCACACTTCGCATGCGCAGTTCCATGTAATCATACACGAACGTTATGAAGTTCGAAATTCAGTCTCTAACTTAACACCTTCAAAAGGGGCCTATCGAAGAGAACAACTCTTTTCTCAAACCGTTTGAGACCATCCTAGGGGCACTGCTACAAATATGTCACAATCCCTTCGCCCATACTTGACAGCGGTGCGGTTCTCACTGCAAGCTGCCCTCAACTTGACCAACTTTTCTTCTCAAGTGGTTGAAAGGCACAATAGACCCGAGGTGGAAGTCAACAATACAAGCGCCGAGCTTAAGCTTCAGCCTATGCATGTTTCGCGTAACGAGCATGAGCAGGTGCTAATTGAGCCCAGTGTAAACTCGGTGCGTGTCAGCATTAAAGTCAAACAAGCGGACGAGATTGAACAAATTTTGGTGCATAAGTTCACACGATTCCTTGAGCAGCGTGCAGAGTCGTTCTATGTCCTGCGGAGGGTCCCTATTGATGGCTTTAGCATTTCGTTCCTAATCACCAACAAGCACACGGAAACCATGAAGACTGAGAAGCTCGTGGACTTTATTATTGAATTCATGGAGGAGGTCGATAAAGAAATTAGTGAAATGAAGCTGTTTCTGAACGCCAGAGCTAGATTCGTTGCCGAGGCTTACCTTGGCGAATTCGTTTATTAAGCCGGTGCTTGCTCAAGCAGCTCAGAATTCTAGCTCGAATCTAGACGCCATTCACTAGACGCACTTCTCACACAAACAAAATCGCATTGGTAAAGTTGATTTCACGTCAGTATACTAAGTAAAGCCGACAAATAAACTCAAGAACTGTAAAACGCTACATGTATTTCCGAGACTGCCGAACCCTTGGCATGGGAAGGCACTGAGAATCAGGTTGTATGATTGATCTAGAGAATTGTTGCTAACTGCCACTGATGCCAGCTCGAGCGTCAAGATGAGTTCTGGCATGTGGTCTTTATCTTGAATTAGTTGTATGTTACCCGGTTTATGGAATATCTTAGCTTAGTTTGAGGTAAAAATCTGAATGAAGCTCATCTTGACTAACACGGCCATTGTTTGGTTCTTATCGAAGCAAAAGCGTCACTCAGCGCTTTAATATCGCAGACTATAGCTGCAAGACCAGCAAGAGGAGGGTCCCGGCAAAAGTGATTGTGCTCCAACCATACATCTCTTCGGAGAAATGTCTAATAATAATACTCTTGATAACTGGAACTCCGGTGCATCAGGCGGTCAGGGCTCCGGTAACGTCAACAATTCCATGCTCAACTTGAACGATGACTACACCAATATACTTAACAACTTGGGAAACAGCCAATCACAGCTACTAGGAGATGACTTGGCCAACCGCCACGATTCTCAGTCCTCTCAACAGTCCCCGTACAACCTTCCTAACTTGAATGCGCGCCCCAGCAACGAAAAACAGCCAAATTTGGACCTTCTGCTTCAACACTACCAAGAGCTTTTTAGTCGTTCAAGCGGAGGAAGCGGCAACAATTCTCCTGATCCTCCTGGCGCAGTTGCCCCTAATACAAACTCCAAGGCGCTTGCAGCGCAAGAAAACAAGTCTGTGATCGCGGAAAAGCCCTGTGATCACTGCCGCAGGAGGCAAATCAAGTGTGTAATAGCGCCTGATTTACCTAACTGCGTCCAGTGCGAGAATAAGGGAATTAAGTGTGCATACTCGGAACTGCCGTCCTCACGTGCGCCCGCTGACGCTGTTCAGGATAAACAAAAGCGCTCTCGCGTTGACGAAAACGTCAATGTACATGAGCTTTTGAAACGCGCGAAACTCAATAACAATGACTCGGTGTCTCAATACTACTCAGACCTCCTTCAAAATCTAAACCAAAGTTCCAACAACCGGAATGCTTCTGGCCCGTCCCAATATCCTGCAAGAAGCAGCCAAATCAACTCTTTTATGATGTACGGCACACCAGGTCTCAACGATCAAGCCTCTAAAAGTGGAAGCGCTAGTGTTCACAACGGGACGTCACCAGCTTATCTTTCAGGAAGCACAAACTACAGCACAAACAATCCTATGGCTCAAAAGATGGCATATACCCCGCCCCCGATACAGTACCCAAGGTCATCATTTTACGTGGGACCTACGTCTGTTTTCGATATCAATCTAGTGAACCATGTCAAGCTCGACAAAATCGACCAGGTACAGCTTTCGAAGACTCTCGCACTACGGAAGGTTGCTCCCAATGTTCAGTTTTTACTCCGAGACGACCTCAATCAGCAATTGTACATGAAGCAAGAGCAAGAAATCGATATGGTAGAAAAGCTGGTTCATCCTCACGGCAAGATATTAGTCGACATCTTTTTCAAACTTATACATCCTCAATATCCGATCCTCCACGAAAGAGTTTTCCTCGAAAAGTATTCAAGGTCTTACCGCGAGTTAACAGCACCATTACTAGCGGCCTTGTATTCTTTGTCGTTGCAGTGGTGGGATTTTCATCCGCAGTTAGTTGGGTTCCCCAAGCCCGATGTTGTCAATCAGTTGAATGAAATCGCATTAAGAACCTTTTTTGACGTAGTGGAAAGGCCGAAGCTCAGCATCATTCAAACTGGCCTTTTAATACTGCAGTGCCGGAGTGAAAGCTCAAGCAATTGGGTAATTTGTTCCGAGATCGTTGCTCTCGCGGAAGACCTGGGCTTAGGCATTGACTGCCAAGATTGGAGGTTACCTGGCTGGGAGAGAGGGCTAAGAAGGCGTTTAGCATGGGCAGTTTGGCTGGAAGATAAATGGGCCTCTATGATGGAGGCTAGGTACTCCCATTTGATACTTGGTCGCAACTGGCTTGTCAAGATGCTTACTGATGAAGACTTCCCGGAAAGTTCCCCTATTATAAACGATTCTAATGGCAGCAGTAAGATAAATTACCAGGGATTGAAAGATGTGACCAGTCCTGTTGGAAACATCTCAATGCTCGACATGACTCCTACGGGTGAAGATTTCAAGAACGGGAAACTCTTGTTTCAGCATATGGTTTCTCTTAGCATCATATTAGGAGAAGTGATGGATACATTCTATACCTTGGGAGCTCTCAAAACTGTAACCAAGATTGAGCAGGTTTTGAAACTCGCTAAACCACTTCAACTCAAGATGAGAGAGTGGTATCATTCTTTGCCGTCTCAGTTATCTATGAATAATTTCCAACCAAGAAGGTTTACTAGTAATGCTTCACTTACCCTTTCATATTTTGCAGTGGAGTTGACGCTGCATAGAAAGATAATTACAACCTTGAATAGTGAGACCTCACCTCAACTAGTTCAAGTTTGCCGTTTAGCTGCAAAGACCCGGTTGATTGCTGCGATCGAGTTTGTTCGCGACTTGAAATTTGAGCATATTAATTCTTTCTGGTATACGTGCTCCACGGGAAATTTGACATTGGTGGGTACATTTGCCGCTCTCCTTTATGTGACCGCCCCATCAAAAGAGGAATCTATTGTTTTCAGGGACTGTCTACGAAACTTCGTTTGGATCTTGAGAATGAGTTCTAAAAGTTTTGAAAAGGCTGAAAATGGGCTCAAAAAGATACATATGCTACTGGCTCAGATCCCAGGCCTTTTGACAGATGACCCTGTTATACCCCAACAGCCTCAACAATCTTTCGTTGCGCCCCCTTCAGAGTCCCCTATGATGCCTCAACAATTGCAGCAACAGCAACAGCAAAAGCAGCACCAACAACAGCAAAAGCAGCACCAACAACAACAACAACAACAACAACAACATCAGCAACAACAACAACATCAGCAACAACAACAACATCAGCAGCAACAGCAACAGCAACAGCAACAGCCTGGCCAGCAATCCTACGGGCCAGCTGCAATAAGTCAGAGCCCTTATGATTCGCAGAGCTCTTTTAATCAATTGCGTCAGTTGCCTCCTGAAATATTGCAACAGCTGGCTAGTCTACAAAACAATATGCCTTCCATCAATCCATCCAGCAGTCCCAGAAAAACGATGAAACCCTCGGATCAAAGAAGTGTTAAGTCTGGACGCGCGGAGGGCCCCGAAAATGGAGAAAGCTTGCCCGATTTTCATAACATGTCCCCTGAGTTGACATCTCTTGATTTGCGAAGCTCCCCGCAAAAGGACGCGCATGCTCAAACAGAACATGAACCATCAATAGTGCCAGATCCAGCAGTTGGATCAGAAGACACTCAACAATCCCCCAATAAAACACCTGGAATTACTGAGAAGTCTAAAATTTTGACTCCTCAAAGTGTATACGGAGCGAACGGTAAGAAAGCTGGCGCCCCAGAGCAGAACGATGATCACTCTCGTGAGATCAACAATTACGATCCGAAGAGAGAAGGTTCGCACGTTTCACCTGCGTCGTTGGCAGAATCTAATGGCCATGATAAACCTGTCGACAGTGGAAACACGAAAAAAGTTTCTCAAGACCTCGAAGACGCAGTTGCTGCTGAATCAAAAGAACCGAAAAGCGGGTCATCGAGCTCCAGTCCCTCGTCTGATCAAACATGAGTTGGCGTTCCTCTGGTATTATATTTGCATTCAAAGTAGCTTCTTTTTACATAAAAAATGGAAACACTTTGACCCCATAAATCATAAAGCATGAGTCCTTTAAAACTAGTTACAAGAATTTAGAGACCTTGTGGTCTTCTGCGGCAGTGCTATACTCACCTGGATTTTCAACTATAACATGTGAGTCCGTCGCGGGCCTGTATTTGAGCCGCTGCTTTTCATCTCTAGCCTCCTCTGTGAGTACTTTTTCATTAGTCTGTATTTCAGACTCAGGAACAGTTCTCACCTTTGTTTGGTCATTGGTCTTATTTTGATCACTTTTGCTAAATTCAGAACTATTGTGTTGAGGTTTCACACGCTCTACTATTGGAGCATCATCAATATCTTTCATAATATCTCTGAACAGCTCTCGGAGCTGCGTTTCATCGTCCATAGGCTTCTGGCCATTCAGTCTAGCCGCGATCTCTTTTTGAGATATCATATGTGCTTGATCGTTGAGTTTCCTAATTTTACTTGCTTCGTCCTCTAGTCCAACATGCTTGGAAATCTCAAACCGCTCGAAAAGCCTGTTTACGAGTGCTAGCTCTTTGTCAATATCGATTGAAGTATCCTGTCCATTTTTGACCTTACCTATCAGTTCTTGGAGAACCCCCAACTTCATACCATATCTCCTTTCTAGCTCTGAGTTCCGCTTCTGTTGTTCCATCACGTTGGTAAGCATGGACCCAAATAGTACAACTACAAGTGCAGGTTTCAGCATGGTTTTGTCGAACTTCGAATTCCCCGATTTTTTCGGCGACGCGTGGGGTAAGCTAGAGCTGTAGAAGCGACAGGGAGGTTTTGTAGCAAGTCCAGAAAATCTCCACATTGCTAATAATATTTTAGAAGGAACTCTTTGTAGCTCAGGTGCCCAAAGTGCTTGTAATGTCTATTGTAGCTGCCTTTGTTCTCGGCTTTGCAGTATTAGCGGTGAATTTGTTCTAACGAAAAAGGTCCTGCCTTGTTCAAAACCTCTGGCTCTTCCGAAAAATTGAACAGGTTGCTTGAAGAGGTCAAAACTTTCCGTTAGATTCGAGTTTCCTTTATGTATACCTCCCAGATCTATGAGTTGTGAGCGATGTTGACGTTAACATTATTTTCGTTCACAGCGACCATGGAAAAGTTTTCCCGTCGAATATGGGACATCTCATCTCATCTCATCTCATCGCTCACTGAGGCTTAAACTAAGTTTATCTGGGAACTAAAGGCTCTTAAGCGATTATACATTAATCGATTGAGGATCGGGGAATCATTTGCCCAAGTATGAATAACTTCAAAGGGCGGTTCGCGCAACCTGATGGTGCAGGGAAACCGCAATCTCAAAAGCATGGAGGGAGCTCGATGATGGATGATGGGGTGTTCGACAAGCTACAAATTGTCATTTCAGGGATAGACTTACTGAATGAAGAAGTTTCTAATGATTACCAGCCAGTGATATCCTTTTTCAGCAGCAAGTTCGCTGCTCAAATAGTTCAATCGTGGTCTTATTATGCACAAGTCAACAATCATCAAAAATTCAGCAGTTGCACATCAAGGCTGGCTAAGGCACTCCGGGTTTTGGGTTCTGATTCTAGCACCTTGGCCTATGGGTCAATCTTGATCCGCTCCATTCTGCAAGAGAACGCCAAGGTCTTGTACCGAGGCCTCAACAATATGAAACCTTCTATCACAAATCCAATGCTGCGCTTGTTGCGGCAAATCATAGCATTCAACAAAGGGCAACATGTGGATGACTTTTTGACGTGTTTCGACATGAGCCTTCCTAGTTTGCCTAGACTACTGTCGCCTACTAAGGCGGAGCTATCAGACATTGAGCATACTATTAAAAATCCAGAACTGTCGATGAGATACAATTTTATTCAGTTCTGGCTTTGCTTGATCGAAAACGCAACGCCAATTTTGCGTAAAGCGGTTTTGACAGAAAACCCAAAAATCATGAGTTCTTGGTACAAGCATATGACTAAAGTCGACTCTGTAAAGCTGTTGATTCAGTGCCTAAACACACTTCTAAACTCTGTCCTCAAGGAAAAATCACTCAAGAGAGTAACCAAATGCAAAATTCTGAATGAATCCCTCATAAGCAAAATTCATTTTTTCTATTCTTCAACTAATGCTGATCTTGTGAAGCTCACCGATCTCTTTTTTGAAAGTTATTCCAGTGTTAAAGGAGACGGCGTGGCGTTTTCAGATGACAAAATCTGGTTTTCAGAACCAGTTTACTCAAGCACGGGGGCAAACTCTGGCAGTACCGGAGCTTTGGTCGTTATCAATAACAGAAAATTCTACCTATACAATAAGCTTCTTTTCACCATGCTGACGTTCTTCAAACCTTGGGAGGACGAACTGCAGCTTAACAGAGTTATAAAAGTCCTTGAGAATGTCCCTGAGCTTGTGGCACCATATTCTTATTATTTGGGCACGCTGGGTAATCATGATCCTAAAATGACTTCTTACTGGTTTGGGATGACATTGTTGCTAGGAAGGATGATGAACTTGCCCATTCCCTCTAAGGTTCGGGAGGTCCAAACGGATAAGCATCCATCTTCTCATTTAGTGATGGAGTCGATCATTCCTAACACAGTAACTAAGAGTGCTCTGACAAAATCTTTAGTCCACGATGTTGACCTTATTAAGCAAATGGGATGTCAGCTTGTAGTGTTTTCTTTCAAAAAGCTTGATAAGGTGACTAAACTATATGACGAAAAGGGCTGGAGCTCGGCTAAAATTGAAATTATCAACCTATTCAAAGCTCGCATTCCAGAGTTATCATCGATATCATCTGCGCTTGAGGCTGTTGGGCAAGCACAGAGCGAAAACAAAGTACTTTCTGCTTCACTGTCTATGATACTGAACTATTACAGCAAGTTTTTCCCTCTTAATTTCAGTATTACTCTTCCAAGCGATAACATATTTGTTAATATTATGAAATCGGAGACGTTCAATGGCTTGGACTTGGTTATGCTGGATAACTTCTTACACTTCCAACAATTCAACAATTCGCATACAAAATGGTATAACCCAAATTCAGGCGAGAACTCTATCTTCACTTCATTGTTGAGATTGGCTTCTTCTGCTAATGCCACAAATTCAATCACGAACAAGGTGACTGACTTGTTAGAAAATTTGCTGAACTTCACGGTCTTATTCAACAGTGATGAACTTCTCGCCTCACCAGTTCTTGTATTAATAAACAGTCTTCAGGTTGTCATGAGAAGCGAAAGCTACAGATCCTCAGCGCAAGAGAGTAAGATATGGAAACTTCTCGATGAAACAGTTGCCAGGTGCATGAAAACTCCGTACAAGTACGTCGATATGTCAGTACCTTATGGAAACTGCTCGCCATTCTTGGTCGCACTGATTGAGCAATGGTCATTTGTTGATAAGCAAACACCTTTTGAGTTAGTACTAAAATGGATGCTGATTTACCTGAGATCCTGTTATTTTGTTAGGGAGCCTGTGGAAAGTTTAAAACCTCTTTTACAAGCTGCTCCTTCATTTTCGAATGACTTACAGAGCGAATACTTGAACTTTGAAAGTTATGATGATAGCTTAAATCTTTTGCAAGGCCAGGAATATTTGCTTTCAAATAATGCGCCCTTCTCTTTCTTTCAACACATCACATTGGTTCCTACCTCAGATCTGGATCAGGTCGCGAGATACCCCATCAATGAACTAGACGTGGCTGGCCTACTAGCCAGAATTCAGTTCTTAATACAGGCACATTCCTCCAGCATTGATTTACAAAAATTCTGCGCTATTGTGGATAATTTACTGATGAAGGCCGCGAATTACACACTATCGCAAGACGATTTCAAGTCAAAATTTTCATCTAGAAAGTATTTTGCAGAAATCATTATAACTGCTGACATCGACGATCAGAATCAATTGGTTTGTGAAAAGAATGCATATGTCACCAATTCTTTGCTCGAAATTTATTTGCAGTTAGACGGAGATGTCTCCGAAGTTGGCGCTTACATTCACGATCTATGGCAAAAATGTGTTCCGCAATGGAGCAGCAATCCCGTTCTGATGTCGATTTTAATAAAAGGGCTTCAAATCCTCTCTGCTTCTGAACTCCTCAATATTCAACTGAAATTATCACTGAAACACAAGGACCTTTTGTCGGTGGTTCTCACGGAGATGGCTAAACGTGAAATTCATCTGTCCGGGGCCAGATTCTTGGAATTATTGGCCCAAAAATCTCATACATTCACAGACATCTTGTCTGAGTATTTGACCAAGAAGCTGGTCGAAAACCCAGACTTTGAGTCCATAATATCTTTGGCACTTGAAGATACTGTTAATTATCCGATTATTGTCAACTGCTTAGAGTACGAAGGAGGCGCTAAGAAGATAATAGCCTTCCTTGATCTAATCAAAAATGAAAGCCTCTGCATCAACGTTGCTGCAGCAATTAGTGATAACGCCGAGAATACTGAAACCTCCTTTTTTGTTGACAGAGCTCTGCACTTTGCGTTCGATGATTTAAGTAAGTTGTCGGCCCTTGACTTCGAAGCTGCAATGAGGTTGTTTTACAACTATCATGCAAATATCTCAGAGGACCTGAAGCACAATGTTCTCGAATTTTTGATCTCACAGAACGAATACAGATTCAATCCTTGGGCTGCTAAGATTGTTGGACTTTACGACACAAAACAAGACAAAAGCGTTTCTGCCTGGATGCAAAAATCAGCTCTATATATCACAAAGACTTTTGCAGAGCGGGACCGCTTATCTTCGAAGTTTTCTGAATTTCTGCAAAACTTCAAAGTGTTGCTTTTTAAGGGCAACATATGGTCGCTTGGCGTGCATTCTATTCTCGAAACTCAAATCGAGGTGATCTTAGGGGGAACATGGGTGTGCAGCTCTGAGGCTTTGGAGTACTTGAGCATTTTGCTTCTAGGCGCCAGCAACTCTCTGAACAGTAATAAAATGCTGCAGCTTCTTTTGAATAACGAACAGTCCCCTTTGAGCAATCAAAATATTGGTTCACATGCACGCTTTTTAACGGCTGCAATTCTTAGCCGCCTGTTCCACCTCGACCCCGCTAAAAATGCCAGTCTAGCTGTTCAAGAGAAACTTTTGCTGAGCTACAATGGATCTGTGTCCGCAGATGACCGAATCATTTTGGATGTATTGAAAGACATTGAGTCAAGGACGCTTTCGTCTTGGACAAATGACGTTTTTCTGTGGGATTATCAAGAGGATTCGGAGGAAGACCAAGCTGAGGACACTCCGTTAATAACCAAAGAGAGAGAAGGTCTCGTGTTGATCATTAAGAGAGCACGTATCAATACTACAGTCGAGAACTTTGTTTGTGAACAGCCTTCTACTCCACAATTTGCTAGCGGCAACATTGAGGAAACTTGGCAGCAAATGGTGGCATACGAGGAAGCAATCGAGCTAATGTTCCAAGACTTTGGAAGAAAAGTATACGATCCATTATTTATACTCCTTTTGATTGCGAATAACGAAGAGTTATTGAGGAATGAAAATTCTAGTTCTGAGAATCAGTCCCAGGTATCATTCTTTGACATGAGAAAGGTGGTTACTTCTGGTTTGCTCGAACTAGTTATTTTATCATTAAGCCAAAATAACGAGACGAGGGATGTGGCATTAGCATTAATCTACAAAATGCTTGACTCGTTAAAACACAGTGGAAGTTTCAAAGATAGTAACATCTTCCAAATCTTTTTGATGAAGATTGCTTACACTTTCCATACCGAGAAAAACCAAGAAGTTAGCCATTTAGTTTGGTACATGGTTTCGCGCCTGTCCAGCATACTAACTCAGCCTTCGTCAGTCTTGTATGAGAAAGCATACAAGTGGGTTCTCGCCTCACCATTTGTGCAGCCGCAACACCTTCCCTTGTATGATGCGGTTGTTGTATCAAGACCCACTGAAGATGGCGAACACTATTACAAATATTTGAATTGGTTCCTTGAGGCTATCCAACGAGGTGTCAAATCGAAGGAGGATATTAAGCTTTTGAGATCAAGGAACTTACTTGAGTGGATGATGAATTTGCTAAATTCCCCCTACATTAGCTTCAGGCAACGCAACCTCTTGAATCTTTTAATTTACCGCATACAAAGAATTGAGACTGGTGGTCCAACCCTTATCACGCGGTATGCTGGTGTGTCTTTCTTGGAAGCTTTACAAGAAAGCCCATCTGAACTGGTTGGAGCCTCTGCTGGAACTTTCACCAATACTAAGAATAAACTCCGCTTGAAACAGTTACTGGTATCACAACAGCTAGACGTTAATTATTCTGAGTTGGGTGCTGGTTACGCTGCAATTTCGAAGTCACACAAAAGGTTAGCCGAGTGGATGGAGGGCGACGTTGAAAATGTGTTGAAGCGTGTTTGCACCGCTGATAATCCAAATTCGCGTTAGTTGTATCTCAAATTTCCATTTATGCATGTGTATTTTATTTACTAAATTATAGAACGTAATCTTCTTGCTGCTAACCAAAAAGGTAATAACTGTTGCGCAACTAATCAGGTCCACCCATCAATCACATATTAACTCGATTCAAGTATTCCGAATCTTCTCACCAGGTTTCTAAAAGCCTTCGCTTCTAACTAACCATGGAACAAAATATAACCTGTTGAGGATTTCTCCCACTTTATGTACTGTCTCGTTTCTATAAGCATCCTCGCTGCTACTCAAAAAAATTGAGACCACCTGTTGTGTCCTCATCGCCTACTGGCCCAGTTGGATCCATGGCGTTGCCCAGCCACATTGCCTGATGGGAGATTTCTTTCCAAAGTTCGTTTTCGCTTGTGTCCACATTTTCGAGCCCAGCTAGGAATTTCTGTATATCACTTTTACTGTCTAACGAAAATGGTTCGAATGTACTTGCGTTGTTCTCTCTGACCATCTCACCTTCTTTAGGTGAGTCGGCCCTGTAATCCCCTTCAAGAGAAACCGAAGCAGATGGGCTAATTCTCACAACATCTGACTCAGTAGACACATAGGAGACAATCTCGGCTTCCTTGTCGCCATGATTTTCGAATTGTGCGTCTGGCCTCAAGTCGTCGACATGTTTTTGGATTAATTCTTTCATCGAACCTTTGAAATCCAAGCTACTCATGAGTTTTAGTAGTTGAGCACGCCGGTGCCCAGCAGGGTTGTTCCCCAGATTTCTCATTTTTGTAAATGTCAGCAAGGCGTGATCCAGGTGCTCGGCAGTTTGATCGTGTATACCGAAAGCCGCGTTGAATAGCACTAAAGTACACGCCGCCGTGAACAAGTATTCCCTGTCCATGTAGCCAAAAAGAGCGACCATATTTTGAAGTTTTAGATACCATAATGAACGGATTGTATTGATGGAGGCCTGCAAAGAGCAGTTCAATAGAGCAGAGATGGTCGGCGAGTAGTCTTGCAAATTGATGTAGGTATCTGAGGTCTCTGAACGCTTGAGTTGAATCGAGGCGAAATGAAATAATAAAGGCCGTATCGCCAAATTCATGCCCTGAAAGTACTCTGTGAAAATATTCGTGGATAATCTTGATATTTTAAAATCTTTTTGCTGAAAATCCGCTTGAAGAAACCCGGATAGTGTTCTTCGCCATTCAATCAGCTGCAGGACTATCTCTTTCAACACCGGGAGAATGTTGCTGCCTGGCTGTCTCTGATAAAGTTTATTCAGAATTTGGGCGTTAATCTGTGTTATTTTGACACAATTTGTGATGTATTCAGCCTCCGGAAATATATAGTGCTCACAACCTGCGGGCGGGGAGCTCATGTCGAAATCATCAGGAAGCTCAGTAGTAATTGTTTCGTCAGTAAAACTCAGAGGCAACCCTGCCTTGCTGCTCAACATTCTTTCGAACATATAAACAGTCCACCAGAGACGTCTCCGGTGCTCAAGCTCGAAGCGTGTGATACTGTCCCTTTGAGCATCCACATGCCACCCCATGATAAGGCATGCTCTTAAAGCTTGACCAAAGTAGAAATAAGATGCGACTGTGCAGTCCGCAACCTGAAGGTAGAATGCATATAACAACATAACCTCCAAGCCTCCCGGCTTTGTAACATTCTCTATCCTTCCGCTTGAGAAAAGGCAGCTGAATATCTTCGACGCTTGTTCGAAGAAACCTGAACCCGGGAGCTTGGCTCCCGCCTTGGAGGGCAGTTTGCTGCCGTTCATATTATTGGCAGTGCCTAGGTACATTTCTCCAGTGGCAAATATTAGCAGTACTTTGCAAAACCATATGGTTTGTAAAGTGTGGTCTGGAAGGGCTGTGCCACCCTCGTAAACAGCTTTCAGTTGTTCCTTCACTATGCCTTCATTAAAGAAGTAAAAACACCCATCATTATAGGTAACAAAAGTGTCAACTAGCAGTATAGCGTAAGAGTAGGAAGGGAGCGAGAAATTGACGCTGATGTCATTGGTGCCATCGTTCTTGGACAGCACGATCTTATAGGCGTTCCCCTCTTCCTGAAGAATCTCGTCTATGGGCTGGACGGGTGCTCTGGGAATACCGTCCACCTCGAGCGATGTCAATTCCCTGCCGTCGTGCTTCCGTGTCGCCAGTCTCTTGGGTATGAGCGACTGGATCTCCATTCCGAACAATGTCATAGATGAGGACCCTACGAAATATTGTTGACCAGTGCGGGACGCGACTAATCTGCCGCGCCGCTCTGTGAAATTGGGAACAATTTCCTCATCATCGGTAGCGACTGTGCGGGAGGTAGCGGAAGCTGAGCTTGAGGATGCAAGAGCGCTTTGGTCGACAGTGTTCTTGTGAAACTTAACGTCCGAGGGCCTACTCGAAGGGCCAGCCTCCGTGGCGTCTTGCGGCACCATGTTCTTAACTGAGGCCTGCAACTTGATGTTCTCTCTTTTCATCTCTGCAAGGTCGGACTGCAGCTTCTGCAAGTACTTCATCGAAACAACCAGCTTTTTGTTAGGCTCCATGTACTCGCAAGCTATATTGGCCGCCGCGCATGTACTGCAGGGCTTCTCGCCAGTGCACTTAGCGTGCCGCCGTCTGCATCGCACACACGCCAGCCCCGACCTCTTGATGCGCCGTTTCGACGTCCTGTTGCTCATCTCGTCGGAGTCTGATAAAGGACCCTCATAACTGGCGCTCGGTAAATATTCCGTCGGCTGCTCCAACCCCGCATCTTCCATGGCCACCGAATTGAGCTCCTGCATCATTAGATCGAGCCTGGGGCGCAAGCGCGACTTGATCTCACGTTTGTCGATCGCCTGAGTAGAGCCATCTCTCCGATGACTCGCTTAAAGCGATACTTATAGATAAGGCACGTGACATATGTCTAATTATGATAACGATGCGAGTTCGAACCGCCGCGCTTGAGGAGGGCGAGAGCCCCCATCTAGAGGTGTCATTTGGCGTGCTAAGCTGCTGAACTGGCCACGAGAGACTCTGGTCAGCATTTTAAGCCAAAAGTTGGTGACCACATATTTAGTAAATGTCTATCAATTTAAAGATGAATTTTACGCACATATCATTAAATTCCAGGCCTCATCGGTATACTACGAATAGAAAACGCTGCGGTGCCCAATCTGCACGGAACCACTGTTGGACAGCTCCATCTTTCACTGCTCAACGTTGAAGTTACAGCTGGTACTCTACCGCCTGCTTACATAATCAATAGCTGTACATGCCCGTCGGGAGCTTTTGAAAGCTGCAATACCGCTCAAGAGATGTGCTAGATTGTGCTCGAGATATTGGTACTCGTGATAACCCCGCGTGGACTTCAGTACCGCGTTCACCGACCACATATCACGTGATAAATCAATAAACGACTGTGATTGGCTGTCATGATACTCATTACGAACGATGTGTAGAACCTTCTCTACGGCGAAAATTTTCTAGCTCTTCTCAAATAAAGGAGTTGAACATTCGATCAGGGTGAGCGCACCAGCGTATAGAAATCAACAAAGGAAACCCGCTAGGATGTCTATCGCCAAATCTGCTGCCAACAAGCTGGACTGGGCCAGCGTGATCTCTTCCCTGAAGCTCACAGGCAAGACCGCCACACAATTGTCCTCTTTCAAGAAGAGAAACGATGAGGCCCGCAGAAAGCTGCTGGAGCTGCAGGCGCAACCAACGTCTGTGGACTTCAGCCACTACCGCTCCATCCTGAAGAACTCGGAGGTCGTTGACAAGATCGAGTCCTTCTACAAGTCCTACAAGCCCGTGACCGTGGACGTCAAGAAGCAGCTCTCGACCATCGAGGCTTTCGAGTCCCAGGCGCTCGAGAACGCCAAGGAGACCGAGAAGTTCGTCGCACAGGAGTTGAAGGATCTGAGCGACACTTTGAAGAACATCGAGTCCGCGAGACCTTTCGACCAGCTGACTGTGGAGGAGTTGGCCAAGGCCAGACCAGACATCGACGCCAAGGTCGAGGAGATGGTCAAGAAGGGCAGATGGGAGGTTCCAGGCTACAAGGAGAAGTTCGGCGACCTTACCGTTATGTAATCGAGCCCAACGCCCATGCACTTATCCCCGTTCTGGTCTCCCGTTATGTAGAAACGAATCCTTTATATTATACATTCCAATTCAAGCTTTTTTAGTTGAGACGAAATCAAAACTTGCAAACCCGGCATTCACACAGGTATCCACTTCTGCCCACACGCAATCCGCAGGCGCCTGGAATGAACAAGGTAATCGGCGAGAGATTTCTTGAATGCATTGCTCATGAACAGTCTCAGGATACTGAGCTCACGGCGCGGCTACTGGAATCTTTGCCTCTCTCTCAATTAGTGGCCAAAGGGCTCGCGATAAACCACCTGACACTGCAAAACGTCAGAAGCGGGTTGGCTGGTAGGCTGTACATGGAATTAGGCCCGGACACAGCGATCGATCAAGAGATTATTCGTGGCGACGTCAGAAATGGGGATTTGGTAGTCATCCGACCCTCTAGCGCAAAGAAGGATGCATTCAGTTGTGAAGGAGTGGTTACCAAATGCAGCGAAAAGTGCATCACAATTGCAGTGGATGAAGCTCAGGAGAAGGACGCGCTGAACCTTTATGGTAGTTCGCGGCTGTACCTGCTTAAGACGACCAATACCATCACATACAAGCGAATGCAATCAACTCTTCGCAAGCTTTGCGAATTCGACGGTGTGCCGCAAAATGAAGTTATGCAGTATCTGCTAGATGCCCCTGTATTTACTCCAAACACGCAGCCGCTAAAGTTAGACTTCTTCAACCCTGATCTTAACACTTCTCAGAAAAAGGCTATTGAATTTTCCTTGCAAAACAGAATAAGCATTATCCATGGCCCACCTGGCACAGGCAAAACGCACACCGTTGTTGAGCTGGTTCGTCAGCTGTATAATAAAGGGCAGCGTGTTTTGGTCTGCGGCCCTTCGAACATCGCGGTAGATACGATTCTGGAACGGCTGGCCAAAGTAATGCCTGGCGAATCGCTTCTGCGCATTGGTCACCCTGCCCGTCTCTTGGAGAATAATCTCAGTCACTCTCTAGAAGTACTGTCAAAATCGGGCGATGCAGGCGCCATCACCAAAGATATCTCCAAAGAAATTGACGATAACATCGCGTCCATCAAGAAGCTTAAGTCATATAAAGAGAGAAAAGAGCAGTGGAAAGAGGTTAAAGAGTTACGGAAAGAGCTCAAGTTACGGGAGAAAAAGGTCATTTCGGACCTGGTTCTTTCCGCTCGTGTGGTTGTCTCAACCCTTCACGGATCTAGTGCTCGTGAACTCGTCGACTGCTATAAGCATACCGACCATATTTTTGATACGCTAATAATAGACGAAGTCTCACAAAGCTTGGAGCCGCAATGCTGGATCCCGCTAATAGCACACTACAAATCCAACATGCAGAAACTCGTCCTCGCTGGTGATGACAAGCAGTTGCCGCCAACTATAAAAACTGAGGACAATTCCAGGGTAAAAAACACACTGAGCACAACGCTCTTTGATAGACTGGTAAAGAAATACGGCGATAGTTTCCGGAATCTGTTGGATACACAGTACCGTATGAATTCAGAAATAATGGAATTTTCTTCCTTGAAAATGTATGGCGGCAAGTTAAAAGCTGCAGACTCGGTTGCCACCTGGACATTGGTGGATTTGCCTGCTACCGAGTGCGATGAAAATACGGAGGTTCCCTTGATTTGGTATGATACGCAGGCCGGCGACTTTCCTGAGAGAGCCGAGGACCAAGACAATGGAACCTTGATTTCTTCTAAATATAACGAGAATGAAGCTCTTCTGGCTCTCCACCACGTAACACATCTGATAGATAGTAACGTGCCTCAAGAAGGTATTGGAATCATATCCCCTTACAGTGCACAGGTTGCATTTCTTAAGAAAACAGTCCACCCGCGGTACCCCCTCGTTGAAATTTCCACCGTTGATGGTTTCCAAGGCAGAGAAAAAGAAGTCATTATACTATCTCTAGTTCGTAGCAACGAAAAGTTCGAGGTAGGGTTTCTTTCTGACAAACGACGTCTTAACGTGGCGATGACTAGGCCGAAAAAACAACTTTGTGTTATCGGTAACATGGAAACTTTAGAGCGTAGTGGGATTGAATACCTTAAAGACTGGGTAAGATGGTCCGAGGAGCATAGTGAAATTAGATACCCTGACCTGAGCGAAATTCTGTAGGCCCAAAGTTCCAAAAGTTTGCGTTTATATAGGCTTATCATAGACATATAGATCGACGCTTTCATCAGCGGTGACAAACATGCTGTACTTGGGGTTGAATGCAATGGATCGGGGGCAGCTTTCAGGAGCTGCGGTAATTGACCCGCAAGGTTTTAGAGTCCTTCCACTTATGGAGTCCGCATGGCTAAATAACGCGATTTTGCCAGTGTAGTCTGTGCTTAATGTGAAGCGCCCATCGGGAGTGAAACAAGCAGAGCCTGCATCCATAAACTCACGAAGAGGGAAGGCCTTTGTTCCCGCCAGCTCGAAAAGCTGGCTGCCGTCAAACGCATCTAAAATGAGCTGTTTGCCTGCAGAGGATGCCAATAAAATATATTTGCCGTCGTTTGAAAACTCAATCTTAGACCATTGATTAAAAGATGGGTGTACCTTGATGACTAGAAAGGGTCCGTTTTTCAACTGCCTGAGGTTATAAAGGCCGATTTCGCAGTTTTCGGGATTTCCTAGGGCAAACACAAGTCCGCTGGGGTCGTACGCAATGCAATTGGGCACAAGGCTCGGCACGATCGCCTGTGCTTTCGAAACACGCATGTCCCACAGTCTGACAGACTCATCGTATGACGCCGACAAGAAAGTGTCGTTAAGCGGACTAATCTGTATATCGCTTACAAGAGCACCGTGTCCTGTAAAGTATCGCAGGTACTGGTTCGTCTCAAGGTTGAGATGTCTGATGTCGAAGCTTTTCATAGTCGACGAATACACGCACTCGTTTTGCGCATGCGTAAACTTTGCTGAATGACATCCGTACTTCTTGGATGCGATGGTGTTCAGGAAACGACAGTTCATAGCGTCATACAAATGCATGTTGTCGTTTGCCGACGCAGCCAGTAGGTATCTTCCATGATCGTCGAAGCTTAGCGATGTCACTGGTGCTACCTCATTATCACCCGGTTTAAACGTCTTGACGGCTTTGAAACTCAAAAGGTTCTCTCTACTGATATCCAGAGACATTGGAACCACCCACTTGCTCTTGTTTTGATTTGAACTTGGAAGTAATGATCATCACCATTTTTTTTGACAAGCTAAATATTATTTGTTATGAAGACTACCAATACTGCGAACAAGAACTAGTTGACCAGAGATATGTCTAATGTAAGTCTTTTTGAACTGCACCGGAATTTCTTGACTCCTACTAACGTCTTTTTCCTTAGCTGAAACAACTAGCACACTTAGGCTTTGATTTAGCGCTTATTTCAATTATCCTGGCTGGTCTTCGTAGGAATACAGGTTACGTGCTTTCATATGAGAAATCAGACCTAAAACGGTACATACGGAGATACCTAGACTGGGGTGAAGGACTCTACGAGCGGCTGGTCCGTGTAGCAGGAAGGAGTGCTTATTTTAGGAAAGAGACTCGTCTGGATGGTTTCCTGGATGGGATGTTCAAGAAAGTTGAGGAGCTTGGTAGAGGTCCTGTGTCCCAGGACCTTTCAAGGGACCAAGCTACTGTTTCTGCCAGGAGGCGTTAAATATAGGTGGTTAAAAGCTCCGGAATGTACGCAAGCGCGCGCTTTTATGGATTGGTATTGTTTAGTCTTTATATATGATTTTGGAAGAAGATTGTAGTAACTAGTTTCTACTCCGAGGAAATCACAAAGACAAAAAGTTCCCTCATGAACTTCGATTTACCTGATTCACTTCGACTAGCCATCGATACTGTCTCTGGCCATGACCATGGGTGCAGCCTGGAAAGTTTGCCGGTATTCAAGACACGAGAGGAACACTCTGCGTCTCGAAACGACCCTAAAGCATTGGGCTCAAGAGGTAAACGGCAGACAGCCCGCGAATCTAGAAGCAAACATTACGCGATGCCCCCGCTCGCTGCTTACTCTGCGTTCTCAGAACATCCATTCTTCCCCGTACACAAAGCAACAGGCTCTAAATTTGACGCCTTCGAAATGCGGCTCGAGCTTTGTGAGAAACAGCAGGAAAGTATCCGCACGTTAGGCTGGGACTCTATAAGGCCAGTGGGCATCGGTTTTACAATGAAGGAGCGCGAGGATCTCGCGAAGCTAGAGGCCAAAGAGCAGGAAAGACAACAACAGCTAAGCTCGCACGGTCCTCGCGATTTACTGAGCGTGGACCGCCCGCAGGAAAACGCAAATACCCCACAACATACCATGCTGCCGCACGAAGTAGTGATACGGAGTCCTACTCCACCTAGCATGAATGTGAACCTAGATCAAGATATTCATGAAGACGAGACTTCATATGATTACGACGATGAGTTTGCAAGAATAGAGCCAGACGATGACGTAGCAGATGCGCGTAACGCGCAAGACGACAATTATGAGAGGGCCGAGCGCACTGTTCAGCAGTTTATTGAAACGTCGCATATTGAAGGCGTTAGCCATCCGTATGACATGGAGAACAACTATCAGCATAGTTACAACTACAGCGATAACGACGACTCCGGGAGTTTGGCATTACCTCCTGTGGCCATCCCAGATATCGAAGCATATGACGCCGGCATTAACGGGCCTGAAATAGCCGACATAAACAGTGGTGGGGCCAGCCCGCCTCTCCTCCGGCAAAGACGCCAAATACTAAGGTCTCCTTTCGATGTTGAAGATCTAGGCTGCGACTAAAAAATATGTTTAAATTTACAAAAATTGAATATTAAGCACTATTCTTTCGCCAGCTCTGAGCCTACCATGTTGGGCAACGTTTTCTTTGCGAATGCAACCTGGTCTACTTTTGCGTTCTGCAGGTGAATTGCAGGTACCATCCACTTTCCACAACTACATCTAGAACCCTTCCAATTGTACCCACCTATTTTCGAAGAGCAACCAGGACATGAAAATTTCCCTTCCAGCTCTTGCTTTCCTTGCAACTCGTCCTTCATCCAGTTTAGAGGCTCGACAAAAAAGTGAGAACAGGACTCCTGGGACTGTTGGATACCAATAATTCTTCTGCCTCCTGCCGCTCTCCTAATAAAATGGCCTTCAGTAGATTCTTTGCTAGGAGGTACGTGCTGTATGAAAGAGGTTGAAAGAGCCAGCTTTTGTCGGCATTTTTTGCAGCGTATAACTGTAACTTCAGCAATTTCTTCGGGAGTCATTTCCTGGAGTCTCTTCTGGTCGTTGTGTTTGAAGGTATCTTCTTGAGCTAAAATGATTTCTCCTGTGCTGTCTTCCTTGACCGAATTGGTGAGCTTCCAGACCTTATATGTTTGGTTGTCCATGTCGACATGATGAGATCCCATGTCCTGGTAAATCTTGAGTTGTTCCATGAAGTTGTCATTGGGCTGGGCGCCTGGATGCTTTCTTTTCACGGCATAGAGCGCGGACTTGAGGTTTAGTCCATATCGGTACATCAGATACGCCACAACAAATGTCACCGATCGTGATACCCCTGCGTGGCAATGAACATATACGCCCCCTTGCTGAGACTTTTTTCTAAAATCGACTTTTCGAGGATCATACTCAGGTTCGTGGGGAAACAGGCATGAATCAATGAACCTATTCGTTTCGTCGATGTATTGCAGTATATCAGTAGTCTCATCATCATCGATAGAAACATTTTTCAGTGTATAGCTTTTTCTGACTAGGTATTCGGGCAGAACTTCAAACTTCATCACTGACAAGATATGCGAGATGTTGTAGTCGGTTCTCAACGGTACATGGTCTATAATAGGCTGGACCGAGCCCACATATATGTTGCCCAGCACCCTGTCTATTTCACTCATCGGGAAAAGGTATGAAGCGACTTGTTAAAGCAATTCAGCGTTCAGTATAATAATTTCGAGGGCCGATGAGATCAGGATGAGATGAGATGGCTCATTCAAATTTTTTAAGATGTCTTTTTAACTATAAAATGATAAAGAATAAAAGAAGTAGCGGAATAGGAATTGAGTAGCCCAGTGTAATCCAGAGAGGAGTAGTGGTACCTAATACTGCCTCAAACCGAAATTTCACGTAGTTAATGAACGTATTTTGTACGCCCAAAAGTTCTTTCGGATGGGATCGTAATGGTCTGAAAGAGCCTGATAGGCCTTGCGAGCCTGGGCAAATGTGTCTTTGTTTTTTGCGTATGCATGCGCGAGAAACTCCAAGGCATAAGAAGATTGAATTTGGGAGCTAAAATCCGAAATATCCACTGCAAAGATCCCTGGCGCGAAGCTCAAGGCAAATTCTATGATAGCCGGGTCCGCCTCGCCATCTAGAAATTCGTCGTATAAGCCTCGCAAGTAGTTCCAGGAGCTGATGTTTTGTGGAGCGATTTCGATCTGCTTTTTTGTATAGTGAAGTTCACCTGTAAGGACCTCTGATGGAGGGCCTTCTCGCACCTGGTTTTTCAACACAAACATGCGATGGCACCAGGCGCTGTTGTTGTAAACATCCCGGGCTATCAAGGACGATGCAAACTGAAGCTCGTTTGAAAACTCGCGGAAGAACAGTACGCACCACCGGCGGTATGACCACACGTGGTAGTTCTTGGTGTCTTCGTCGATCATAGATTGCAGGATTGGCAGTTCGCGTTGGAACTCGGGCGAGGGATGCAACTGAAGCAGAGCCTGGCGGTAAGACCATATCTGGTAGTTCTTGGGATTATTTAGGGTGAACTCGTCAAGCCAATCGAGCTCGCAGTTTAGCTTTACACCGTCCGCGCCATACAAGGTCCTTACAATCTGGAACCGGTAGTTCCACATGGTATAAAACGCGGGCACTAACTCAATGGCTTGCGAAGTAGCGTACAGGGCGCGCTCTGAGAATTCCAACCTCTGTAGCAAGGCCCTGGCAATGCCCATCACAGTACGATACTCTTCATCGTACATAATTTGGCAGAGTTCGCCCTCCTGGTCGCTCGAGATTGGAAGCGGCTCAACATCATCATACTGGAACTCGGGATCATCACTCATGACAAAGAACGAACTACACTGAAAAAATACCTGCTAGCCTGAAGAGGGGAGGAATATGACTCTTTTGAGTGACCCCTGGTAAGTTATTGGATGGGGAGGAGGGTACAGGTTTTGTGGCTCGAGCACTTTTATCCGGCCTTGCCTCAAGATCGGATGCGCCCGCGTTTGGATTATATCGACTACAAGTCCTACAGTGCTGGAACGCTAGCTAATTATCACGTGATATACAAAGTCCAATAAGACCTGCGTCGCTTCCACGAATAGCCGACTATCAGCTCAACATTACAGATGCGACGGCGTTCACTGACATCTTGTGGTCTCGGGATCCAACGGCTTGCTGGATATAAGGGAAGCATAAAATTCAAAAGCTTTTACTGCTTACTGTCATAAGCTAGACGCGTCAAATTCAAAGATGCAGTGGCCAATACATCCAGCTATACCCATCCCTTCAAAGGTATATTCTCCTGCTTGGTTAGCAGCTGCACGCCGCCAAGTCTTCGCATGTTCTTGACTCACCCGGTAACTGACCTCGTGGCCCTCGACACGTGATGAAGGCACATGACTGGCAGCTTCTATTCCGGGTAACTCAAATATGTTAACTGCGACCAGATGCGGGTAATAGCCACGTGATGACTCCTTGTCAAATTCAACAGATTGGAAACGAACCACACGATGGATCCCCGAACCTCATCTCGGTCAATACAACGGTTTAAGCAAGTTTCATAAACTGCAAGTTCTATTTAGACTTGAACTTCTAGCACACTGCGAAGTTCAGGAAGTTACCCAAGACACCTGAAACGCGGTATACAAGAGGTGCGATTTAAAAGCACCAGAGTGAGCGAACGCGAGCGGAAAGAATACGACAAAGTCGAGAGGTGGTGAAAACGAATTACAGAGAGAACGAAAGTCTGTCTGTAAGAACTCAAACAAATAGTTGTTCCAGGAACCGGTAGTGACCGACGCCGAGACCCCTAGTGGAACGCCAGCGCACGGCGCAGATTTTTACATTATTTTACCTCGCGCTTGATGGTGCAACAAGATACACATATGATGGAGACCGAGCTCCTTGAGGACTTCCTGTTTGCAGAGAGTCAGCAGCAACAAGAACAGCAGCAAGAACAGCAGCAGCAGCAAGAACAGCAGCAGCAGCAGCAGCAGCATCAGCAGTCAGGCAGCTATGGAGGCGGCGATGGCGAGGAACAGCACGGCGATGATCTTTTCAGCACCTTCATCAATACCGACATGCTCCTGCAGCCGTCCAATTACACGCTCCAACCGCAGCATACCTCTTCAATGATGCTGGGTGTGGACGCGCCAGACTTTTTAAACGGTTTCTCAGAGCCGCGCCAGCCTCGCAAGTCTATTTCGCCTCTAGGTGGTGCCAGCGACACCCAAAGCCCTGCTCCAAGTGTCTCTACGGGTCTCACCACGCCACCGCAAGCCATGAGCTACAGTCAAGGCTGCGAGCGTCTTGTGGATCGTTCTCTGCAGTTTGGCAGAACGAAGCCCATCCAGTCCGCCTATCTGAACTCCAGTGATTTCTTAGACATCCCAGAGGATACTCTGCCTTACAAACTTGTTGTTTCTGGAATGCCCTCTGCATCACGAGTTGAAACTCAAATTAAACTTGAACTTTCTATCTCCCCCCCTCCTCGCGAATACATTGTTCATCTACCTACTGACTGTATCACTAAACAAAAGTGGTACCTTGAAGACGACATTACCACATACCCTCGTGAAATTCAAAACGAGATTCTTTACCTGGAAAGTTTTTTAGTGTGTGCTTCCAATGGGAAGCCCACGTACGTTTGCAGCCGATGCGTCAAACGTGAACAACGTAGAGCGTCCCGACGCAAATCAGGGCTTTGCGACAACATGCTATGGTGTAACAATGAAAATCGGCGTGCTGTTGTGTTCAACAGCAAGCAAGTCTTTTCCATCAAAGATGTCAATTGTACTCCTCAATTCAAGTCTTTTGACTTATCCACAAGAATTGTATGCTACTGCCGTCACCACAAGGAACCCGAAGGCTTTAAAATTATGTTTGTTTTGAGAAACGCCAATCAAGAGGTGTTGGCGAAAAGTTTAACGGGGCCTATCATGATCATGGATAAAAAATCAAATCGAGACGCGGCTGCGAACACATCACTCCAGGATTCTGTTGTGGACTCTAATAATAACACCGACGGATCCAGAAGCGAGAGAAGTGAAATTCCGAATGTTACTTCCACTAGCGATTTTAGCGGGATGGAAAATCACAAAGCTAGAGATGATTTTATGCACCTTTCTGTCAAGGGCGAGCACATGTTGTCTCCCACCTCCATGGGTGGGGATAGCTCAGAAACACACGCTACTGACGCTAACGTGATTGAATCGTATGCTCCGAGGGGTACCGCATCATCAATATCTTTACCTGATAAAGGCTCAGGCTATAAACGTAAAAGGTCTTCGCCGGACTATAATTCCGCGGCGATTGGATTCTCTCCTCAAAATTTCACTAAGCCCCATGCTAATTCAAACGTTGGTAAGTCATTGTCTGCTTCATCCTCCAACCATTCAATACCTCTTCTCAATCAACCCACCCATAACAATCCAACGGCGGCTATGATGACAGCAACGAATAGTATGTTGCGCGAGATATCAGATCTGGCCGAGGTGCCTCAAGCTCCTCGTCCCTATATTAATCGCGTAATTCCTTCTCAGGGACCTGTCAAGGGCGGGATCGAGGTAACACTTCTGGGCTCAAACTTTAAGCCCGGTATGATAGTAAAGTTCGGAGAGAACCGGGCCTTATCGACTCAATGCTGGTCAGAATCCACTCTCGTTACGTATCTGCCACCTTCTTCAAGGGCCCAAGAAGTGCTTGTCACGGTGTTCGAAAAAGAGGGAGAGCAGCCGGAAATTCTTGGCACCATGTCAAACAGCAAAGCAATTTTCACTTACGTTGATGACACAGATCGACAGCTTATTGAGCTAGCTCTTCAAATCGTTGGTCTCAAAATGAATGGTAAGTTAGAAGATGCCAGAAACATAGCAAAACGGATTGTTGGTCATGAAGGAAGTTCTTCCAATAGCACGCCCTCGCCTACTGCGAACAGTGCTCCTCAAAACTCTTACAACACTGGAATGGGACAAGTACTGTATTCTGACGAGAGCCTGCTGTTGAAGGTCATCAAGCTACTAAACTCTAGTTCTAACCTATCTATGTGTGATGAGGAGGGCCAGACGATGCTTCACCTTGCGTGCTTAAAAGGGTATTATCACTTAGCATCGGCGTTAGTAAGAAAAGGAGCTCGGGTCGACGCCAAGGACTCTTTTGGATTTTTGCCTCTTCACTTTGCATGCTTGAACGGCGATGCAAGAATCATCCGCCTTCTTGTTCAGTGCAAGGCTACCGTGCATGCAGAAACAATTAATGGGTCTTCACCTAGGGATCTATTTATTGCCAACCATGACACCGACGATGAAAGATACGAAGATTATTTGAATGAGGTGTTGGACGCTCTTGACACAGACGTCAGTAGCGAAGAGTACTCTTGTAATATGCTACGGAAGCTTTCAGACAGTAGTTTCCAATCTAGCGTTTTTGATGCTGAATCGTTGGCTTCGCTTAACGACAACATACAAGTGCATATTTCCAAAATGACTGAAGATACACTATCTGATGACGATGAGGATTTGGACGGCTATGAAGAGGATGGAGACGAGTGCTTGCTGCAAGACGATGATGAATCCATCGCAACTGCGGACAATTCTCAATCACAAGGCTCATCCCATGTAACGAACCCGCAGGAAACAGACACCCACTCTGGTCAGTTCGAAAATTCTATTTGGAACCGGGTCTTGAACGCATTCAACGACGACCTTCCAAAATACGAAGATCTATTCCCCGCGCTGGATAAAGAGAGAAACAAAAAGTCCCTTTTAGCTAACCGAAATTCAGCGGAGCTAGCTGTCACTCAATCAAGTACCGCAGAAGATTCTCAAACATCCTCAGAAGACGAGGAGGATGCATTACAAGCTCGTTTGAATCGGTTCTTTCAACAGCGGCAGAATTTCCGGAATGACAAAATGTTGCTATTCTTTTGGCTTCCTGTTGCTATAATTCTCTTATCCTCGTTTCTGGTTTTCGAATTTGGTCATGATGGGAACAGGATTCATCACTTGTCACAAGTGGTATCTGAGTACTTGAGAGTCGGGCTAGCAAATGTAATGCTGGGCAACGAGAGGGTCAAGGGCGCATTTAAGGGTTCACTGCATAGTCTTCAAGCCGGCGCTGCTGTTGCAGGAGGTATAGAGGGCACCTAGAGGAAAGGCGATTTTTACATTTTGAAAAGGATCTTGTTTTAGGTCAATCATATTCATTATGATCACTGTATAGTTTCTAATGTATGTGTTGTTATAGAGTAAGTTGGTATTGAAAAGTTCGGGCATTCGCTTCTAAGTTTTCTTTTGGCGCCCAAGGAGGATCGAAAACTCAACCTTCGGTAGTTTGTCGTCAATCTACGATTTAAAGATTGAAAATTTTCGATGCGATGAGCTTCAACTTAAACCTGTAAAAATACAACACACAACCAGAGATGTCCCAAAATCAGTTCAGAATTGTCGTGGGGTCTTATGAACACAACCTCCTGTGTCTATCCTTGAACTTGTCTCTCCCTTCGCCGGTTTTTACTCCCATTTTCCATTTCCAGGCACACTCTCTGAGCGTTAAATGCCTAGACATCTCCAAAAGATACCTTGTATCTGGCTCAAACGATGAGCATATAAGAATTTATGACCTTCAGAAGAGGAAAGAGTTAGGAACACTGCTCAGCCATCAAGGTTCTATAACTTCATTAAAGTTCTCGAGAGGTGCTGCCAACCCCACTCAGGACGGTGACGACTCCGAGAAGCCAGTTGCCCACGGGAATAGCAAGTGGCTACTCTCCGCATCAGAAGATCACAACCTTGTTGTCTGGAGGGTCAAAGACTGGGAAAACTTCGGAACCTTGAAGGGCCACTCGGCTAGAATTAATGATTTTGACATTCATCCATCGAACAGGATTGCCATTAGCGTGAGCGAGGATCATTCAATTAGACTTTGGAATTTGATGACTGTGAAGAAAGCTGGCATCCTAAAGCTGAAAAAATACAACCAAAATGGCCAGTTCGTACGGTGGTGTGGAGACGACGGGGAATTTTTTGCCGTAGCTTTATTGAACAAGGTTCTGATTTACAAAACTTCAACAGCGAAGGTTCACCGGGAAATTGATGTTGGCAGATCAACCATAATGCATCTAGAAGTCGAGAAAATCAACGACAAACAGTATATTGTTGTGGCTCTTGGGAATGGCTCGGTATGTATGTATTTGGGTGAACAGCTATTCAAAGATGATTCCGAAAAAGCTGGAGAACCTGATGAGACCAATCAGACCAATGAAGCGCCTATTACCCCAGAGTTCACTTTGCAGGGTCATGCTACTCGTGTCAAGGACTTCAAGTTTTACAGGAACGAGTTTGGTCACTATTTGGTAACAATAAGTTCAGATGGTAAAATTGTTGTTTGGGATATGTCCAATAGAGAACAAGTTGCTGTTTACGATTGCGGAGAAAGGCTGAACTGTTTAGCTTTATGTGACGAAAGCGTGGAGAAGTATGAGATGATGAAGAAGAGAGTGGCTGAAGAGGCCGACCTCGGAGAGCAAAGTGAAGTCGAAGAAGACACGGAAGACTTGAAAAGCATAATGCTGGGCACCAATAAAAAAAAGAGCAAGAAAAACCGTTCTAGCAAGAACAAAAAAGTCAAAGTCCAACTTGAGTAAAGTTGATAATTGCATTTGTAGTCTATACCTGTAGTGTACATGTAATAAGATATTAAAGGAAGAGTATCCTTGAAAACGACCTCCCAGCAGTCTTAGTTCAAAATTTGGATTGTCTATCGAGACGCGCACAGTGTCTGTAGAACAAGGCTCTGGCTCTCGCCCAAACCGAGGCGTTCTCTCTGTCAGGTAGCTGCTCTAGAGAAGGCAGTAGGTCATGTGCGAAGAATTCCGATGATTCTCTTGGCAACAGCGATGGCAGGTGATCGATTGAGATGACAGAAAGCTTAGGACCCGCAGTAGTAGGTACCAAAACGGTTGGTTTGCTGAACACGGTTGCGATAGTGTATACAGGCACTGGGTTGTGAACATTGGTAGTATCAGCGGACACATCAACAATGCTCCTTAGTCTTCTGGAGTTGGAATTCAGTAGCGTGGAGTTGATGAAGGGTGCAATGGGCTTGGACAAATATATGCAGTTAATGAAGATGTCAGCATTAGCAATCTCCTGGAAAGGACCGCCGCGGGCAGTCTCCTTCATGTCCCACTTGATGATGTTGTTTTCTGGAATACCAGCCTTGCGGAGCATGTCGACAGCACCAGAACCACATCTTCCTAGAGCCCCAATGATCAAGACCGTAGGTTTCTTGGCGCCCTTCTTCAAAGCCGCCTGGTAGTCCTTAGTCACATCATTAACCAGCTCTTGTTCATTAGGGAATGGGGTCACGCCTGGCAAGTCCTCGCTGTCAGCGTGGGTCTGCTTGAAAGCCCAGTCTTTGAGCCCAAGAGCAGCGCCTGCAAACCCGGCATAGAATCCGAAAGCAGCAACTCTTCTGCCTTGGTCGTTCTCCAGAAACTCGAGATCGTACAAGATCCCGTGGCCTCTCTTGAAACGGCCCAACACATCTTGCCAGCCGGCTTGATTCTTGTAGCAGTGCGCGAACTGGATGTGTTCGTGGACCAATGGAAAGTCCTCCTCGGGCAACTCCTTCAAGCCGATGATCAATCTGTCCTTGGGGGCGTTTACCCAAGAGCCTTTTGGCACAATTTCAGCGCCAGCTTTTCTGTACTCGTCAATATCGAAGGTTGACTGGTCGCTTTCTTCAACGTAGATCTTAAAACCCTTCGAAAGCAGTTTCTCGACAGTGGTGGGCGTAAGCGCAGCACGGGCTTCTTGGTCTTTGGTTTCGGCTCTCAGATGTAAAATAACAGGCGCCATAATGAAAAGGTGTTTGAATATCCAGGTAGCTTGTGGAACTTACGTATTACAGAATATATTAACGGAGGTGTGCTGAACTTACAAGCTCGACTTTTATATGTCTTCCAGGTCCGCACTTACCACTTGACTCATGATACCCTTTCATTTAGTTCCACCGGAATTTCAAAAGTTCCTTAATACCTCCCACATTTAATACGAGCTATATGCAGATTTTAGTCACAAGACAGGTCGTTGTCGCCGCTCAAGGCGCTGTATTACGACTTTGCGAATTCGAAACTAGGCTCCCCTCTGTGCGGTGCTCGATTCCTGGTTTTGCTCCCTTAAAGATGTAAAGCCTCGTCAGATATTAGTATTCTATTTGGGCATTCTTGGTAACGCCAACATCAAAAATTTCAGACATCATCATAGCGCAGCTTTGGCCATTTTGTAGGTGGCGAGAAAGCGCTTGGGTTGCGCATTTGGGTGAAACCGCACGTTTGAGAAACACAAGATCACTTACCTTGGGCATAGACGTTTTCCAGGTCAGAGAGCGTGCTCAGGTATTTCAAGACTTTGTCTGGTTGGCGTGTCAATCCGTGGCATGCTCTGCAAACACCGCCTAGCTTCTCGAGGGCCGTAGTAACTCTGCTGTCTAGATTCACGATTTTGAAGATGTCCCTGATTTTTAAGGACAACTGACTGAGAACTTTAGGCGCAAAAGCAGAGAGGTCGTTCCTTCAGTTCAATGGCCGCTGCTAAAATTGCTTGCGGTGCGTAGGTGTCTTGAATTGGTCTCTCTTGAGTCACGCCTACCAATCATTAAACATGGTCGAAGTCTCGGACTGCATAGTGCTCTTATACAGCATAATCGCCATGCTCTCCAATGACGCATTGATTTTCCTGGAAATCAATTGCGCTGGTATTTTAGGTTTTGGCTTAACCTTTCGCTATGGCTCGGTGGTCATTCAGCCATTGAAGAGGTCGACTGTGACCACTTTTCAGCCTCAGTTCACTTCTTTGAGCTTCGCGATTTATGCTAGAGAGGAGTGTGAGTTCAACAGCCTTCATTGTGTAGGCCAACATAAAATAAAAAGCCGGCTAGCAAATTTACGAGGAAACCTTTATACAGTCAGAGATGGGGCTTTTTAACAAATATGCGCCATTGATCAATGGTGTTTTGACGCTGCTTTCTAATTTGAGGTGCCAGTCGATGAGCAGCGATACTTTTAGCTTCTCGAAAACGATGAATTCAGAATACGTACCTGCTAACTCTTGGGAGCGCGTTGACACAATTTTACCGTCGCAAACATTTTCTTCGAATGACTCAGAATCTGTGAGGTGCCCCTGCTTCCATGTGGATGTTAGGTGCCTACTAGCTAACTCTCGTGCTCAGACTTTGAAAACTCTCCGTGGTGCCATAGGTGCTTTACCTCTGTCGCTTACTGGAATAAAATGACATTACTGCATGCTCTTTGGACCCTCAACATTAGAAGCATTGACAGTGCGCCCATAGGAAGCGTTTGCTACTTCAGTTTCCACTAGTAAGAATTAGTTGAACTGCATTCATCTACTGTGGTCATATTCTGCGTCTGATCTCTCAGATTTTTCTATCCCAAGTGTATGCGTTCTTGGTGAACACCGTTGGTATTGACATATAATAACATCTTAATTTTGTGAACTTCTCATATAATATCGATGACGGCATCGGCCTAAGACAAAGCGAGATAGTTGGTAGGTAGTGGGTATCTTTCACAATTTTTCAACATGTCTCGAGGCAACACACCGTCACAGCATAACTCTACGCTAGCGATTTCTCCGCTGGTGGGAAGCAGATCTCTACAAGTACCGCAGCAGCGAAACCCTGCTAACGCATCGAGCACCCGACAATGGAGCGGAAGCCACAGAGCTGCTCAGACCCCGCATCATTCTGTTACGTATAGCCCTCTGGTGCAAAAAATACAGAACAACGCATCCTTAGCAACACCGGCGCCCGTGCAAGACCACGGCTCGACAGCAGGACTGTTGGCGTCGATGACCAAAAACGGACTATTTGGCCCGACTATGCCGTCAACCTTACGCAAGGTTAGCATAGTGGGCGATATTCGACGCCATTCAACATCTATTGACAATGTGGTAGGCGACGTTGCAGGCGCAGAAAGTCAAATTGGTGATGATCGTCTCGTACAGGATATCGATATTGCACAGCTGCCAGCAGCAGAAAAATTAAGACTTTGGAGGCATGATTCTCTCATGCAACATCAATACAGAACTGCCGAGTATATCGGCGATAAAGTGTACGCCATGACAGGTGACCCCAACGACGCGTTTTGGTTGGCTCAAGTTTACTATAATAGCGGTTCGTACATACGCGCTGTTGAGCTACTGACGCGTAATAATCTAGACACTTCCAGTGTGATGTGCAGGTACCTTACAGCGCTTTGCTTGATTCAATTAAAAAAATATGAGGATGCGCTGGACATTGTGGGCGAAACGAACCCTTTTAGAGACCCGCTAGGCAATCATGTCAAAAACCAGGACGGGGGTATCAAACTGGAGTCTTCAATGTGCTATCTGCGGGGTAAGATTTTTTCTGCGTTGAATAATTTTGATAAAGCTAAGGAGTCTTTAAAGGAAGCGTTATTGGTGGACGTAAAGAACTTCGAGGCATTTGATGAACTGGTCAGTAAAAATCTCCTCACGCCTACGGAACAATGGACCTTCATATCGTCTTTGGACTTTTCTGATCTTGACGATAATGAAGAATTAATCAGGTCATTATACATCACTAAGCTGTCGAAATATTTGAATCTGGATCAAGTTCATAGTGCACACGAATTTTTAAGTGAAGAATACAAGCTTGATAATAATACAGATCTGATACAGAGCAATGCTGATACTCTTTTTACCCAATGCAAATTCTCGGACTGCCTGAAGTTGTGCGAAGAAGCGCTTGAAAAAGACGAGTTTAACTTCTCTATTCTGCCGATCTACATTTCTTGTCTATATGAACTGGGTGGTAAAAACAAGTTGTTTTTAGTTTCCCATAAAATGGCAGAGAACTTTCCAAAACATCCCATAACGTGGTTTGGCGTCGGGGCATACTACATGTGCATCAACAAGATCTCTGAAGCTAGAAAATACTTTTCAAAAGCCTCTATTCTTGATCCCAGCTTCAGCCAAGCCTGGATTGGCTTCGCGCACACGTACGCCGTAGAAGGGGAACATGAGCAGGCTGTGTCTGCATACTCAACCGCTTCAAGATATTTCCCCGGAACGCACCTCCCTAATTTATTCTTGGGTATGCAGTACCTGCTAATGGGAACTCTGCCGCTGGCCGAAGAGTATTTTGCATTGGCATATGACATTTGCCCGTATGACCCTCTTCTGCTAAATGAAATGGGCGTCTTGTATTTTAAAAAGAACGACTACCTCAAAGCCAAGAGGTATTTGAAGAAAGCCTGGGAAGCAATTAAGGCTCTGGATTCAGAATCGAAATCATGGATCTCGATACATACAAATCTAGCACACACTTATCGAAAGTTGGGGGACAACGAAAGAGCAGTTAAGTGCTTTAGGCTGGTCTTAGAGACGACTGGAAAGGATGCAGACACTTTGTGCGCGCTGGGTTATGTGTATCTCAGAATGAATCGGATTGAAAAAGCAATAGATTCGTTGCATAGTTCGTTAGCACTACGGCCATCTAATCAGGCAGCACAAGATTTGTTGAAGCAGGCGCTGGATGTGAATTTATCTACTGTTCTGGACGAAAGTCATCCCCTGGTTATAAGCTCCAAGCTACAAGAACAAGGCACAGGAACAATGTCAAAAAAAAGAACTGCGAACATATTAGATGCGCATGGTGTCGCCAAGAAATTGAAGCATGGACAAGACTCATCCGAAGATGAGGACTCAATGGATCTTGAGTAATCTTAGTAACGCTGGGGCAGTTGCTGCCTTATGGACGTAGTAGCCTATTTACATTTTAATTAGCGTGGATGGTCATCATTACTATACGAAGCTTCTTTGACCTTTTTTCGAGAAGATCTCTTCCTATGATAGGGTGAACCACTTTTGACTGATAAATCTTTTGGCATCTTTTCTCTCCGTTTACTTTCCCCGGTGCTCGCTTCAGCCTTAGATTGTGAATTTTTTTGAGCTTTACCTTCAGAATCACCTTTTGGTGTACTACTACCATCTCCTTGGCCTTTGCGCTTTTTCTTCTTGTTTCTGCTCTTCTTTACGGTTACATCGTTTTCTGCATTTGACTCGCGCTCGCTCAAGCAACCATGTACCTGAGTTCTTGCAATGTCGCTCTGATCAGCAGGTTTATTTGAATGGCTTTCGGCCTTCTCGCTTGAACTGTCTCGCGCTTTGTTTCTCCTGTCTTTCTTCTTCTTCTTGTTCTTCTTGCTTTTCAGGGCTACAACTGGCTCCTGTATATCCAGGAAATTGAAGGCAAACTCACCGGCCAGCTGTTCACCTCCAAAAACCTCCAGCAAGTCTTGGTCGTCCCCTTTTCTGTTGCTTCGACCTTTGCACCTCGACTTCTTTTTTGAAGTAACAACTGCCTGTGGCACCTTGTTGTTTTGGCTTGGCTTGCTACCAATTGTCAGTGGCAATTTGGTATCTTTGATGATCAAGTTCAAAAGTTCATCAATGGGTTCGTCGAGGAGTTCCTTGCAAGGCGACCTGCGCTTCGATTTAGTCCTCGATTTGGTCTTTCTGCTTGGCTTTTTAATGACGCGTTCGTCGCATATACAGTCTTTGTTAGCAAGCCACTTGGACCCCAGACAGCTGGAGTCCTGGTTCATGTAAACGTTGTCATCTTCTAAAAGAAAGTCGATAAGGCAACCGTCATCCATCTCTTACCCAAGTTAGTAGTAGGCTTGTATTGCCAAACCCGTTTGAATATCAATCATGTAGGCCGTACTACCGATGCACGTGGTGACAACGGAGCCAGTGAGTTACGTAATGAGGTTGGCAGAATTGATTCAACAGTCTTTTCTAGATGGCAAGTTAGGAGGGAAACCGCCTCGCAAGGATAGAAAATGCAGGTTGGCACTGAAGGAGACTAGTTTTTTCTTTGGCATAGAGCTGTGTTGATTTTGAACTCTCAGTATTCCAAACTATATAAATCATCTATCCTTTAACTTCGAAGTTCAACTACAAAATCTTGTCTTTAACAGCCACTTTCACTTGGTCGTATACTTCGTTCACGTCGTGGTCGCAGCTAACAGTGACGACTTTGCCCTGCTCCTGAAAATGCTTCACGACTGGCATACTGGTGTCAAGGAATGTTTTGAATCTTTTCTTGATAGACTCGACATTGTCATCGCTTCTACCGCTCGTCTTACCTCTCTCGAGCAATCTCTTTAGCATGACATTTTCTGGACAGTCAAAAAATAGAGTGAACTTGCTAGGCACGATCTCCTGTTCGAAAGTCACGGCTTGATCCATTTTTCTAGGAAACCCGTCCACGAGGAACCGTTTCTGGCCCTTTTCGTAGTTCTCCTGGATAGCCTGTTTCAGCAGGGCTACAGTCACTTCTTGTGGAACGATTAATCCTTCTTTGATGTAGTGTTTGATGAGCTCACCATACTTCGAGTTAGGGCGATTTTGCTCGGCCCGCAAAAGATCTCCGGCAGATAAATGCACAAACTGGAAGTCTCTGACTAGGTTTGCGCACTGGGTTCCTTTACCTGCGCCAGGACCGCCTAGGACAAAAATCACAGAAACATCTTTGTCTGAAAAGGCAGGCCCCTGGGTCTGATCGTCGCTTTCTTCTTCCACAAACGCTACTGGGGGGTTTTTCTGGTAGTTTATAGAGAAGAGGGTTGAGCCCAAAGCCAATGCGCCCATTAGCACCAAAAGCTTGCCCCGAGACTTGGGTTGCTGAGAACTTCCATTAGATGAGTAGAAGCGTGCAGCACGTGGTAAGAGAAGCTGAGTGCTTTTAACAGTTCTTAGAGCAGTCTGTGGACTTACGCGGGCCCTGAAAATGGTTCTAAGCATCTCGGTATCTTTTCTTCTTGGTGAGGAACTAGATTTTATTCTCGCCTGAGCATTTGGTTGATTTTTTTCACCTGGATTAAATAAGAAATCTGTATTTACGTGCTATGAGAACAGGCGTCCAAAACGCACATCTGTTATGAATTCCACTTCAGCTTTTGGTTGATGGTGACTCAGAAGATGACATTCTCACTAGTTTGATATGCCTCTTTTCAAGAATCTTTTCAAGAGAGTGCCAAAATCAATATAAGTAATCGTCAATGACTTTCAATTGTGTGATACCTTTAGAAGGTCTCAAAAATCACGCAACTCAAGCTGTAATCTTGATAGGGAAGCGGCCTGATTGCGTGAAAGAAACCGTTTCTGGGCACATTTATTGATACATAGACTGGCATATCGACGTGCCTTGGGCTCCCCAACACTAGAGCAGTCTACAATTTAACCGCTAATCTATACTTTAGCGTAGCCAAAAGCGTGAATCTGTAAAGGAATGTTAAGCAGCTGCGTGTAGATATCCGCGCACACCTAACGGTAGTTTTTCAACAGTTCGTCACTGTAGCGCAAATACTTCCCGTTTATTGTTGTGGGAATGCCATGTAGAGCCAGATTGGCATAGATTGTAGCCGGAATTTCAGGTTCCAAAAGTTGGTTTTTTTCCCTCAAATCAGTGAACCTTTTGAGAGCTTCTGGTGTCATATTTGATGGACCAAGCTCGTCTCGAATCGCATCCTGCATCTGCGTGTTGACCACGCCGGGTGCCACAGCCACGGTTTTTATCTGGGGTTCCTCAAGAGCCACGGTCTGGGCAAAATGGTTAAGCGCTGCTTTCGAAGCTCCGTAGGCTCCCCACGCATACTATACCTGCCTGTTAGTACTTGAACTCTCAACAAACCAATTATGACGCCGATCACATACATAGGGCTTTGCGCTTGCCCCAGAGCTTACAAGAATAACATCACCTTGATTAGACTTTTTAAGAATGGGTAAAAGCTCGCTCACCAGGGATACAATGCTGAAGAAGTTCACATCAAACAACTGCTTCCACTGCATAATATCAGCGCGAGCGACACTTTGTACAGGTGCCAAGACGCCAGCGTTAGCGATCACTGCATCCACACTACCATATTCCTTGTGGATCTTCTTCACGTAGTTGCTGATCGCTACAGTATCCGTAATATCGGCGCACAAGTAGTCAAATTTCTCCTGGTATTTTGTTTTTAATGCCTCGAGGTCGTCTACAGACCTCGCAATCCCTAAAACTTTGACATCTTGCTCACTATTGCAAAGTACATCCACGATTGCTCTCCCAATCCCTTTAGAAGCACCAGTAACCAATATTACCTTGGACATCTCTGGCTTGGCACACTTGTTGGGGCTTTTGCAGCAACAAGCTGCCGAAAATTAACACAGTAGTTTTGACAAAACTATAAAACTCCCGAGGCTCAAAGCGAAAAACGTAGAAACAGGGATGGACAAAGCCAACGCCGAGTGGGCTAAAGATATCCCTTGCAAAAACATCACGATTTATGGCTTTTGCAAGTATGAAAACGACGGGTGCATCTTCAATCATGGGAGTACAAAACAGAACGCGACTTCTCCGGGACCGAAGTTCAATGCGAAGACAGCGTCCTCGTTTACACCTTCAAAGGCCCTTAATTCAAAGAACAGCACCTCAACTGCCATAAAAGCAGAGAAAGTGGCAAAAGCCCTCACGACT
Source organism: Lachancea quebecensis (assembly GCA_030557885.1). Classification (NCBI taxonomy): domain Eukaryota; kingdom Fungi; phylum Ascomycota; class Saccharomycetes; order Saccharomycetales; family Saccharomycetaceae; genus Lachancea; species Lachancea quebecensis. The sequence continues at coordinate 8,984 of JANIJM010000002.1, read as the reverse complement.
GCCGTTGAGCAGCCTGCTACATCATCGCCGTTGGCAATGAAGTCTGCACCCTTCACGGCGAGTTATAATCCATATGCCGCGAATTTCACCCCAGTTGGCTCGGCAGGAGCTTCGACCCCTCCCCCAACCTCATCGTCTCATCCTGGTTTTAACCCCTACTCGGCTCCCGCTGGGATTGGCAGTACAACCGATGCACCTATGCAGTCTTCTGCAAGTTTCATCCCAGGCTCCCCTGCCCCATTCGCCCAAGAAGCCCCTGGGAGACATACTAACTTTCCATCAGTATATCCGCCAAGCCACTCTATCTTACAATATCATCTGTACGCGCCGGATCCGCCACTACACTTGAAGGTTCCTTTAAAGGCTAATGAACGCACCCCAGAAATGCTATTTATTCCAAATGATATAAGAGAAGAACTGCTAAAGAAAAACCAAGCTGCGTTGCAAGTATTTCCGTCAGGGGGGAATCTGCCCGAAATTGTCGGCGACTATTTTGGATTGGTCCCTTTAGAATTTCACAATAGAGCTTCCAACAAAGAGAGATACCAAGGTCATCAAAACTCTCTTTACAAGGTATTCTCTAACTTTGATGGCAAGATCTACATTATGCGGCGTATTCATGATGTCAAGATCAAAGAAAGCGTTCAATTATTCAAACCGTTTCAAGATTGGAAAAAGCTAGCCAACTCCAATGTGGTGGGTATCAGAGACGCATTCATAACCCGTGCGTTCAACGATTCCTCTCTATGTTTAGTGCACGACTACTACCCGCAATCCAGTTCTTTATATGAGACGCACTTTGTCAGCTTCAATCCGACACCGATCACACAGGATTTATTGTGGTCCTACCTTGTGCAGCTTTGCAGTGCTATTCAGGCAGCGCATTCTTTTGACTTAGCGTTCCAAAATATCTGTCTTGATAAGGTGATAGTAACAGGTAACCCTGGCCGCATTAAAATAGGCGACTTATGCCTCCACGATATTTTATGTTTCCAAGAGGATACAGATGCTCTCAAAGGACAACAAAAAGACTTTTTAGACTTAGGAGCTCTATTGAGAGACCTTGCCGCAAAGTCAACGGGCTCACAAGACTCTGATGTTGAGTCCCTTGCGGTGGACAACGACTTTAAGCAAGTGCTAAATTACCTGCTGGACCCAAAGTCGGTCAAAACTCTTCCAGAGCTAATGACACTGTTCACCCACAAAATTTTACCAGTACTGAGCTCTCTACAAACATACTCCGAGTACACTGAGTCCCTTTTGGCGCGAGAGTTGGAGAATGCTCGCCTCTTTCGGCTGATGTGCAAGCTGAATTTTATTTTTGGGAGAATGGAATCGCGAATCGACATCAACTGGTCCGAATCTGGCGAGAAATTCCCAATTATTCTTTTTTACGACTACGTTTTCCACCAAGCTGATGAATCAGGGAAACCTGTTATGGACCTAACCCACGTTCTCCGGTGCCTAAATAAGCTTGACGCCGGCATCGGGGAGAAACTAATGTTAGTCACTCCGGACGAGATGAACTGCTTTATAACAAGCTACAAAGAACTAAAAGACCTTATAGACTCCACCTTCAGAGCGCTTTCTCAGTAGAGCTAGCTATTTTCTTTGGTAGGTTGGGTCCTTTCTCATAAAGCGTCGAGCGTTTTGTGACTCAGGATTACTCACGGGCAGCATCCTACTTTCAAGTTTCCTTCAACGTCTTACATCTACATAGACAACCATCTACATAATAATCACGCGCAGAAGTGGTTCCCCGCTTAATTATCAGGTCTCCGCCCCCACTTATGTCGCCACTTCTTTCGACGCCGCATGCCCGGGGTCTTTGAATTTCACCTAGTGGACAAGGCCACGCGCCTCTTAAATTTCTTTTTTTTTATTTCAGCTGCCATGCCAACTTAGATCGTCCGGTTTTTTGCATGTGGCGCTGGGGGGGGGGGGGGATCTAATCCGGGCTCGCGGTTGCGCTTCGAAGATGATTGAAGCGTTGTTGTCGCGAAAACAACTAGCGGATATGATTTGACCAGTCTTGAAGATAAGCGTACCGTAAGCGGATATCGAGATTTCTTGTACCAGGTTCCATAAAGACCATGTCTTTGGATAGATAGTCGCACGTTGCTTTGCCTCGGGCGCACGGCTGCACTTTCGGCGAAACTTTTCTGGCGAAACTTTTGGGCGAAACATTACGAAATCCGATTATGACATGCTTTAATTGCTTTTTTCTCCGTAGATTTTCCGGGCTGCGCCTTGATATCTCTCAGAGTGCCCCGTACGAGAACGCAGGGTCCCCCGCAAAATTAATCCGGGTGTGGAGAAACTTCCCGCCTTGCGAAAAAATTTTCCGGGGAAGCGCGGGTCGAAACCCTGTTGAAGAGGATGCCTCGAGATAACAAAAATTGTATAAAAGCGGGGTCTTTACAAAGTTCAAATCGATCTACATTCTATTTGTTCTCACACATCATCACACAACACATTATCATTATCAAGACACTTGCTTAATAATGTCTTCAAGCGCTACGCCTATGAACAATAGGTCGAACAACAACACGGACCTAGCGATTGCTGGAACTGCCACGAACTTGGATTCGCAATCTGCTACACCCTCCAACAAAATGAGCGATGACGCTTTCGATGTCAAGGCTTCTCCAGTCGGAGAGGCTCATGAGATTCCTCAAAAGCCGCTCTCAGAATACATTCTCGTTATGTGTCTTTGTCTTATGGTCGCTTTTGGCGGATTCGTCTTTGGCTGGGACACAGGTACTATCTCGGGTTTTGTTAATATGACTGACTTCAAGCGTCGCTTTGGTGATTACAATGCCAGCACCCAAGAATACTACTTGAGCAATGTTAGAACAGGTCTAATTGTTGCCATTTTCAATATCGGATGTGCTATTGGCGGTCTAACTTTGGGCCGCCTTGGTGACATGCAAGGTCGTCGTCTGGGTCTAATGGCCGTCATTTTGGTGTATGTTGTTGGCATTGTTATCCAAATTTCTGCTAGCAACAAGTGGTACCAATACTTTATTGGAAGAATTGTATCTGGTCTGGGTGTTGGCGGCATTGCCGTTCTATCGCCCACTTTGATTTCGGAAACTGCACCAAAGCATTTGAGAGGAACCTGCGTATCTTTTTACCAACTTATGATCACTTTGGGTATCTTTTTGGGCTACTGCACAAACTATGGAACTAAAACCTACACAGACTCTGTCCAGTGGAGATTGCCTTTGGGCTTATGCTTCATGTGGGCTATTTTCATGATCGGTGGTATGGTTTTCGTGCCTGAGTCGCCTCGTTACTTGATTGAGAAAGGTAGATTTGAGGAGGCTAAGCGTTCCATTGCTAAGTCAAACAAGCTCGACACTGAAGACAGTGGTGTTCTGGCTGAAGTTGACCTAATTAACGCCGGTGTTGAGGCTGAAAAGTTGGCTGGTAATGCCAGCTGGGGTGAGCTCTTTTCGCCAAAGGGTAAGATCCTACAAAGAGTCATTATGGGTTGTGTTATTCAATCTCTCCAACAACTAACTGGTAACAACTACTTTTTCTACTACGGAACTACTATCTTTCAAGCAGTGGGTTTAGACGATGCCTTCCAGACTTCTATTATTCTCGGTGTTGTCAACTTTATGTCTACTTTTGTCGGCCTTTACACTGTTGAAAAGTTTGGCCGCCGTAAGTGTCTGTTGTGGGGTTCTGCTGCTATGTCCGTTTGCTTTGTGGTTTTTGCATCTGTTGGTGTTACAAAGTTGTATCCAAACGGTAAAGATATGCCAAGCTCCAAGTCTGCGGGAAATGCCATGATATTCTTTACGTGCCTCTTCATCTTCTTCTTTGCTACCACCTGGGCTCCTATCGCTTATGTCATTGTATCTGAAACTTATCCACTGCGCGTGAAGAACCGTGCTATGGCTATGTCTGTTGGTTCTAACTGGATCTGGGGGTTTTTGATTGGGTTCTTTACTCCATTCATTACATCTGCCATTGGCTTCTACTATGGCTATGTTTTCATGGGCTGCCTTGTGTTCTCTTTCTTCTATGTTTTCTTCTTTGTCTGCGAGACCAAGGGCTTAACTTTGGAAGAAGTTAATGAGATGTACGAGGAAGGCGTGCTTCCATGGAAATCTGAGAGCTGGGTGCCAGCCATGAGAAGAGACGAATCATACGATGTTAACGAGACCCACGAGGACGGGAAGCCATTTTACAAGAGGTTTGTGTAAAATGCGACTGACACGCATTCTTTACGCACCATCTTCACGACTCATAAACCAGGGGATCGGGCAGAGAATTCCGATCTTCTAGGATACTTTATAAAAATATATCACAATTTAAATTTAATCTGAAATTCTCAGCGAATAACTTTCAAATCAAAACACTGACTATGCAAGTTCTTGAACAGTGGTTTAGGATAGCATGCCATTAAATCCTATTTACTTAACACAGACATCGACTGGTCATCTTCAGGGCCTACGAAAATTTTGGTGTTGTATGTACAAATTGCAATTTAAGGGAGCGAAACATGAATCGTAATGTAAACATGTAAACTTTCAACAAAAAATGATCAGGTGAACACAAACTCGTTTGTTAAGTGAGTTTCTCGAAGGCGCCGTTGCTATAGCATTTTCGCTTTAAAAACGGCAGAGAGGACCGGACTGTTTCCATGCATCCTTGAAAGATTTTACGGAAAGAACATTATTCACAGTTCTCTGCACCTATATGAAAACAAGAACACCCTTTAGTCACACGCTTCCGAGCGCTCAGCCGCGCGCACACGTACCAAGAGCTTTTTCCTATTGAGGTTCGGTTCTAAACGAAGCGCCGTGTCTGCCGCGATTTTTGGAGTTTCCAAACGCGTAAACAGCGACAAGACCTTTTTGGTTTATTTACATTTTTGTTTTTTGAACGGTCATATCCTGTATCCCTCAAAAAGTAGCAGAAACAATAGCCCTTGTCGCGCCGCTAACAAAACGCCAAGCAGCCGCCTTGATCCTAATGCGGAAACCTCAAGGATGTAGTTACATTTTTTTCGTGGTCTCCGCATATATCAAACTAAAACCAAGGCAAATGAACCGCTTTCGTGAAAACTGGGGTTAAACATAACACAACATTCTCCAGAGATAGAAGTCAAGTCCGTTTTTGCATAATGCACTTGCAACGCGAAAAATCCTCAAAAAAGTGGTGAATGGCCACTTTTTACCGTTAGCTGTGCTAGGAAACGTTCAATCATAACTTCTTAGATTAGGGCGCTCTCCCTTCGCTTCGTACATCTAAGGGACTTGATATTGCTCATCAGATACCGTTTTCACCTACAGCGCCCGCATTCAGGCTCTCGCTTCTTTTGCCAGGGCCGGGTGCTTATCGGCTACAAGGGTCTCGTGACGTTCTTTATACTGTGAACCGCCTATATCACCTACAAAACCGAAGAAGTATGATTATATAATGGAAAAGTCTTTCGATTGGTGCAAAAGGAAGTGCCTAAACCACAAAGAACGCAAGGCACCCCGAAGATTGCGACGAAGAACTGCACACTAAACAAAGATCAAAAGCGCCGGCTCTCGGACTCACCGGACAAGTTGATGCCTGTATAACTGACTCTTTGACGGCGGACCTGCAAGCTAGAGCGGCTTTGTGCCTGAGCTTATTGTGTGGTCCTTCCGGTCGAGTGAAGTTTCCCGCATTTCGAAGGCACATATAGGCACACATAGGCACCAATATGTACATGCACTGAGAAGTTGGGCAGAATCTGCACCGTGATGCTATGGTCATAAATAAAAACCGTTTTTAGTCCGGCATATGCACGTAAGGATGAGTGTTCATGCATGTTTATTGTATAGCGGTGGCTTAAAGAACGAGAAGCAGGAAACGCCGTTGAGCCGCACCTCAGGCCCCCGTGTTCCCGGACGCAAAGCCAAATGCTGCGCAATTAGTGCTCCTCAAAGCTTTCAAGAACCGGTTGTGAAATGATAGCAGAAGTAGCTGTCAAGTCACATCAGCTCTTTCACAGACGGATCGGAGTAGCAAAACAGCCGCTCCCTTTGCTGTTCGTTGGAAACTACGGAATTCACGTGCTATCCTCAAGAGCATGCTTTCTTCTTCCAATCCTTCGAAACAAACGCATGGAATCTGAAAACCGATGCAGTCACCGTCTGTGTGCATGTTGCCTGTGGTACCTTCACCGTGCATACAGTTATGTTACATTGGCTGACAGTGAAAAAGAGCATGTATGACGAGACCATACAGAACGGATTGAAAGTTTTACCGGCCCGTTGGTTAATGGTTGACGGAGGCTTATGCAAAGAACGGATGCAAGTTCCCCCATAGAAGCGTCATGCGCGAGGAAAACCGGAAAGGCACGCCGCCCAACGCGGTTGACGCACTCTTTGGTTACTGACGATGATGTTCTGCTCCAGCTTCCGTAAATAACGAAACGATGACTTTTAGTGGCTCGCGCGGAGTTCAAAGCTTTCGCGTAGCCCGGAAATTGAGCTCCAATATGACAGTATATAATGGGCGCCCTCATCGTGCTTTGCAAGACCTTTCTTCAATTGATCCATAAACACGACTGCTACCGCAAACATGAGCTGGCAAACACTGTGTCTTGCAGTGTCAGTATTCCTGTTAAACGCAGTTTGCGCCAAGGATCTTGGTAATGTTTTTACTAGTATCAACTTCCAAGGCTACTCAGATTACAACTATGCTGTGGACAAACTATGGCGTGCAAACCTTGAGTTTGCCCTTACGCCTGCGATGGACGTTCAGAAGGGCGATACTTTCCAGTTAGCGGCTCCCAACGTTCTGAAGTTTTACCCTAGCAGGACCATTGGTAGTTCTGGATATGTCGAAATTAAGGATGCAAGTGGCTCGATCATTGCCAACTGTTTAGTTCAAAATGCTTTCCATACTTCGACTCAATCTACCCTGGACTGTTCAGTCAGTAAATCTGACATTTACAAAGCTAGCGGCTCTCTCTCTGTTGACTTTGTCGTTAATATTGGTGGCTCTGCAAGCTCATCCGCTCTTAAGGCTGCGGGTAGTGTCTCCAAGGGCAAGAACACTCTCACCTGGAATGGATTGAGCGCGACAGCTAACTTCAACAGCCCAAACAGTTTTACCTCGGTGGACTCTAACAGCTTTCAGAGCTACGACACACTCTTTCCCAACCGTGACAACCTGCAAGAATCTTTTTACTTAGGTAATACTTGCAGCTCTTCATTCTCCGATACCATCAAAATCGATTATAGCGGCACTCCAAGCAAAAATGGTCAGTTGGCATCTTGCAGCGATGTCCAGGTCCATATTGCAAAGTCCTTTAATGATTTTAACATGCCAGTTGAAGCAAAGACTCTTTCCTCAAAATCTTACACGCTCTCATGCTCCGGGAGCTCTATCACCGTTACTGCTAACAATATTCCAGCAGGGTACCACATCTTCATCAATGCAAACCAGTTAATGGACCGTAGTATTTCTGACGTCAAATACAGCAACTTGTACACCGAGCGTATGGTTTGCAATGGTAAGACACGGTCAAACCAGTACCGCCGTGGTATTACCTTTGTTGGTGGTTCCGCAGAAGGCTGGGGTTCTCAGCAAACTCTTAAATGGTACACTACCACTACTGGATGGAGTGGGAGCTACACTACTACTGTGACCTCGACAACCCCCGTTGTTGGCACCGATGGCGCTTTGACTCCTGAGCCTATCATTGTCATTGAGACTCCTACCAAAGCTTTAACTTCAACCACTTACACTCCATGGTCCGGCTCCGAGACTGTGACATACTCAACTGAGACCACAACCTTCACTGGCCCCGATGGCGTCCCAACTACTGAGACTATCTACTACGTTGAGACCCCAACTGTTGGTATCGAATCCACTACTTACACTCCATGGACCGGCTCCGAGACTGTGACTTTCTCCACCGAGACCACTACCTTCACCGGTTCCGACGGTGTTCCAACTACTGAGACTATCTACTACGTTGAGACCCCAACTGTTGGTATCGAGTCCACTACTTACACTCCATGGACCGGCTCCGAGACTGTGACATACTCAACTGAGACCACAACCTTCACTGGCCCCGATGGCGTCCCAACTACTGAGACCATCTACTACGTTGAGACCCCAACTGTCGGTATCGAGTCCACTACTTACACTCCATGGACCGGCTCCGAGACTGTGACGTACTCCACCGAGACCACTACCTTCACCGGTTCCGACGGTGTCCCAACTACTGAGACTATCTACTACGTTGAGACCCCAACTGTTGGTATCGAATCCACTACTTACACTCCATGGACCGGCTCCGAGACTGTGACTTTCTCCACCGAGACCACTACCTTCACCGGTTCCGACGGTGTTCCAACTACTGAGACTATCTACTACGTTGAGACCCCAACTGTTGGCACTGAGTCCACTACTTACACTCCATGGACCGGCTCCGAGACTGTGACATACTCCACCGAGACCACTACCTTCACTGGCTCCGATGGCGTCCCAACTACTGAGACTATCTACTACGTTGAGACCCCAACTGTCGGTATCGAGTCCACTACTTATACTCCATGGACCGGCTCCGAGACTGTGACATACTCCACCGAGACCACTACCTTCACTGGCTCCGATGGCGTCCCAACTACTGAGACTATCTACTACGTTGAGACCCCAACTGTCGGTATCGAGTCCACTACTTATACTCCATGGACCGGCTCCGAGACTGTGACTTTCTCCACTGAGACCACTACCTTCACCGGTTCCGACGGTGTCCCAACCACTGAGACCATCTACTACGTTGAGACCCCAACTGTCGGTATCGAGTCCACTACTTACACTCCATGGACCGGCTCCGAGACTGTGACTTTCTCCACCGATACCACTACCTTCACTGGCTCCGACGGTGTCCCAACTACTGAGACCATCTACTACGTCGAGACCCCAACTGTCGGCACTGAGTCCACCATCTACACTCCATGGACTGGTACTGAGACCTC
>JANIJM010000001.1:0-199735 GCA_030557885.1 Lachancea quebecensis | reverse complement strand
CCCCCCCCCCCCCCCCCCCCCCCCCCCCCCCCCCCCCCCCCCCCCCCCCCCCCCCCCCCCCCCCCCCCCCCCCCCCCCCCCCCCCCCCCCCCCCACCCCCCCCCCCCCCCCCCCCCCCCGTCTTATCGTATTTCTGAGTTTAAAATTAGCCGCTAGCTCCCAGTCGCCAGTGTACGGTTCCCCAAAATATGGATCAAAGTTTCGCATCCTATTTGGTTGCCAGCATGCTTCTCATATAGTTTAGCCGAGGACTTAATAGCTGTGTGTTTAGCTGCTGTTGCGGGGATACCAACATTGGACATGAATATGTCTCTGCTAAGATATTGATATCTGGCAATCCGGCATCCTCATGTACTTTGAGTGAAATCCTTAAACTTAAATTTCATATTCTACAGCTCAAGCAAGATCTTCAATACAATGAACGTGTAGCTAACTACTTCATGCCCCGCCAGAAAATAAAATGTCCCGGGTTCACTCTCGCACTAGGAGACTTAGGGACGCAAGGAATCATATTCAACTCACTAGAGATCAGCTGTCTCTCAATGTTAAGAGTCTTCGAAGGGGATGTCCCAAACCTTAAAATACTCAGTCATGGAAAAATGGGGAAAAAGGGAGTTACGGCCTGCTCTAGATCCCAGTGCTTTGAAAGTGCGATATACGGTCAATTGCTGTAATGAAGCATGTTGTCCAGTTGAGCTAAGACGACGCTTTGGATGACCTATAGAGGCTTGTAGGCCAACGAAAAACTGAAGAGTCAGGAAGTTTAAATCACCATCAAGACAAGCACAGACATGCATTTTTCCATGAAGACTACACTTAACATGTCTGGCTTCAAAAATAAGTCCCTATGCTTTCAGCAGTCAAAGAATGACTAAACAATGAGACTCATTGTTTGTGAACGCCAAGAACGGCTTTGCCAGTTTGGTATTTAGCATCCTTTCTTCAATTGAGAATCGCGCGTTTCGTATGAAATGTCTCTGTATTTGACATCTCGTGGTGATATAATAATCACCATTCGAATCCCTTGTATAGTTCGATTGCTGGAAAGTGAGCGTTTCGCGAGAAGCGCCCTCATTACTTTCATTCGCCTGCCTCGATCTCAACAAGTGATTAGACGTTTTTCTTGAGCGCCTCCTATAGGAAAGTGTATCAATGACAGGATCAGACACGTACAAGCTATTCATTTTAAGACATGGTCAAAGCGAATTAAACCATGAAAACATATTCTGTGGGTGGATTGATGCTGGCCTTACAGATGAGGGTAAGGCGCAGGCCAAGAATGCAGCTGCACTAATAAAAGACCACTGCATTGCCAACTCTCTTGAGCCACCCAAGATAGGATATACATCAAGGCTGGTTAGGACACAGCAAACGATCGAAGTAATGCTCGAAGAGCTCAACATCAAACCTAATTTTAGGATTGTTACAAAGTCAACAAATGTTGACAAGATTATGAGAGAAGATTGGAACCGTGAAGAGGCTTTGGTTCTGCAGACCTGGAGGCTGAACGAGCGCCACTACGGGGCCTGGCAGGGCCAAAGAAAGCCCACAATTTTACAAGAATACGGCAAAGAGCAATATATGTTCATCAGGAGAGATTACAACGGTAGACCTCCTGCTGCAGACTTGAGTCGAGAAATGGTGCAGGAGGTCGACGATAAGGGCTCCTTGACAGGATACGACTTCAAGGAGCCTAACAGAAAGGTCAAGTACAATCTTGAAGAGATTTCTGGCGAATCGCTACCAAACAATGAGTCTCTTGGTGACGTGGTCGAGCGTCTTAACGGCTTTCTAAAGCAGGTTATTCTAAGAAACCTAGACTACTGCTCATCCGGACTGGTAGTGGCTCACGGAAGTTCAGTTCGTTCAATATTGAAGATTATTGAAGGCATCTCCGACAATGACATTAAAGATGTGGAAATTCCTAATGCGATCCCTCTTGTAATTGAATTGGACAGACAAAGCAAGAGGTTTGTGCGTAAGTATTACTTGGATCCTGAACTAGCCAAGATCAACGCAGAAAAAGTGCGCAACGAGGGGTTTGAAAAGCGTAAGTAATGAACAGCCGCAGCGCCCCTAAGCGCTTATAGAATGGGGCAGAGGCTTAATGATTATGAGTTTATGGTGTTAACCTTCAATAGTATATACAGACAGATATATTGTCAATTTTCCCTGAGACCTTCCTAGTTGTCGTTTGGTGAGATGCAATGAAGTTTGATTTAGCCTTCTTATCGAAAGATGTATGCGAATAGGTAGACTCCTTTATTCTATTTTTTTAATAGCAGAAACGCACCTTCTAAGAACACAAATCGAGACGAGAGGTTCAATAAGTGAAGATGCGGTTAGTGCGATTTTCCCTGGATATCATGATTTATCTTTTTTTTTTTTATTGATTTGTCATTTCATATTGTGTGTGTGTGTGTGTTCGAAACATTGTTCTTGAACGGATCGAGTCCGACGCCGGTAAGTTTGTATGTTCGTATGCGTGTAAACTCCTTTTAGCCTATTGTTTTCCCTCAAGACCTTATTTTTCGCTTCTTTCAAGCGCCAGCAAATTCAACATTTTCCTTGGCAAACTGAATCGCTTTTTGAGCCTCCGCGCCTGTCAGCTCGTGTTTAACCTTGACATGTCGGCTCAAAGCGTCACCTCTCGAAAATGTTTTTTGATACCCTTCTGTGCCTTGTTGCTGAATGCAAATGACACAGCGAAAAACTTTCTTCTTACTAGCGTGTATCGTTTTCTGATGTCTTATAAGGTCGTAAGGCCTTGAAAACTTCTTAGAGCACGGCTCGTTTGTGATGGGGTTTATCAATGTACAAGTGTGGACCTCCTGGCCGCTTCCCGGTGAGGACGTAACAGAAGGAAGAGGAGATATCCTCTTTTTGATAGCTGGGGCAGAAGGGGTTGCATTCGATGACTTTCTGCGAGAGGGGTATTTCTTCTTTCGAGTAAGGGATGGTGTTGATGAAAGTGAGCTTAGGTTTGGAGTGGCACACTTAGCCTCTGTGAACGTATCTTCAGGTGAACATTCACGTGAAATCCGCGTGCTAGATGGTGCTGTCGTATATTGCTCGCCCGAGCATACGACGCTACTTTTTCTGGTATTGCGGTCGTATAGTACGTCCTCATCAAAGGTGCCTTGCTCGCCATCGTTGCTTTCAGTGCAGCCCGCTGATTGGAGAGCGTCGTGAGAGCCAATCTCTTCGTCATCCTCGTCGTCTTCATCGTCTACGACTGCAAAATCATTGCGGTCGTCGTCCACAAAACTGGCGCCGGGCCTCACTCTGTCAAAAATCAGAGAGTCATCGTCATTAAGTTGGTATTCGCTTCCAGCCTCCAGTCTGGGTTGTTCCAAGTCGTCTCCGGCCTCCAACTCTTCGTCCTCGTCTTCGTCTTCACTGAGGTCGTCGTCAAATTCGCGGTCGAAAATGGACATGGCATCCTGGGACATTGTAGCAGATTCCTGTAGTGGCCAGCTGAAAAGCTTCTGGTTGTCTTCGTAGTAGTAATCTGGAGGGAAACTCTCACCCGAGTTTAACATATCCTCATCCTCGCCCTGGAACAGCGCAGGCGATGAGATCCGGACGTCCTGTCCGTTGCTGGGCAGCCGCGCCAAAAAAGGGTTAACGTTCATGACGTTGTTAAGCGATACAGTCGCTTGTACGGGCGTTAGTGATGCTGGTGTAGTCTTCCGAGTGTCCACCGGCTTATCGAGCGACATCGTAGTCAAAGAGGGGTCTGCATACTTGCTGAACATGGAGTCCTTGAACTCATGGTCCGCATCGAACGTGACGCCTGTGCCGAACGTTGCGCTCTGGTCTGGGGCGTACATCAAGTTCTCTAATGAGCGGTTTTTCCAGCTTTTGGGTGTTTGTACGCACTCCTGCCCCCTGTTGGCGATGTGGTACAACTCGTCGTCCAGCACATCTGTGAGAGTCCTGGTGAGAGGATTTAGCTCTGTTGTCGTCGTCATAAACTCCAATCCTGCGATTGAGCTTCGGAAGATGGGTCCTGAGTCGGATCTGTGGTTTTAGTCAGAATATAAAGATAACTGCTTTTTTACAGTTTGATTTTTAATTCGGGACAACCTGGCCCAACGTTTGAGGTTCTCGTATAGTGTTATCAAAAACATGGAACATTCTAGAAATTACGTAAATTGTGATATACATGCCTGTTTTACTTCATAAAAACATGAACGTCTCTACCGTTGACTTGCATATGCGCATAAAGGGATAATCGGATAAAGGGAGAGGCAAAGTGGCTGATCCGACTTGAAACAATGCATTTAATCGGTTTCTGGAGAGTAATGCAGAGCAGCGTCCCAGAACTCGGTTTCGAGCTTGCACACGGAAGCGTAGATTTTGCACAGGGTATCCCAGTCATCGCTCATCTGGCAGACTCGGTCCAGCAAGATTAGACCTGCATCCATCGCCTCCACATACCATGGAGCTAGATAGTCCTCACACCAGGAGTGATAGATGTCACCTTTTGGCACTGTGATCTTGTCTTTGAAGTTGCGTAGAGCATGGCCATAGCCCATTAGGCAGGGGGACAAGGCCACGCATAAGTGAATCCATGATCCGTTTCTGGCAACGTCGTCAAAGAAGCGAGCATAGTTTCTCAGAGCAGAGCCCATCTTGATCTGGTCGAAGTGCTTCATGTCAGAAATGTCAAACTGGCGTATCATTTTCTCACGGTGCTTCTCCATTTCGGTTTTGATCTCGGACACAATGTGAACAGATTTATCAAAATCTTCGGTTGTAGGTGCCTTGCTGGCTGCAATGCAGTGAATTTGTGCATAGTTGTCGAGGTAGGCGTAGTCTTGCTCCAAGAAGAACCTGAATTTGTCGCGCGCTAGCGTGCCGTCAGCTACGCGCTTGACAAACTCGTGACGAGTGTAAGACTCCCAGTAAGGCTTGACGCGTGGGTCAGCGATGAGGTAATCGAAGAAAGATCCTGAGTCGCGAATCTGTGATACCAAACTGCTGCTGCTGCTGCTGGCTGTGCTGTTGCTGCGGTTGTCATCGACCCGCAGGGCGTGGGCCGAGTAGCTGAGGTCTTCGACCATTTCCTGTAGAGGTTGCTTGATAGCATAGATATGGTTGATGGGGCCATTGTGCTTAACGTGAGGCTGGGTCACTGTGCATCCAATCTCAATCGCATTGTGGACATATTGGATGCCGCCAAAAACAGCGTGCTGAAGGGACTCGCCGTGGGCTAGGTTACTTGCGATAGCAGACGCAAGGGTGCAACCGGTTCCGTGGGTATTTTCGGAGGTGCAGAAAACGCTCTGATACAGAACAGTCTTGTCTCCCAAGCGCAACACGTCTGTGACTCGCTTCTGGCCCTTTGCGTCAACCCAAGGTGCGTGACCACCCTTCAAAAGGACGTTAGGGCAGGATGTAGCTTTTTGAACCTCGCACGCGGTTTTAACCAGGTCCTCGACCGACTTGAGTTCTAGGTTTTCGTGCCCTAGGATGCGACCGGCCTCGTAGGCGTTGGGAGTGAGAAGCGTAGCTAGAGGCGCTAGCGTCTTTATGAACTCGATCACAGATTGGTCTTTAACCAGAGTAGATCCCGACGTCGCTACGAGAACCGGATCCACAACCAAATGTGGACGCTCGTCTGCGGTCATGGCGCCGAAAGTCTCGTACAGCACTTCCACAGCTGCCTTTGTGAGCATGCCAGTCTTGATGGCATCAACGCGCATATCGCGTAGGTTAGTCTCAAGCGTGAGCTTGAAATGATCCTTAGGAATCTCGTGGATCGCGTAGACGCCTTCTGGCGTCTGCGCGGTCAGCGCAGCCATACACGTCAGCCCGTAGCATCTGTGGGCTGTAAAGGTCTTAAGGTCTGCTTCAATGCCAGCACCGCCGCTGGGGTCCGACGTGGCCACGGTCATCACTGTAGGCAGCTGTTCTCCTTTTTTCAAAGCCACATAGGGAGGAGCATTGCTGATGGTTACTTCGCGAGTACTAGCAGAATTGGCAAAACTGGACATTGTTGAAACACAGCTGTTGCAGTAAGTTGTCCTACTAAATTTCAAACTTCAATGCATCCCCGGTTCCTGAGTTTGACCTCCATTATTGTTTTTTTTATACGCTCTGCTCACAATAGGTTATGCCGTTCTTAAGCTTTCCTGATATAGATCAAATATACTAGATACTAAACCATCAGTCCACATAGCACTTATGCTCTCACGTGACATACAGATAGAAGACTTAAGGTGGCCGGCCGCCCGTCACAGGAACTCATTAGCCCTTCATGGACGGTGCCAGAGATAGAGTCGGGTTGTAGAGTTAAGTTACTCAATGTGAGAACTTCATGTCTAAAAGCCTCAGGCGGGTGTAACTATCTCCAAACTATGTCATCGGTGTAACTGGATCATCAATAAATTACTGCAATTAGTGCTTTACAGTTTGAAAAGAGAAACGCAAATGTGCTGTGCTGGAGGCTACAATACTTGACGCGTTGATCAGTTTAACTTACAGGCGGCGACAAGCCATCGCAGAAAGGATAATTAAGATTATGTCCAAATGGGTACCGTTTGAACATAACCGGAATAGGAGTTTGCGTGACATTGAAGGTAATTCCTTTTGGGTCTTTAAACTATAATTGATTCACTTTGTTGAAATGCTAGAGAGTTGCCAATGTAAGTCGCCTAAATGCCTCTAGCTAGTTTGCTATTTACGCGATTGTCATGTGGCAACCTGAGAATATACAGGGTAACGGTAAGAGTGAAATGATCGCGAGTTTTCAGCTCAAGATGTGAATCGTCGTGCTATTTTGAGAGTTACCACTTGATATGTGTCTGTAGAGCACCCAGTAGAAGCTTGCCGATCGGGCATATATGCACGTGATTTGGTGATACTGTCGGCCATACATACTGGCCACTTTACAGACGGCGCGGCGCGGCCGGACCTTTTCGAAAATAGCCGATTTGATTCGAAAGAAGGTTCTTGACATGGCCTTTAGACTGTAATATTCTCTTGTTGGTACCATACGTCTGGCAGTAGGATCCAAGACAAAGACAACGACGTATGGTGTCGAGCTCCTGAAACTGATGAGGGATGCCGAACGCAATATAAGCAACAATTCAAATTAGCACGAGCCATGCTTCGGCTGTTCAGGTAGTGTGTATTTCAGCGACCAAAGTTCAATGTGATCTGCTTGCTTCGGGTGTCAACATTTTCAAGATACCAAGATAGCTTTTTGAAACGCCCGCTTTGGAGTCGATCTACGATCGCGGTAATGTCCTCAATGACTACAAGGAGGTGAGAAAGTTGGGACCCTCGGCTTCAACCTTTGGAATTTTTGTGAAGGCAATTTGATGCCCTAGTCTTCAAAAAGCGGAAACGATCTCACGCCCGACTTTCGGCTACTGCCACAGACAACCCCGAGTCCACTTTATAAGCTTCCTTAGAAAACCGTGGGCCTCGCTTAGACCACACACTTGCCTGTTAACATTCCTATTTTTTTACGCGCTTGATTCCTGAAGCGCTTCTTAGCTATCTATTAACGTTTTGAGGTCTTGATTTTGATCTTTGTTTCACATTGATAGTTCTAGCTCATCTTTAAAAGCGCGATCCCCCTTTAGACGTCATGGCAGGTATTACTAGAGCTCAAAGCGAAAAAAACAAGCTTTACGCGTTGGAGAGTTTTTCTTGAGTCCATTGAAAGATGCGGCTAGCCGCGTCGATGGGGTGGTGAACAAATCAGACCTCAAAAACTTAGCGCCCAGAATGTAAACATCGCGTGTCCCACAAAGCGTAGTAAGGCTCGCTTGATGCGAAACACTAGTGCCCTTGCGAGCGCCGCCACGAAATAACTTTCCGCTCTCATAGGACATCATATAAACGCTGGTTAACAAGCGAAGTTTCAGGCCTAAATTGGATGCTTTTTCTCTTGAGACAACTATGAGTGTTCCGGGTGCTATACTGACCTTATTTCTGGCCTTATTTTTACCGTGTGTGATATCTTCCTCCGGTGTGGGTTACGTGGCTATCGACTTCACCAAGTCCAAAGGAGTCTCTTACCAGGATGCGCGTGTGGGCGCACGTCCTGCGAAATTGCAGAAAAGGGCACTGTCTCAATATGGGGTTTTGTACTCTGCACTTGACAACAAAAATGTATTTTATTCGGTCGAGCTCGACATAGGCACCCCACCTCAGCAAGTCACTGTCTTGTTTGACACTGGTTCCTCCGACTTGTGGGTTTCCTCGAATGAAAATCCATATTGTTCAAATGAAGATTCTTCCGAAAGAAACGTTAACTATCGTGCGGACCTCAAGTCTTCTCTGGCATTTACAGCAGCTCCCGCTACAACCATTAGCGGAATTCCTATTGCGCCCACAATTGATTGTGCGCAGTACGGAACCTTCAACGCCGAAAAGTCTACTAGCCTTTTGGCAAATTACTCCAAACCGTTCTTTGTTTCCTACAGTGACGAATCATACGCACTTGGCTACTGGGCTAGAGATAAACTTCTGCTTGATGGTGATGACATTTCGAGTTTGCAGTTTGCAGTCGCAGAAATTTCTAATTCGACTGTGGGCGTCTTGGGAGTAGGGCTTCAAGGCTTGGAGTCAACTATACACTATCGAAGCCCCAACCTATCATCTGTTTACCCAAATTTCCCAATGGTCTTGAAGGAAAATGGCGCAATAGACAAGATAGCTTACTCCCTTTATCTCAACTCGCTCGACGCTCCTTCAGGGTCAGTCCTCTTTGGAGGTGTTGACCACAGTAAGTATATAGGAGGCCTATACACGCTGCCTCTTGTCAATACCTACAAAGGCTACGGTATTAAGACGCCAATACAGTTTGATGTTACAGTTCAAGGAATCGGTATTGAAAGTGAAAAGAACTGCCGCCAAGAAACAATCACCACAACAAAGATTGCAGCATTGATGGACTCAGGGACGACTCTCATGTATACTGCCCCAGAAATTGTGAGTAAGATGGCGGGATCTGTAAACGGCAGTTTCTCGCCGGAATACGGACTTTATATGTTTCGTTGTCCATCAGATGACGATGATACGCATTTTGTTTTTGATTTCGGCGGCTTTCAAATAAGAAGCCCCTTAAGCAACTACATTTTGAGAACTGACGACGACAGTGTCTGCGGCTTGGGTTTAATCGCAAGCGACCAGGGAACAATTTTTGGAGACGAGTTCCTGGCATCGGCATATGTTGTCTATGATTTGGAAAATCTTGAATTGTCTTTAGCCCAGGCTAATTGGAATCCAGGACCACCTGAGATTGAGAAAATAGTATCTAAGGTTCCGCGAGCTCACAAGGCGTCACAGTATTGGAACACTTGGGTTTCTGACGGCGAAAACATGGCCCAGGTTACCCGTGATATATTCAGCAAATCTTTAGCATGCTCCGCGGCATCAGTGAAAAGCACAGCACCTGCAACTAACTCATTTTTTTCAAAGGCGGCAAACATAACCATAACATCGACATTGATTTCCCGCTCTAACTATTCACATGCCATTAGCCTACAAAGTTCCAGTACTTCAGCCGCCCGGTTGGTATCAAGCGCTTGTGAAAAAAGTTCTATTGCCAGCACATCTTTTGTAGATAGGGCTTCTTCAAGAAATGAGGGGCCTACGAAAACCTTTTGTTCGATTCTGAGCTCGAGGACAAGCTATTTTAGTCGGATTTCTCAGAGGCCAGTAGAAGCATCCATGAGTTCCTCGCCCCAAAATACAGATAAGCAAACAGTCGTTTCTGGAACGCGGTGTGGAACAGCCGCCAGACCTGAAACGAGAACTAGACGATCTCCTTGTGCTGAAACGCCTAGACACCCTACTCACCACAATAGTCAGAAAACCATCACCACGCCCGGCACAAAGCTCACTACAGAAATTACAACTTGTCCTGTGTGCGAAACTGAGGCTTCTCAAACTGGAACTAACCGATCTTTGCGCAAGAACTCTGCAGAGAATACATCAGAAAGCTTAAAAAATGCCGAAAATAAAGAAGCAAACACTGAACTTCAACTGACTATTGTAAGCCAAACACTGGTTGCGTCTGTTTCTGGGTCGCTCCAATCCGTTGGTGCCTCTTCAGGTATCTCTTTCGAAGTCCAATCGGGATCAGGCTCGCTAAATATATCACCCATAAAACCTAGCCTGAGTACTTTCCTTTTGGTGATACTTATAGGAGGGGCCCTCATTTTTTAGTATTCATTTAGAGGAGATTGTTTCGGTTAAAAACTCTGCTCTATATCTTGTACTTTATACTCTGCATGAAGTATGGGCATCTAAGCAATGAACATTATTTTTGGATCGAGTAGTCAGAACTCAAGCATAATATTATGAAGTTTTGACGTAGAAGTGCTGGGTTATGTCGATTTCGATATTTTTTGACAGCTGAATAAAGCCTAGCCGCTTTTTTAGTTATTACTGGTAAGTATCATTTCACCAAACAAGGCCGCAGAATCTAAATTACGAAAAAGTCGCGCCAGCTTTGGTAACGGGCTTTTTTATATTTACTGAGGTTTCGGGCTGAAAGAGTAACCGGTGTTTCAAAGCTAGCTGGCAAAGCTATTCTCTGTCATGTTCTTTTTTCCTGGCTCCTGAAACTCAAATTTAAAGCAGCCAAGGTTCCTCCGGCTGCTCATCCGATGAAAAAGCCTTTCAAACCAGTGTGCTAAATATTGTTTCAAAGTGTGTATATTTCTTCCCCTCAGGCTTTGACTCGCTTTGATTGATCTTGCACAGTCTGCATAAGCAAGTATTTTTCTAAGGCTAGCCAAATTTAATTTGAATTGTAGGCATTGTTATTTTCTCTTTCGGCATTGTTCCTGGTTTTCGAGATATAGGATGGGACCTAGTTGTTACACCTCCCCACACACATCCTCAAAGCTGATTTCCCAAACACAGATTAATTTGCCGCCAGCCATCTTGTCTTGATATAAACTAGACGGCTGCCCCTTCACATCTTTTATAAAAATGTTGAACATTGGAAGATCACAGGCGCCTTTTTCCTTTCCTTGAATAGCAGTTGTGTGTCCGAGATATGATTCATCTCATTTCCTTATTAAAAACTCCTAGTTGGGGACACCACCAGATGCGAAATCTTCAATCATTCGGGTCGTCGCTAGGGAAGGAAGCATTACGCAACTACGCCGCCTAAGTAAGTATAGCTTTGACACATGTATTGGCTTAATTTACCTCGCACGTGACAGGTGAACTAGTTGATCGATTTATAAGTGGCGGAAGACCGCTTAGGCTATAACTCTCTTTCTCCGGGGAGTTTGAGAGAAGAGCTCGCCTAATTGGGCACCTGTTTGTTCGCAAGTTTTGTGCCATGACTAATGTGGTTGAAAGTGGCACACCGCTGCAAAGTCTGCCGACTGAGATTTTGATCAATATCCTTAGTCACTTAGACGAAAAGGATCTGTACGCAGTACAAGCTACTTGTAAGCATTTCAGAGACATTATCAATGATGAAGAGCTTTGGAAGAATTTGTTTGTGTCACGCATCAACACTCGGCTGTTTCCGTCCTTCTCGCGCTCTTTAAAGTACAGTGTGGAGTACGTGGAGAGAAACCGTGGACTCAATGAATGGAGACACAACAGGGCTATAAAGACAAAATATACTGTTGCTACCCAAAACCAGTACAATCAGCTCGAACAAATGGTTTTTGACTACCCTCGATGCGCGTGCTATAGCGATGGTGTCATCATGCTTGTCCAACTGCATTCCCGAAGACGTAAAGACAGGTTGACATACATGCCTTGTACAACGCCACATGGATGTTCTACTATGCATTTTAACATAAATGCTGCGGTCTTCGGTCGATATGATGGGCGCGTTTTTGGCAAGCTATTGACCAACAAATCGCACCTATGCCCCGTCACTGAGTTCAATGCCATGCATCGCTCTTGTGTCACGGCTATCACCACAGCCGCGCTTGAGGACTCTTCAGAGGACTGGTGTGTCAGTGGTTGTGAGACGGGTCAAGTTATTTGGTGGTGCGAGGCTAAAATGAGAAAGTCTTTACAGATTTCAAATAAACCCATTTTGCGACTTGCTTTGCACAAAGATTGGACTGTGGCCATGGACTCGGAGCACATTTGCATTGTCCGAAAGATGGACACCATTTTAAGACTAGACATACCTCTCAATTTGCGGCGGTCCCCGAATCAGATACAGTTTTTTAAGGTTGATTTTGGTGGCAGATTGTTGGTGCTGGGGGATACATCTGAGATATTTGTTATATCTATTGATGTTGACCAGGACTTTGGTCATACTAGATCTCTTCAGTTTGAAAACAGTGTGCAAAACGTCTTCATAGATGAAGCCACTACAAAGAGAACTCAGGACGCTTCCATCGCTGGGGGCGATGGTTGTTTTATGGGCGTCTTGACAGCAGATAATTCCATTCACACGGTTAATATTCGTACACCTGGCTCTAATCTTTGCATACAAACAAAGCTCACATTCGTTGATGAGGTTCACGTCGCACAGATTAATAATCTGGTGTTGGTATGTGCTTTTAGTGGATCCTTGGGAATATTTGATGCTGCTAATGGGTCAGAACTTAGAGTGGTACGAAAAACTGAGAAAATTCCACAATTTTTAGGAGTCTCTCATGGCCGAATGATTGTGGGCAGTGGTAATGTTTTGCATTTTCTGCAATACGCTGGTCTAGAGGACAAACAAAAGAAGACAGGGTCATCACAGATTACCCGAAGCAACAAATGGAACGAAGTGTTGCATTCTCAGCTGGACCTTTATAACGAAGACGAAAGGTCTCGCTTGCAAGAGCAAAAGAGGCTCGAAAAACTGAGGCAAAAATTCTTGGGTGATATTGACGATGAAGAGACTCAGCTCAAGATAGCATTGATGGAGTCTGAAGCCGCGGCTATGGACGTCCCTTCTTCCATCAAGGAAGAAAGCCCTGCAGAACCGGATGAAGATCTTTTGAGGGCTATTGAAGAGTCTAGACTTAGTTTCGAAAACAGTATGGCCGTTGAAGAACAGGGCGAGGACAATGAGCTTTTACGAGCAATTCAACAGTCAAGAGAGGAAGAAGAGTCTCGAAGGACCTCTCGCAGGTCACAAAGAAGAATGGCGCCTCTTGGCGAACTGGTAGGCTCGAGCAGTAGCGAGCTTCAGAGTACTCGTCAGGGGCCACATATCAACTCCCTGTTCGCGCAACCTCAAACACCTGAAGTTTCCTCCAATCAGCCTAGGCACTTTGAAGATGAAGAGCTGGAGCTTGCAAAAGCCTTGTCTCTGAGCGAGTTGCATTGATGAGTTGACATCACAAAGTCTATATCTATATACAGATTTAATTAAGTGAATCACGGATGTTCTAGAATGCAAAGACCTGATCGTCGCCCTTGGATTTCTCGATGCCTCTTGGCCAGCCGAGTTCTTCAGCGTAATCCAAAAGCATCCTTATCATTTCTGGCCTGCCACTCATGACTAGCCTGCTGTCGCTCGAAAATGAGGGCAAGTACTTCTTCATGTGCTCCTTTGTGACATACCCGACCTCCCCATTCCAGTTAGAAGATGGCTTGTGGAGAACATAGTTTACTTCAAAATTTGGATATTTTTCAGCAATTTCATCCAGTTCATCTCTAAGTAAAATATCGTTTTCGGTTTCGTTTGCGTAGATAAGAGAGACCTTCGTGAGGTCCTCTGGGGTGGTAATAATTTCGTTCAGAATCTGTAGCATTGGAGTAATACCTGAACCGCCAGCAATCATTGCAATGTGCTTGTATGAGTTGGAGACATAATTGAACCTACCTACAGGGCCCTTGAAGTCCACAGTAGCACCAGGCTTGAGACCAGCAAAATATTTGGAGACTTGGCCATCAGCATAGGATTTTACAATGATATCGAAATGCCCGGGCTGGTACTTGGGAGACACGGGGGTGTAATATCTCACTAATTCTTTGCCATCTATAGGGACCTTAACTGCCAAATGGTGACCAACTGGGAAGTTCAGAGCTTCTAAAGGAGTTCTCATCTTGAAGCGATACATTGCAGTATTTTTCGAGATCAAAGTCTGGTCCTCAAGCTCCAGAGACGACCATTTGTCTGGGAAAACAGATCTCTTCCGGCGGTACGCAATAGTGAATCTAACTGCGATTAGGAGACCAGCAAAAGGGAGAATCCAGAAAAACGTATAGTCTTTGATGGTGAAGCAGGCAATTGCCAAACCCACTAACAGAAGACCAATTGGGATGTAGATACCATGAATAGGCTCATCCAGAAGTTTCGTTTTGTCTGACATTGCGCAATCGACTGAAAGGGATTGAATGGAGACGCTTCACTGACCTTTGCGGGCTTTATAAATGATGATGAGTAAAAGGCATTAGAATCAAAGCCGAAGCCCTCCAACCGCTATTTTCGTATAACACTATCTTTGAAAATACTAACGTTTAGTCCGCGGTTCGATTTTCCAAGGCGTCCCCGCACAGAAATAAAAATGAATACTATCTTGGAGTACTAGAGATGAGTAAGACCTCCGAACAGATGATTTATACACGCTAATAGACTTCTTCGGGTGTGACAATACCGTTCTTCAGAGCCCAGTTTTTATTTGCTAAGAAGACGTTTTCAGGGTCTTGTTGGCGTCTGATTTCTTGGAACTTCAGCAAATCTTCCCCGTACCATTCGGATATTTTTGTAGCCATTCCTCTCATCTCGTAATCTTGATATGCGCCTTGAGATTTGGTGGGCCCAGCAGCCATTTCGGTAGATCCGAGGAAGTTTTTGGCCCAATGAGGTTTTCCGCCGGCCGCACCCATAATGCTTTCGAACAAAGTGAACCATTTGTGAATGGGTGTGTTGACGCCAAATGGTCTGTAGATAGTGGCGTTGATGTACAACGTTAGCTGGCTATTCGACACATCAGAAAGGGGAGCGTACTGCAAGCCACGTGGAGTGGCGTCCAGGTAAGGGCGAAGAACGTTACCATACACAGCACCGGGGCTGACTTCATTTCTGTCACTGTAATCTGGCATTTTCTCGGGCAAGCAAGTGTTCGAACAGCGGACCTCGATTGGAACGTGTACATAAAACTCGCCAGTCTTTGCGGCCTGGGTGATGCTGGTGTCAAGCGAACGCAATACTTCAGGCCCGTTGCTTAAAGGACAGCCCCACTCGTCTACAAACTGAGAAAACAAGCAGTCCATGTTCAAGCCATCAATCGAATTCTGTACAGCAATATCACCATAGCCATATGTTTCCGCCTTACCGTACTGGCGATGGAAAACAAACCTTTCAACATAGGGAGTAAAGGCAGGATAAATCTTGACAGAGACCCACAGTAGGAATTCGTAAAAATAGCGGCCGAGCGTAGTACCCCACCACGAGCTCCGCACTTTAGTAAATGAATCGTTTGATTTGGTTCCTCGCCACAGTATGCACTTGCGCGTATAAGGGTACCACCAGCATCTAATGAATTCGCTGGAGGTCCAGATGTGACCCCATTGCTCCAAAATTGTTTCAAAGTTCACCACTTCGAGTGTGGACCTGATCTTGAAAGCAGGAACCACCCTGATGGTGGCGCGAACAATTATACCGATCTTGCCCAATGACAGCGTGGCCGCTCTGAAAATCTCAGGATGGTCCTCAGAGTTCACATGAACCACCTCTCCCAAACCATTTACAATAGTCAGGTTAACGTACTGAGAAGAAACAAGACCGTGGTAAGGGGATGATCCGTGAGTGCCTGTGGAAATAATGCCACCAACACTTTGCTCTGAAATCGAACCTAGATTCTGAATAGCGTAACCACGCTCCGACAGATACTCGCTCAGCTTGTATATCCTCAACCCTGCGTCCACCGTGACGTCAGCGTAGTGTTGTTCTTTGTTCTCAACTAAGCCACGAACCTCGCTCATCCGGTCCAAGTTCATCAACCACTCGTTGGTCACACACATGTCACTTGGCGAGTGGCCAGACCCAACCGTCACTATGGTCTTCCTAAGCCTTCTAGCTGCATTGACGATCTTTACCACCTCATCGATAGAGGAGGGCTGAAAGTATAGTTGAGGTTTCGCCGAGTATATGCCAGCCCAGTTCCTAAACTTGTAGTTGGAACGCGCTCCGGGGAGAATTTTATCCATCGTAAGCTTCAATCCTCAAGCGGCACAATTAAATCTTTTCTGTTAATAGTTTTATGTTCTGTTCGTCGGGTCTGTTAATTTATGGCACCCTGGCTGTCTTATTTGAAGCGAATCAATTAATAAGAATCACCATAAGTAACGCCCTGCGCCGAGGCGGAAAATCCTGGTTGTCTTCACGTCAACCTGAGTCAAATTCGCCACCTTCAAAGTTTCGACTCGCAGGGCGCTAACGGCCGTTACAACGCTATAACTACTGGGTTGCTTCGGTAGCTACCGAAAGAAAAGAGCTTATTATGTAATGAAGGAGGCCCAACTTGCTGTAACACAGATTATGTATGTCAAGAAACTAGCAACCAACGCCCCTCAACTACGTGAACGAGGTATTCTTGGCCAGAATGAGTTTTGTCGAAGCGCATTCCTTTAGGGGCAAGACTTTTTGGTTGATGGTACTACTGTCGCAGCTCACACAGAAGTAGCTAATTGTGAAAATCATCTTTTAGAAATTAAGCGGATGGGTTAACCGGGGTATACAATATATGAAGTGCCTCGCATGCAGAGCGAGAAGTACCAGAGCTCTTTATCTCTTGACAGCAACAGTAGGGTAGAGGTGGTGTAGGAGGGCGTATAAAAAGTTGTGCAGCGGAATTTTGGGGCTTTTGTTCGTGTTGCTTAGAACTCCTCCTCGTCGGCGTAAGAGTCAGCGCCAACCTCGATGTAGTCCCTCTCCAGTGCAGCTAAGTCTTCCCTAGCCTCAGTGAACTCGCCTTCTTCCATACCCTCGCCAACATACCAGTGTACGAAAGCACGCTTGGCGTACATCAAGTCGAACTTTCTGTCGATTCTCTTCCATGCGTCAGCAATGGCGGTAGTGTTGGAGAGCATACACACTGCCCTATTGACAGATGAGAGCTGTGATTGGGGAGTGGCGGTAGGTGGCTCGTAGCAGATACCAATCTTGAAGCCGGTAGGACACCAGTCGACCAGCTGCACGGTTCTCTTGTTCTTCACTTGCGCAACTGCATTCTGAACGTCTCTTGTCACGACGTCACCTCTATACAGAAGACAGGTGGCCATGTACTTGCCCGTTCTGGGGTCGCACTTGACCATCTGGTTGCCGGGTTCGAAGCACGCGTTAGTGATTTCAGATACAGCATTGGACTCGTGGTGAGCCTTGCTCTTTGACTGGATTGGTGCGTAGGAAACCAATGGGAAATGGATTCTTGGGTATGGAACCAAGTTTGTTTGGAACTCGTTCAAGTCCACATTCAGAGAACCATCAAATCTTAAGGATGCAGTAACGGAGGACACCACCTGGGCGATCAAGTTGTTGAGGTTAGAGAAGCTAGGCCTGGAGATGTCCAGGTTCTTCTTGCACATGTCGTAAATAGCCTCGTTGTCGACCATGAATGTACAGTCGGCGTGTTCCAACGTTGTGTGGGTGGTCAGAACGGTGTTATAAGGCTCAACCACAGAGGTCGAGACCTGAGGAGCAGGGTAGACAGCAAATTCTAGCTTGGATTTTTTGCCATAGTCGATCGATAGCTGCTCCAGCAGTAGAGATCCCAGACCGGAACCGGTACCACCGCCCAGCGAGTGAGTGAAGAGGAACCCTTGCAAGCCGTCGCATTGGTCGGAGATCTTTCTGATTCTGTCTAGAATATCGTCTAGCAGCTCTCTACCAACGGTGTAGTGCCCACGGGCGTAGTTGTTGGCGGCATCTTCTTTTCCGCTGATCAGCTGTTCGGGGTGGAACAAGTCCTTGTAAGGACCGGTGCGGACCTCGTCGATCACGTTGGGTTCCAAGTCAACGTAGACAGCGCGAGGAACAAACTTGCCTGAGCCTGTCTCGTTAAAGAAGGTGGAAAACCCCTCTTCACCACCTCTGGGCTTCGAAAGGCCCTCTTCTAGGTATCCGTCAGGACGAATGCCGTGCTCTAGCGAGTACAGCTCCCAACATGCGTTACCAATTTGACAACCAGCTTGGCCGACTAAAAACATAGTTTTGAGTTAGTACACGATTTCAACGGATTTTTGGGCTCTCCGGAAAGTATAGAAGCTGGGAGCGTTTGGCTCTTCTTTGTATTCTTGCTACCCTCTCGCCGTCTTCTCGCCGCCCTCTCGCCACCTATGGCCTCACTTCTGTTTTTCATTTCGAGTATTGCGCGTTTCGGTCCTCACGCGCATCGAACTACCACAGTTCACCGCTATCACTTTTCCTAGAGCTCTTCGAGTCGAATAAACATACCATTAACACTGATAACTTCTCTCATTGTTCCCTGTTATGCTCTTTATGTGCACTGTCCGTTACAAGATTTGATCGGATCAGTATTGTATTTGGTGTATCATTTTGTAATGGGTGATGTTTACATTTTTCCACAAAAACTCAAAGCTAAACGTGGTTGAGATTTCGTGGCCGGGTAATCCCTCTTGAATTTCATTCGCGATGTCGAGACGAATTTGAGAAATGGCAACTACGTAAAATCAGGGAAGCGTCAGTTTAAGAGGTTAGGCTACGACTATAGTCTATCTCAAAAGGGTTTTCCAAAAAGAATTTATGATTTAATAATGTGCGAGGTTTTCTCATGCTATTAATGAGTATTATATATACTAGTGTACAGATTTCTGAGCCAACATTCTAGTGCACAGTTTATGAGCCCAGCCCAATGTGTTGTTGTTCGATAAGTTCAGAATAAGATGCGTCATGAAGAATAGAAAATTAACCACTGGACGTTTTTTAAACAGTCTCAGTATGGCTGGAAGCGCCGGAGTATCCGGAGGCATACTTTGCGTGGTCAACTTCGTCGTGGTACTCCTCACAGATTTGCTCCAGTGTCTTTCTCTTGGTCTCAGGGATGAGCAGGGTACTGAAGATACCGCACAGCATGAACAGGGCAAAGATCTCCATGACATGTGGCAACCAACAGTTCTTTGGCTTACCGTCTCTGGCACAATTGTGGTCGATCAACGTTCCCAAAGCGGTTTGAGCGATGATGGCGCCAATCTTACCAGAAGCAGCAGAGATACCGTGAGCAGAGGATCTGTATCTGGTTGGGAAAACTTCACCTGGGATGATAAAGGTGGTAACGTTAGGGCCGAATTGCTGGAAGAATTGGCACACAATGTAAAGACCCAATAGGCCGTGGTCGCTCAACTTGTGGTAAGCAAAACCGATGATACAGAATAAAACAGTCAGGATAAAGAAACCAAAGAGCTGGATAGGCTTTCTGCCGATAGTGTCCATGGCGGCGACGGAGGCCCAGTAACCTGGTAGGGAACCGGCGCAGATCAGAATCAAGTTACCAACTGCGGAGTTGTAAAGTTTGTGGTAGACGTTGTGGGAAGAGGCGTAACCGATAGTTTGCAAAATAGTAGCGGAGTTCAAGTTCAAACCGTAGAAGGCAACATCCAGAGTAAACCAAGAGAAGGCGGTACCGAACAGAATCTTACCGTACTTCCATTGGCCAAAATGTCTGCAGAAGTCCTTGAAAGAAGCCTTTGGTGGTGCGATCTCGAATTGCTCGACAGCGGTTGGAGCTCTCTCGAGACGAGCGATTTCTTCAGGGTCCGCGTCTCCATGCTCGCCAGAAGTGAACTTGCCAACATCGGCGGAAGCCTTGTTGATACCGTGCTCAACGTCCAAAGTGTAACGTGGCGACTCTGGGATTGTCAATCTGAAGTACAGAGCAACCAAACCTGGCAGACACCCCAGACCGACGAGAATTCTCCACATCTGGTCACAAGCCTTGATACAGGCAGGGCCACACTCAGCACCAGTGTTGGCATCGATAAGGTCACTCTTGTAGGCGGCAACAAGCACCAAAGCGACGATACCAGCAGCAATCTGACCGAAAGCCTGGTTGGCAAAAACAGCACCCATCATGGCACCTCTCCATTTGGTGGTCGAGAACTCAGAAGTAATAATGGAAGATAGGGGATAGTCGCCACCAATACCAATACCCATGATGATACGGTAGAAAGTCAGGACAGCAACAAAGCTAACACCTGGAGCAGCACCGATGGTACACTGCAACACTGTGGCAGCAATCATAACGATCAACTCAAGACCGTAAATCTTTTTACGACCGACAACGTCAGCCATAATACCGAAACCCAGCTGGCCAATGACGGTACCAACCGAGGTGGAAACCTTCAGAAGGGTACTGGTCGAGTTAGGCATGTCACCCTTCCAGAAAACATACGACAGCATGGAAACACCCAAGTTGATTGCGAAGATATCGTAGGAGTCGGTCAAAAACCCGACACCGGCGACCATGATGGCACGCACGTGGTACCACCCAAAGGCTGCCTCGTCAATCTTTTGCAGGGCCAAGCGTCTTCTTTCTAGAGGATCTTCGATGTGAGCGAAGTCGTTGATAAAGTTGTGGAACGCAGCGTTGCCACCAGCGGTCTTTTGAGCAACGTGCTCCTCTTGCTTCTCAATACTCATTTGTGTGGTGATTATTCGACTGGGCGATGAGAGAACTAGTGATGAAGTTTCCTGGTTTACTGGTATAAAAAAACAAGAAACAGTAGTCCGGCCAAGAGATAGATTTTGCAACTGGGACTTATATACCCTGGAGCAACCTTCACGCAACACTTGCACGCTTTCTCGGCGCTCGTGCTTCCAATAATTTGATCAAGCCAATTAATTACTATCCCAGGCTCCCACGCAGTAAGGGCCCACGTTTTCGCCATCGCCTTGTGAGACTATAATTTCATTATATGCGTCTGGGCCGCGTCACTGCGCTTTCTCTAGCACTGCGGGTCCTGCATAGAGAGCTGAGATGGTGCATGATGCTTATTGAGTGAAGCACATGGCCACTTAAAAATTAATTGATCCCTGAGCTGCCGCCGCTACTTTTACGCTATAACCCCATCTCCTCACAGTGCACGGTGCCCACGTTGCCCACGTTGCTTTGAAAAACGTGCCCTTTCAAATTAGAAAAAAAAAGAATGAACATTGCGCACGTGATATACCTACGCTGCTCTCTAAGGAAAAAGAGGGTCCTGCAAGATGAGAAACACTGGTATGCAAGAGCATATGTTCTATGCAGCGCTCAAGCTATGGACCAAAAGTGCACTCATGAGGTTCGCTCCGAGTACTGGGCATACGGTGGCCACGGCAGGATACAATCGCCAAGCTCAGCCATCGAGAGGGCAAAAGACGTACTACAGACTGTAACTTCTTAGCGTTTTCGGAGTTAAACCACTGTGCTGGTACTCTGTTCGTATATAATGATACATGTACAAGTCTGCTACCACCGTTGAGAAGACGGCGTTTCAATCGTGGCATCTGACAAGTGCCGCAGTGAACGTAGCAAACCGGAAATAGAAGGTAAAGCCGCGGTAGCATGCTCGTGTGCGTGGGCTATTTAGCTTAATTATCAACTTGGTTCGGAAACGCGTTTTACAGAGCGTTCGTGCGCAACTGAAGAGGCAGAGTCTATAGGCGATGGGGTGCCGCAAAAGTCTCTGCACGCCTTGCGGCAAGTGATGGTTTTCAAGGTTGCTTAGTTCCACTATCTGGCAGCTTGCAGTGCATGACTTAGGCTCCTCTTAGGTAATGATAATCTCCTTCATCTCTTACATAAGCTTGTGGCAGCCCATGAGACACCGCGGAGGGCGGTTTTCGAGAAACATTACGGGAAATGTTTTGAGAAACAATTGAGAAACAAAGGGGAAACTATTTGGGCTTTTTATACGAGTGGCCAACAGCTGATCAATGTACACGGTCTCCTGAACTGTTCCCTCGCTCAATTGGAAGGGGGGGCATGAATGTTTATACGCCCAGTGGAAAGATTGAAGACTTCGGTTTTGTGGTAGAAAAGCAGTGGTCTCAAAAAAATACTTGAGTCTTGGTATGAAGGTCATAAAGAACTTAGAATTTCTGGCTTCGTGTTTCGTAAAGTTATATAAGTGTGGGCTATCTCACATAAAAGTATACGGCGGCCAAGGCTGTCAGAACCATTGTTATCGCCATGTTAAACTGGTATTCTTCGTCCATCTGTGCAGGGGCAACCTTGGTGTCGATGGCGCTTCTCTCCTTCACTTTTTTGTAGATAGGAGTCTCGGCGGGCTTGACGCCAGCGGGTAGCTGCTCTTGGTACATTTCTTCGATAAACTGCTCAATCCGGGCAATCTGAATGTTAATCTTCAGGTAATTTGGATCATCCACAGCAAGACGCTTCTTGATGTCGCGCAAGTAGTATTGGAAGATTTCGACACAACCACGCAGGGTTCTAGATTTCAAAATCAAGAAACAGGTGGTGCCTTTTCTAATCTTGACGTTTTTATAGAGCACATCTGCATTTCCAAAGACCAAGGCGAGCGTGGCGATGGCCATAACCTGGGGGATCGCGCAAAACTGAAACGACGACTGTTCGTGAATGGAGCTCAGGAAGGTCAATACATCCTCGACATGGCTCAGGGCATTTAGAACAAGGTGGCTAATACAGTGCAGTCCGTCCTGGGTATGTTCTGGCAGTGAAAAATCGACCAGCTTATCGGCATAGAGAGACCAGATCTCTCTTGGCCAGAAAGAGCGGCCGTCCTCGAGATCCTCCGCGTAGTCCCTGATGATGTTGGTTTTTTGCAAAAACAGACCCATACTCTCAAACAGATAAGCGGATTCGTTGTAAAGATCAGGGGTACCAAATTTCGCTAGCACAATCAATTGCGTCAAACCGTCTCCGACGAGGCCCGCGACATAGTGGCAGTACAAGTCATAATCCTTGATCGTGGAGACACCGTTCAGGTTGAAGTTCTCATCCATAATGTAAGAAGCCATACCGTTACCCATCTTGTGAGTAATTTCCTTGATGACCTTTTGATATTCAGGCTTTAACTTGTGCAATTCTTTGAGGATGCAGGGAAATTCGACGAGAACACAGCGGTCCTTCTCGGTAGGAGCATTACCATTGAAAGACCAATCTTCGAGATCTAATTTGGAGTCGAACTCGCGGAGCAATGGCACCTTTACCTTTGGGTCGATAGTCATGTCGTCTTCGATCGTGTCTAGAGCTCTCAATACCAGGTAGAAGAGCATAATGGCATTACGGAGTTCTGGATGAAGCTCCATGATAACCGCCGCGAAAGACCGGGACGTCTTAGTGAGCAATTGATAGCATCTTCTTAGCTCGGGCGTCTCTTTGGTGTCGTTCAAGGAAAAAAGCGGCTTGCGAATATATTTCAATTTTAGAGCCGCTTTGAATTCCAGTGGATGTAATAGAAGTTCTCCGAGCTTACCCATTGTATACTGTGATAACAAATTGTTAGTTTGAGAGGTATGAATGATCTTTTATTCTCCAACACTCCAACGCTTCCGGAAACGAACAGTATCAATTATTGAATTATTTTTCAAAGAATAGTGAGATGATGGTTTTTATTTTTTTTCGTTTAGCGAAACTAGGACCTACGTGGATCACTACGAAAAAGTGAATGGACCGCCAAACCATGGCTTTCAAGGCTGTTCTGTTAAACTTAAAGGGATAGCATGTTCATGGCGCGTAAATTCATACGGAGTGCTAAAAATAAATCACCAAAAATATTTTAGGTCCTACCCGGATTCGAACCGGGGTTGTCCGGATCAAAACCGAAAGTGATAACCACTACACTATAGGACCATTAGTGTTAATTACTGCACTTCCACAGTACAATATAATCTTACGTTTTGGTCTTTGGCGTCGCGAAATCCTACTGCTCTAACCATAAGGCACACATCAAGGAGGGACTTGAACATGAGCCAACATGACTCAAAATCGTAACGCGGTTGCTGTGTATGATGCTCTTGCAAGATCTTTGGCTTGTCTTTCTAATGGACGTGTTATAAAGTCAAGCTAGTGAAAATAGAATATGATAAGAGGTTAAGGGCTATTGACCTATTGGCCGTGTACTTGATTACAATTTGCGCCTTCACTGCTTTGAAGCCATCTTTCTGCAACAGAAGCGCGTAATAACTAGTCATGAAAAAGCTTAGGGGCATCTGAAGCTTCGAAGCGCTGTAATCGTGGAAGTTGGTTGTTCCGGTTCTATATAACAAGAAATGTGATTTGAGTGTAATATCACCCTATGGGCGCTAAACTTTGGTGGTCTGTATATTTCACAGCATAGTAGCGTGGAGCCTGGAAACCAAT
Source organism: Lachancea quebecensis (assembly GCA_030557885.1). Taxonomy (NCBI): domain Eukaryota; kingdom Fungi; phylum Ascomycota; class Saccharomycetes; order Saccharomycetales; family Saccharomycetaceae; genus Lachancea; species Lachancea quebecensis. Next base: position 175,502 of record JANIJM010000001.1, on the reverse strand, counting down.
ATCAGCTGCATCAGACTTCTTACATGATTTTTGCCATTAGTTCAGCTTTGGGCCGGGCTCTTGAGGTGGTCAATGATGATAGCTCAAGCGCTCAAGCCGGCTTTTTGAAGGAGCTTCAACGCAAGAACTAGGCTATCGGTCTCGATGACAGCCAATTCGTGCTGCGGGAATCTTGATAGCACATACTTGGCAACTACATCAGGATCCCGCTCGTCGGGTCTTCCTATACCCACAGCCAGTCTGTAAAACGCATCCCCGTAGCGTTTTGTTATATCTTTGAGTCCATTGTGCCCTCTGACACTAGTTCCTGGGTTTCTCAACTGTACTTTTCCTAGTGGCAGGCTGAGCTCATCATGTACCACAACATGTTTCACGTTGGAGCCCAGCTTGTGCCAAAGTGGAACAACTGTTCTCCCACTTAAGTTGATGTAGTCACCGTCGGCCCTTAAAAGAAGCAGTCCATCTATCTGGCATCGCTTTACTTTGGGGTTTGCGTTGCACGGAACGTAGGACTTTCTTTCGGGTTGAAGTTGCTGCTTCAACAAATCTAGCATCAGAAGGCCCGCGTTGTGCCTACTCATAGCATATTGGGGCTCTGGATTCCCGATTCCAGTAATGCAGGTGCTTAATGACCTTCTAAGTATCGTGTATTTGCTTGTAATCATCTGTCCCGTGATCGCACTATCTCAGTGAAATTATGTATGAAGTTCCCCAGTATCTTCCTTATTATTTACTGCATAACACATCTAAGAATAAAGCGCCGCTCAAATGTCGTCAAATAACCGTAAGAAGCTGCTGCTTATGGGCCGGTCGGGCTCGGGAAAGTCTTCCATGAGGTCTATCATTTTCAGCAATTACTCTGCGTTTGACACTCGACGCCTAGGTGCAACAATCGATGTCGAGCATTCACATCTAAGGTTCCTTGGGAACATGACGCTGAATCTATGGGACTGCGGTGGCCAAGATGTGTTTATGGAAAACTATTTTTCGCAACAAAAAGATCACATCTTCCAAATGGTTCAGGTGTTAATTCATGTATTTGATGTGGAGTCTCAAGAGGTGATAAAGGATATTGAAATCTTCACTAAGGCGCTCAAACAGCTCAAGAAATATTCGCCGGATGCCAAGATCTTTGTCTTACTGCACAAGATGGACTTGGTGCAGCGTGATAAAAGGCAGGAACTATTCCAAATCATGATGAGTAAATTGCAGGAGACTTCATCGGCATATGGCTTCCCCGACCTAGTTGGTTTCCCTACTTCTATATGGGATGAGAGTCTTTACAAAGCGTGGTCTCAGATTATATGTTCTCTGATACCTAATATGGCGACGTACCAATCGAATTTGAAGAAGCTCAAGTCTGTAATGGGCGCACGGGAGATTATCCTTTTTGAGAAAACGACATTCTTGGTAATATGCTCCAGTAACACTATGAGCGGGGAGCTTTTGGACCCCAAGAGATTCGAAAAAATCTCCAATATCATGAAGAATTTTAAACAAAGCAGCATGAAGCTCAAGAGTTCGTTTAAAACACTGGTTCTTAATAATACCATATATGTCAGTGAGCTGTCATCTAACATGATGTGCTTCATAGTGCTGAATCACTCGGACGATCCTAAAGACTTGATCCTGGAGAATATCAAAAAGGCTAAAGCTCACTTTCAGTAGAATTCGTCTTATAGACATCCAAGAACGGCCTACCTGGAATCAAGTGTTTTAAGAAAAGTAAAATCTTTAGTTTAGATACACGACTTTAATAATAAATACTATGAGATTGAGTAGATGGACTTAAAGCAGTTAACTCTATCCCAACTAATGAAGTCTTAGAATGTGAGCTGGAGCGTCTCAGCGCGGAGATGGGATAATAAGATATATGGCGGATCCCTTCCGGCCTGAAATTGTTGCCTCTTTTGTTATTGATTGTTTGATTAATATTTTTTTTTGTTTTTTTGTTTTTACCTTTGAAGTCTTCTTTTGTTGAAGCTATTTGATTTGGGTCATTAAATTCATTCACAATTCTTTGAAACAGTCTCTCTTGAAAAACGCCAGCTTCAGCCAGTCGGCAATGACCTTGAACCTAGATCTAGCGGACAATATCATCATAGCATAGGTGACTCTCCAGACGTAGAAGGTCAAGACACCACCGCCTGTGTAGAAAGAGCGCTTGCCATAGGTAATGTTGGCAATGGCCTTCTCAGCACCCAAGTATGCTAGCGCACCGTAATGAGTGTAGTTGAATGGCTTGATGCCTTTCTGCTCGAAAAACAAGTCGACCTTCTCCTTTCTCTGAGCCAATTCGGCGTGGAAGTTGGGGGTCTTGGCCATCTTGCTCAGCACCTTGGCAAGATACTCAGCCTGCTGGTGGGCCACTTGGGCGGTGGGAGGCAAGCCTGAAAAAGCGTTGTCGCCCACAGCAAAGATGTTGTTGGAGCCCTTAACCAAGAGGTTCTGGTTGACTGCCAGGCCTCGCTTGGAGTCGTTCTGTGCTGGGATCTTCTTGAAAAGGTCGGTGACGATGCTCAGGGCCTTGTTACCGGTGGCCCAGATCAGGGTACCGTAGGGGATGGTTTGCTCGGTGGTGGCGCCGTCCTCGGCCTTCGTCTTCGCGACCAGGTGGTCTTCCTCAACCTTCGCGACCGCGGTCCTCAGGTGGACCTTGATTTTGGTCTTTTGCAACACATCCTGGGCGTAGGATGTGAGTTTGCGCTCGAACATGTTCAGCACCACGGGCAGGGCTTCGACCAGGTGGATCTGGACCTCCTCGGCAACCGAGGGCATGAATCTCTTGAGGTCCTGGTCGATGTAGTCCTGAAGCTCACCGGCGGTCTCCACACCCGTGGGGCCACCGCCAACCACGACGATAGTCAACAGGCGCTTGCGCTCTGGGTCGCCCTTGGGCAGCAGGTTGGCCTTCTCGATGTTGGACAGGAACCGCTTGCGGATCTCCAGCGAGTGTGGAATCTCCTTCAGGAAGTTGCCGTGCTTCTCCACGCCGGGAATGCCGAAGGTGTTGGGCTCGGCGCCCACGGCAGAGACCAGGTAGTCATACTTGATTTCGGCCTCGTCGTGCTGGTTGAGCCCCAGATGGTTGTCCGGCTGCGCCAGCTGGGCGACCGTGGACACGGCCTTGATCGAGACCGTGTTTCTTTCCGGGTTGATGGCCGTGGCCAGCGCCTCGTAGTACGACACGTTGCCCTTCTTCTTGAGCGCGAAGTTCACCACGGGCTCGATAATCGACTTCTCGTCCACGGTCCCGACGGGCGTCGAGGGCAGCAGCGGCGTGAACAGGAAGTAGTTTCTGGGCGACACGATCGTCACGTTGTAGCTGCGCGAGTCGATGTGCTGCAGCAGCGAGATCGCGCCCCACCCAGATCCGAGAATCACCACGTTGGGCTTGTTGCCCAGCGTGTTCTCGATCACCTTGTTGGTCTTGAACGACGACACACCGCCGCCGGACGCGCTGTTGACGCGCGCAGAGTCGGACGCGAACCTAGCCATCCGGCGCGCGGCCTTGAGCGCCGACGTCTGGCCCGCGTTTCGGGAAGTGAAATGTGAGAGCATTGCAGAGAGATACTTGATACTGAAGAAAAATCAGCAATCAGCGACGGGAACTGCGAAAAAAGAGCGGCTTTCGTAAGTACTGGGGGTTTTTGGGACTTTGGCACCTTGGGACCTTGGAACCTTGTCCTTTTTTTTTTTATAATTTTTTTGGCCGAGTTTTCCAGCCTGAGGAATTACAAAATCCAAGTTCACTCTGGATACCAAGATAAGAAAGGGCCTGTCTTCGGCTCATTCCGCATAGCTTTTCACAGCTGCTGTGTGTTTAATTTATAGCATGAGAAGCCTGCAGCTTTATGCCGCTTTTTTGCGTGGTATTGCGCAAGCCTGGGCGGCGTATCCGCGGCTCGAGACGTCAAGGGGGGAATGCCTGCCTGTGGCCTCTGCCTGTAGCCTGCCTGGGGCTTGCCTGGGGGGGCGGTTGAGGAAGGCCGAACCTGGCTCCGATAGGGCCATCGGCTAGCAGCCGCCTGAGCGTATTTAGTGCACCCGTGCGACATGATCATGGGGAAGCGGTGCGGGGGTGAGATCGGGAAATCGAAGTAAAATGCGGTTCCGTGATTGGCTGAGGGTGCGGGGGTTTGGATGAGGGGCGGAAGGTCACGCGTCGCGTATTTAGTGATTGATGGTCGGATCACGATGTGTGTCACGTGCATGCTATGACGTGGATGGTGCCTGAGCGGGTTCTTAACGCCGTTATGAATGAGCGCGGTTGTGGCAAGATCACGGGGGACGGAGTAGCCGCTTGGAGTTGTGTCACAAAGACATATGTCTGTATGCTTTCTATCGGCTGGAGCAACGCAGGTTGAGGCGCCGGTGACCTAGGATTGTAGGGCTTCAGGTCTTCAGGGCTTCAGGGCTTCAGGGCTTCAGGGCTTCAAATACCCGGGCTGTGTTCCGCACTCGATTTGAGTTCCTGGCGTTGGTCTCGATCTTATTGGAATTGTGGCTTCTTTTCTTGTGTTACCAGAACGGTGTCTTCTCTTTGAATACTATCGGGATGATTTTCTCCCTCGCGAAATCATGTGTGAAAGCGTGTGCAGGAACAGCAAGGCTGCAGTGAGATCGGATCCGGGCTATATTCTTCTAGGTTTCTTCCCTGTTGAACAAGACGAATTTTTGAGCTTGGGTTGAGATCAACTTCCACGAAAGGGAGCGCGTGAATTATGTTGCTCATGGTTTCAAACTACTTATTAAGCAGTCCATTCACGTCAGGATCTAAATGCCAAACGTCGGAACGCAAGGAGTTTACTGCATCCCGCGCCATTTGTCCCCCTCGGAAGAACTGCGGGACATTTGGACAAGCCCTCGCCGGACTTTTAAACATGCTCTGCCCTTTCTTGGACGCATGATCTCTCGGAAACTTTAAGGGGACCGTCTTCTGAAACGCATGTAGCAAAACGCGTTTCCAGGAGAAGAATCGAGAGCCCGCATGTTGTGGTGTTCATCATGGCCTTGGTATGCTGACTGCACTTTGCCGTGTTTAACACATCCTCCCGCGATGGCCAGGAAAAAAAAAGGCAGAGAAACGACACGATTTCTTTTAAAAAATTGAGTTCATTGTAGCCCCTCAGATACTCCATTAGCTATTTCGTAAAAAAACGTCGGGTAGCAGCAGCGTGAGAGATCGCGAGAGATGTCGAGAAGAGAAAAAGTGGATGTCATCTTTACATTTGCACAGTCTTCTACAATCACAGCGTGTTCTCAGAAACCTCAAGATTTGTGCGTCAAACTCGCTAACTTATGCGCGAGACGCTGCATGTGAATCGAAATAACAGTTCGGGAGCGTCGATTTCATGATCTTTGGGTCAGAGTATTGTCGGAGTTGTAATAGTGTCAAGTTGCATAATGACACGTTAGTGAAAAGTGATCTGGCGCTCGATAGGCTATGGACACGGCAAAAACTCGGCTAACGCTCATTTGACGATCCGCACTCACCATTTAGAGCCCGAGCCGGGCGACAGTGGCTTAGGTACGGTAATGGGTGGGCACCACTAGTACGATTCTCACCTCATACTCGAGCATATTCCACGCCTCGGATTTTTGTGTAAGTCCGGGTGGCTCGATGAAGTACCAAAACCTAAATCCTGGACAAGAAGAACCAGGGGAGGCAGTTGCTACCATCCTCCACTAAGTAACGAACCAAGGTCTGTTGTAATGGCATAGCCAATAAGCTTGAGAAACATTCGACCAGTGATTCGGACTCGCTTCAATAAACGCCGCGAGTCAGTATAATGCGGCGCTAGGTAGACTGATTGTCGGATACCATAATAAACACAATTTGTGGGAAGGGTTCTGTTTCGCTGTAGCTTCAACATTTGCAGCGCTTTCATTCGGGTCTGCATTTTTCACATACAAGGGCATGCACATCTGGATCATATTTTCTTGTCCGCCATACTAACGTTCTTTTTACGAGGCAAGAGATGCTGGAAGCGCACCACAATGTAAACAATAACACGATGCCGTTATTACTCGCATGAAGCGATCGGTAATCGCTTAGTAGCCAATGACACACATACTAGCGTAGCTATCTATGCTGCGTCACGCGACCGACGCCGGCGAACATAAAGTGGAACAATGGTAGTCACGCGACTTCGGCCTCATGCGTGGCACTAGTGCGAACACACCGCGAGCACACTGCGAGTACATCGCATCATTCCAAAAGACACCGCCTGCAAATCGGCGCTGGCCGGGCAGGCCACATATCGCGGTGCTTCCTGTCACCGTCGCTCAAACTATATTACACTCCGTATATAATGACATTGTCACGGAGGGCAAAGCACCGGCGCTTGAGCATTTCGACGCCAGGCTTTTCCACACTCAATAAAAGCTTCTCCCGCGCACAGTACAGCCCGCTTTCCGCGCGCCTCTAATCCCCTCCAGGTCATCCTCGCCAAGCGCGGCAACGTTTCACCGCCTTCACAAATGCCGCTTTTCCAGCAACTTCTACCGGGTTCCAGGGTAACCCCCCTTTTGACTCTAAAAAAATTTTTCAATATAGATATACCTAGGGCCCGGTATGCTCCCTCATAAGCACTTGAACAGAACCTTCCAAGGACTACTTAGTTATCACCACCACCAAGGGACTTTTCAGCCATGCTAAGTGCCAAGTCTGTTTTGCGTAACTCCGCCAACCCGCTGCGCAGCTTCGTGCGCATGAACTCCAACAAGGTTCAGGGCCAGGTGATCGGTATCGACCTGGGTACCACCAACTCTGCCGTCGCCCTCATGGAGGGCAAGGTTCCAAAGATCATCGAGAACGCCGAAGGTGCCAGAACCACTCCTTCGGTTGTCGCTTTCACCAAGGACGGCGAGCGTCTGGTTGGTATCCCAGCCAAGCGCCAGGCCGTTGTCAACCCCGAGAACACGCTGTTCGCCACCAAGCGTCTGATCGGCCGTCGTTTCGAGGACATCGAGGTCCAGAGAGACATCAAGCAGGTGCCATACAAGATCGTCAAGCACAGCAACGGCGACGCCTGGCTCGAGGCCAGGGGCCAGACCTACTCCCCTGCGCAGATCGGTGGTTTCGTGCTCAACAAGATGAAGGAGACCGCCGAGGCCTACCTAGGTAAGAACGTCAAGAACGCCGTTGTCACCGTCCCCGCCTACTTCAACGACTCCCAGAGACAGGCCACCAAGGACGCCGGCCAGATCGTCGGCCTGAACGTGCTGCGTGTTGTCAACGAGCCTACTGCCGCGGCCCTAGCCTACGGCCTGGAAAAGTCCGACTCCAAGGTCGTTGCGGTCTTTGACCTGGGTGGTGGTACCTTCGATATCTCCATCCTGGACATCGACAACGGTGTGTTCGAGGTCAAGTCCACCAACGGTGACACCCACTTGGGTGGTGAGGACTTCGACATCTTCCTATTGAGAGAGATTGTCGCCAACTTCAAGAAGGAATCCGGCATCAACCTGGAGAACGACCGTATGGCCATCCAGAGAATCAGAGAGGCCGCCGAGAAGGCCAAGATCGAGCTTTCCTCCACCGTCTCCACCGAGATCAACCTGCCTTTCATCACCGCCGACGCCTCCGGCCCTAAGCACATCAACATGAAGTTCACCAGAGCCCAGTTCGAGTCTCTGACCGAGCCTTTGGTCAAGAGAACCGTCGACCCAGTCAAGAAGGCCCTCAAGGACGCTTCTCTCGCCACCTCCGACGTCTCCGACGTCATCTTGGTCGGTGGTATGTCCAGAATGCCAAAGGTTGTCGAGACCGTCAAGTCTCTATTCGGCAAGGAGCCTTCAAAGGCCGTCAACCCCGACGAGGCCGTTGCCATTGGTGCCGCCATCCAGGGTGCTGTCCTGGCCGGTGAGGTTACTGACGTCTTGTTGCTTGACGTCACCCCATTGTCCTTGGGTATCGAGACCTTGGGCGGTGTCTTCACCAGATTGATTCCAAGAAACACCACCATCCCATCCAAGAAATCTCAAATCTTCTCTACCGCTGCTGCTGGCCAAACCTCGGTGGAAATCAGAGTGTTCCAGGGTGAGAGAGAGCTCGTCAGAGACAACAAGTTGATTGGCAACTTCACCTTGTCCGGCATTCCTCCAGCTCCAAAGGGTGTTCCTCAAATCGAGGTTTCCTTCGACATCGACGCCGATGGTATCATCAACGTTTCCGCCAGAGACAAGGCCTCCAACAAGGACGCCTCCATCACTGTCGCCGGCTCCTCTGGTTTGTCTGACTCTGAGATCGAACAGATGGTCAGCGACGCCGAGAAGTACAGAGAGCAGGATGAGGCCAGAAAGACCGCCATTGAGAGCGCCAACAAGGCCGACCAGCTGGCCAACGACACCGAATCCTCTTTGAAGGAGTTCGAGGCCAAGGTCGACAAGGCCGAGGCCCAAAAGGTCAAGGACCAAATCACCTCCCTAAGAGAGGTTGTTGCCAGAGTCCAGTCCGGCGAAGAGGTCAATGCTGACGACTTGAAGACCAAGACCGAAGAGTTGCAGACTTCCTCCATGAAGCTGTTCGAGCAAATGTACAAGAACGACTCTTCGAGCAACTCCAACAGCGAGGGTGGTGAGCCTAAGCAGTAAGCTCGGCAAAGCTCATTACCCCCATCACACTAAATATTTTTCATGGCCTCCCCCGATGGTCTTTTTAGACCACCGACAGTGCTGAGACATCTTGTTTTTAATTTGCGCCTCCGACGCCTATAGGAGAAGTCTACTTGTATAAGCTTGTATATAGATATCACAATATCATGCGAGTGATTTCCATCCAGCAGTGCTTTCCGTGAACTTTGACCTCTGGGGAAGGCTTCGCAGCTCGGTGCTTCCAATCGTCATTTTAGACGACACACCCTAAGAAAGGGTTACTTCGATTAATTAAAGGCTTACTATTCCTTCCAAACTGGAAACGTTGTTCCTCCCTCCTAAAAAACACAGCTCGGAAGTCTTGAGATGGGCTTGAAGGTTTCTCCACTTACCAGGATAATATCCCTCTCGGGATTCCTTGCGCTAGGGTTTCTCCTTGTCATCCTGAGCTGTGCATTATTCCACAATTATTACCCACTATTTGACAGTATGTTCGATCCCAAAACTTTAACGCGATACCCGAGACTAACAGTTTTACCATAGTACTCATCTTTCTGATTGCGCCTATCCCCAATGCATTATTCAGCAAGCGCAACTTCGACTCCAGCGAATTCATGAACGACTCGAGCAAAAATGTCGAGGATGTCGGCCATTTTTTTACGGGACTTCTCGTCACCAGCGGTCTTGCCTTGCCAACCGTCTTCTACCACTGCCAGATAATTAATCATTACAGCTGCATAATGAGCACTATCGGCGGTGTCATTATATACATGAGCATTGTTGTCTTCTCGTGGTTCTTCAACAGTGGGTGGGACGAAGAAGATGACGCCTTGTTCGGCTATTAAATAAAAACATCTAGCACCTAGAAACACAGAATAAAAATAGACGCTGTGCTGAGCGGGAAGAGGAGCCTTACCACGTTAAAGCCCTAATGAGCAGTATATGTAAAAAAATACCAAAAAGGTCGTACCCGGATTCGAACCGGGGTTGTTCGGATCAAAACCGAAAGTGATAACCACTACACTATACAACCAGATAGCTGTGTGTGTGAACTTAATTTCGAGTATTAACCGATGGGTATATTTTATATTTTAGGTATTCAAATTTCACCGAAGTTTTGCAGAACATGCTCTAGAAGATTAGTCTATAATGCTGGCGTACGTTTAATGCCATACCACGCAATACAGGGCCGAGTGCTGGCATATTGGCCCGAGCGTAGCTATAGCATGTTCTGCGACTCGAACCATATATCATGATATACGTACTCGAAAGGACGGATTGGCCTCATATTTTGAAACGCATCAATAACTCATCGCAGGGAGTGCAGATAAACCATCTAACTGGGGTGCACTCCGTGAGTCCAAAGAACCTAGCAGAGGACGCTTCTAAAGGCCGTCTTGATTTTCGGCTGCTCAGCTTATAGGAAGCAAGAGCCAGGTTGGCCTAACTCATGGCTCTGATAATGCCTGCTCCTGAACTAGTTAACTCATTCGCACAATGGCAAGCTGACAACCTTATCAACAACTGCTTGAACTGTCAAGCGAGATTCTCATTTCTGGTCCGGAAGCACCACTGCAGATGCTGTGGGGCCATCTTTTGCGCCAACTGCAGCGACAACTTCTTGTGGTATGATAAACGGAAGGTCAAAGTTGTTCGGCGGAAAGATGATACAGATGGATTCGAAGTCCCGCCTTACAGAACATGTACCTCTTGTTGTGAGAACTTGACCCAAATGCATCTCATACAGCCAAGGTGGGGAGACAAGCCATTACGCATACAAGGCTCAAGCACGAGAACACTTCAGCCTCAATCGACTCTTGTGTTGCCTACTTCATCTTCAGCTTCCTCAGTACAAGCGACCGAATTCGCAAAGGTTTCCGGGGTGACAGAGAGCACTCGTGACCTAGACCATGACTCTAACAGATGTCCCATTTGCAACCTCGATCTGGCCAAGCTCTCCGAGATGGAGTCGGCCATGCATGTACAAAATTGCATTGGGAGAGCGGAATTAACACAACAACATCACGATGAATCAAGCTCGGGAGAAAATCCAGCGCAAAGAAACCGAATGTTGGTGTATGTGATACCCGTGGACCAGGACATGCCCGAACAAGACTCTCAAGAAGCGCCAGAGTGTCCGATTTGTTTCGAAGAGATGAAACCTGGCGACAAGGTCGGGAGGCTTGAGTGTCTATGTGTATTCCATTACGATTGCATTAAGAGCTGGTTCCGAAAGAAATCTCAAAAGCTCAAATCTAGTACAGGAAAGTCTATCAGTAAGAATTTCTGCCCTTTGCATGATGCAGTGTTTTAAATATATCACATATACAGGTGTTTACTTGGTAATTGGGAAATTTTGGTCTTGCAGGTGAGCGACATCTGGTTAACCCAAACATTAAACTAATTTGGGCTACATCACACAAGTGCATGTGTTAGCCGCTCCACAAATATGTAACTTAATATACAGTTGATGCCCTATGTTTACTGATGCCAGAATTCTGAAAGCTTTACTCGATGTCGCTGTACAAATCGCTATCCAGGTCTTCTGGAACATCGCTGTATGCGTCTTCATCGCTACTGGACGATTCTGCAGAATCCGCATCCTCGTCTGGGCCCTGGCCTTCCGTTGACTCGCCTGCTTGTTCTCTCTGTTTTCTCCTTTCAAGCTTGCGCTGCTTCTTGGCTTCTTTAACTTCTTTCTTCCTGGCAAGATTAGCTTCCTGTTCTTTTCTTCTTTCTTCCTTCAACTTCATGCGTTGAGCGTGCTTCTTTTCTAAGGCCCTTATCTCCACACTGGTCTTCTTAACGTAGCTGTGGTGCAATACCTTTCCAGAACAAATGCCTTCTTCAATTTTAACAAGCTTCAACGTAAGTCTGGGGCCAACTTCCGTTAACTTGATAGCCTTTTTACGAGGTGCCGATGTTTCGGCTGAATCTTGATGGGAACCCTGTGCATTATTTGAAGCGTCCGGCTTGGCACCGTTCTTCAAGTTCTTGCCATTCTTCTCCATGACCCTCACAATCGAGTCGTCCTCTATTTCACTCTCTGAGGTGTACGCTCCGACATCGTGATCTAAGATCAAAGAAGCAATGTCGTCTTTTTTGTGAAGGTTGGGCACTGCCTTGTTTAGCTTGCTCTTTGATTTATAGAGGCGTTTCAAGTTCCTCGAGATATCAACTTCACGGATGTCAATCGCGTAATGCCTCATACTAATTTCGCCGGTTTCTGGGTCCTTGTTTATCATGAAAACACGCTTTATAGAGTTGAGCTGCGTCTTGCCAGGGTTCAAAGGAGGGAAAATATTCTGAAACATCGAGATAACTACCTTCTCCACGTTGGCCTTTTCCAATGACTCACTATCGCCCTCTACAGGCTTTATACCAAATCCATTAAGCACCAGCAGGGGTGGGCTGAGACTGTCCTCCTTGCCTAAGGCTTTGGGCCGCTTCATGAAGCGTTTGATGTCCTTCCCGAGCGAATAGTCCATGACCTGGTATGTCACAGTGGGGCCGTGTGGCGCCCTGGCCACTTTCAGCGACACATTGCCTGTCTTCTCTGACTGCGTGAAAATAAAAAGATGCGACACGCCCAGCGGCCCACACATTACCACGAAGTCCTTAAGTTTGTTGGACTTTCGCTCCTTCAGCTTGATGGCCGTGTGTGGTTGCATGATCTGCCTGAAGTCTTTCACTAACTGGTTGAGCGAGTGGTTCGCCATCGAGGTTTGTCCCACGCGGATCACCATTGACTTTGGGATGTTCTTTTGCTCCTCAGCATCAGGTTTAACATGGGTTCTAGTCTTTTGTCTCCTTTTAGCCATAGTTATCCACTCTCTATCAACAACTGTTCTTGGATCCTTTCACTGTCGAAGGCGATGAGCTCGGTCAAATTTTTTCACTCTTCTCAAAACGAAAAGCGACATGGGAGAAGGACGTGAAAAATTTGGAAGAATAAAGTCGATGCGATGAGCTCCCATTAAGCGCTATTGAAACAACAAAGAAGAACCATATTAGAAGCTAAAATGGCAGGGAAAATTACAAAAGCTGAACACAAGGCTCCAAAGCAGGAATCTTCCAAAGGAGAGCTGAAGTCGCTCGCAGAGAAGATCAAGAAGCGTGCTCTGGAAAACAAAGAGACGAGCGAAAAAGTGCAGGAAATACCTGAGGCTGAAGAAGAGGAAGGAACGGAAGGGACACCAACAGATGCAGAGCAAGAGTCTGAGGGTGCTCATTTCGAATCCTTCTCAGAGTTGAACCTTGTACCAGAGCTTATAGAAGCGTGCGAGAACCTAAAATACTCTAAACCCACCCCGATTCAGGCTGAAGCGATTCCGCCAGCATTAGAGGGTAAGGATATTATTGGGCTAGCGCAGACTGGTTCGGGTAAGACTGCAGCATTTGCTATTCCAATCCTTAATCAACTATGGCACGATCAAGAGCCATACTATGCTTGTGTTCTGGCACCTACTAGAGAGTTAGCACAGCAGATTAAAGAGACTTTTGACTCCCTGGGTGGGGCGATGGGTGTGAGGACAACTTGCATTGTCGGAGGAATGAACATGATTGACCAGGCCCGCGACCTGATGCGCAAACCGCACATCATCATTGCCACGCCGGGCAGACTTATGGACCACTTGGAGAACACTAAGGGCTTTTCGATGCGCAAGCTCAAGTTTCTTGTTATGGACGAAGCTGATAGACTTTTGGATATGGAGTTCGGCCCGGTGTTGGACAGAATCCTCAAGATCATTCCAACACAAGGCAGAACAACTTACTTGTTCTCGGCTACGATGACTTCAAAGATAGATAAGCTTCAAAGAGCTAGTTTAACCAACCCTGTGAAGTGTGCAGTGTCTACCAAATACCAAACCGTCGATACCCTGATTCAAACTCTCATGGTCGTGCCCGGCGGGCTCAAAAACACATTTCTCATTTACCTCCTCAATGAATTTCTCGGTAAAACTGCCATTGTATTCACACGCACAAAAGCCAATGCAGAAAGAATTGCTACCCTCTGTAATCTACTTGAATTTAGCGCTACAGCCCTGCACGGTGATCTCAACCAGAATCAGAGAACAGGGGCGCTGGATCTTTTCAAGGCTGGACGGAGATCTATACTAGTTGCCACTGATGTTGCTGCTAGAGGTTTAGATATTCCATCAGTGGATATTGTGATTAACTATGATATTCCTGTGGACTCCAAGTCTTACATTCATCGTGTGGGAAGAACTGCCAGGGCGGGCCGCTCAGGTAAATCCATCTCTCTAGTTTCACAATACGACTTGGAGTTAATTCTCAGAATCGAAGATGTTCTGGGTCGCAAGTTGCCCAAGGAGAATGTGGACAAAGGAGTTATTTTATCGCTGCGAGACACAGTAGATAAGGCTAATGGTGAGGTTGTCATGGAGCTGAACAGGAGGAACAAAGAAAAGATAGCGAGGGGTAAGGGCAGACGCTCCAGGATGCACTCAAGAGAAAACATGGACAAGGAAGAACAGTAATAACTTTTAATAGATACGTGAGTACAATATAACAAACTAAAAATCTCCATGACAGGCGTTTAACGACCTTGTATTTATATATTGGTGAGTACGATAATTGCGATAGACCAACTAAACAACTTCAACCGGACTCGCCGTATTTGCTGCATTCACTTCCGTTACGGCAAGTTCGTACTTTTGGATGGCCAGGTTTAAGGAGCCCAACACTGAGCTCAAGTAAGCGTTGCAGCTGGTTGCTAGCATTTCTCCTTGTGTGTCTGCAGAGCTTTGTACCCTATTAAGTAGCTTATTGACCTTTTCTGGGCACTTTTTGAGAAATCCATACAGTTTCTTAACTGTGGGTGCCTGCCGGGCCTCGCCACTTTGAAAGTGGATATAAAAGTGCTTCAAGAACTCACAGCAAGTTCCGTGTAAAACACGGCAGCTTTCTAGTAGCTCAGCAGGCAACGGAGTTTCTACTTCCTTGGTTGACTCGATAGTCGTAATTCCAGTACTTGCTCCAACCACTGCATTGAAGTTGGTATTTTTAGCTTGTTTGGCATTGATCTTAACGGCTTTTATGACGTTCTGGTTGGCCGTGTTGTTGGCTTTTTTATCATCATTGGCAACCTTCGTTAAGTCGATTGACTTCGTTAGCCCATCGAGCAATAAATTAAGCTGATGAGATATATCTTTCGTACCCACTATAAATTTCTCACCTTTATGCTCTGTACCAGCAGTTTCTCTAACGGCGGCCATTCGTTGTTTAACCTTTATCTCTATGTAGGTTGCTTCATCCTCCTCTTCCAGGTCACTATAAAGCAACTCTTCCCGTTCCTCCTTATCTGCATCATCAGCAGCCAGGTTTGTTCTTGAATACTCGTTTTCCAGTGATTTGATCATCTTTTGACTTAACCTATTCATGCCCTTCAAGATATCAACAACCCCATCTGTATTTCCGTTCGCGTCAACTCCTGGTATCATTGTAAAGTCCGGTTTGTTTCCTTTTCTTTCTGGGTCATCGTACTGGTTACCATCTAAGTCAATGAGTTTTTTGACCGGATGTTGTAACATTTCATCATCCTTTCTGTCAAATTCTTGATCTAAAGTAAGGTATCGATCGATGATCATATCACCACGATCGCTCTGCATGATTCGCTCGCCTCTCAATTTCCGGAACAACTTGGACGAAAAGAATCTAGCCCAGAATTCCTGTTCCTTGAAGTTTTTAGGCACGTTATCATCGTATGCCTTCTTCACAATCGGATAGGTTTGGAAGATAGTCATGATTTTCTCTCTTGATACACTTACATTGACTTTGTTGTCAGATGATGCTACGGGTTTGATTGTCGAAAGGACATTGTAGGGGCCTGTCCTTTGAGAAGTCGTAAGCGCGAAGGCTCGTAAAAGTGGAATCCTGGTGGACCAGAACTCATCGGGCGGTAGCCCTGAATTTATTACCGCCTCTTGAAAAGTTTTCATTAGGGCTTTATTTTCTTTCAGTAAAGACTGCTGAAGCTTCAGGTTCGTGAGAAGCTTTTCGCGAGAGAGAGAATCGTCCAGCGTGGAAGTGTTAATTAACGGAGCGGCCTCGGAAGGTGTAGGTGCGAGACTGGACTCTTTGCGCTTTTTCTCCTCAAACACTTCTTCATCCTTGTAACGGGCAATAATAAGCTGAAGAGTCTCTTTAATATTGTCCATCACGGTTCTATTATTGAACGAGAATACATGACTAGGCAATGCGGGTTTGGCCTCATTGCCATCAGCGTCTTTGCGTTTTTTGGCTTCGTTCGCCTTCCCGATAAGCCTTAGCATCATTTTTTCACTAGACGCTGGCGTAGCTTGCAATTTGTCGATAGTGTTTAATGCGACCTTGTGTGTCTTGTCGCCATCGGTTGACCTCCATAGCAACTCGGCTGGCGATGCCTCTTCATCTATGGTCAGGATCCCTGAGACCTTCTTGAATACTGCGGCGCCCGAGTGGGACATCTCGAGTTCGTCGGCACTGCTCCATTGCTAAGGTATACCTTTGACATCTTTGAATTTTCAGCTCCAAGATTCATCTCCATGGGAACTTCGAAATCTCGGCACGTGACACCAGACAAATCACTAGAGTGTGCTCCAAATTGTAATGCAGTTAGGCAAATATAGTGGAACTTGCCTCTTATATTGCGGCGCTCAGTGGCTTTGCGGGCACTTTTGATTCTGGAGATGATCATGGTCATATAAGTTATGAAATTTGCGCCCTCGAGGGGTTGTAGAGGCCGAAGGTCAATCATAGCTTTTCTTACTGTGTCTTGATTAGACCCGCCAAAAACAGGAGTCATGGCCATTCATACAGCACATATCCAGGCAGTCTTAGAAGGTTGCAACAAGTGAAGTCTGCATTTCTTGACTTCTACAACTCTTGTTTTCACACGGAAGCAACACCCGGTATAATTCATGGACAGACATGCAGCACATCTCAATAGTGCAAAGTCGCCTCCCAACCTCTCTAATTAATTGATTGAGCGAACCACAAACAAGAAACATGGACTTTCCTGCTTCTGAACCTAGCGTTAAGTATCATCACTCGGCATAGGTACGCCAGGTCTTGGTTTTTGACTGACTTTCAAACTGAGTCTGTCAAACTCTTTACTCATAAGGACTCTCGCCATCTAATTGCAAGTCAAAAACCCGACCTGGGTATTCTGCATTATAGATTGTTGACAGAGTTTAACTGTGGATAATCCGACGCAAACCGCACGTACGAGAGTAATGAAAATATCAGTGAATGGAAGAGTAAAGGAGCATATCATTTTACTACTCAAGCGATCTCTTTACGCAGATCATTGGATTTTGTATCTTCTTTGATCTTAGCCGCCGAGCTGCCGTGCAGATCCGTTTTATATGATCATAAACCAGGATTGAGAAGTAATACACCGTAAACTAGAGATGGTGTATATGGTTTTACGGCAGATCAGGCTTGATATATGTCTTTTGCGTATACCCTAATAAACTAATTCTCAATCGGATCCGGCCTTGTCCCATTGTCGAAGCACGTCCTTTTCATTTACAAGGTGAATGTTGATCCTAAAATTTGTACTGAGCTCTATCATGACATGTGCAGTGCCCTTTTGTGCAGTACTCTTTTATGTGCTGAAGAATAGTTTAAGCTTTATTCACGGTGCAACGTGTCTGAATTGATCCGTCACGGTGCATATACGATTCACAAATTTCAAGTCCTCAGAAGCCGCGAGGGATCCTAACCGAACAAGTAACGATTAGCATAGAAAATTCGAACAATCGGCAGCTGTTTTAACCTAAGTAAGGTTGTAAACGCAGCTTGACAACATCGTTGTTGCTACTGTGAGATATGCAGAAAAATGGTGAAACGAGTGTACTTAAATTCCGCATGTATATGTCCTCAGAGGCCAAACATATGGTACAAGCCACCTGTTATTTAACAGATTTTGACAGCTCTCATTGCCAACAAAACAAAATGGTACGAGCTTCTAAAAACTCTGTTCCTTCAACAGATGGTCAAACGGCGACACTGGTTTGGCGTCTTTAATACTCCTGATACCTCTTTACGACTTTGGTACTGCCCGAAACTATGTTTAAAATTTTTCAAGCTCATCAAGCTCGACAGCTAGAAAGAACCAAGTATCAACCAAGCAGCGCCTTTCAAGATGTCTCCAATCGTTGGTATTGCATTCGGTAACACTACCTCTTCCATTGCGTACGTCAACCCTAAAAATGACGTTGACGTGATTGCAAACCCTGATGGTGAGCGTACTATCCCATCAGTTCTATCTTACGTTGGTGACGACGAGTACCACGGTGGCCAGGCTCTCCAGCAGTTGGTTAGAAACTCCAAGAACACGATCATTAACTTCCGTGACTTCCTAGGACTGCCTTTCTCTGAGTGTGATGTTTCTAGATGTACCGCCGGTGCGCCAGCTGTCGAGATCGACGGCAAAGTCGGTTTCGTCGTCTCCAGAGGAAACGGGAAGGAGGAAAGACTGACCGTCGACGAGGTCGTCTCTAGACATTTGAACAAGCTGAAGCTCGCTGCCGAAGACTACATTGGCCAGGAGTTGTCTCAGACTGTCATCAGCGTTCCTACCAACTTCACTGACGCTCAGAAGGATGCTTTGCGTGCAGCTGCTAAGAAAGTCGGCCTGGAAATTATCCAGCTCATCAACGAGCCTTCTGCTGCCCTTCTAGCCCACACTGAGGCCTATCCATTCGAGGGCGATGTCAACGTCGTGGTTGCCGACTTCGGTGGTGTCAGATCGGACGCTGCCGTCGTTGCCGTCCGCAACGGTATCTACACCTTGCTAGCCACATCTCACGACAACAACCTTGGTGGTGAGAACCTAGATGCCGAGCTCGTCGAGTTTTTCGCCAAGGACTTCCAGAAGAAGAACCAAACGAACCCTAGAAAGAACGCCAAGTCTTTGGCCAAACTGAGGGTCAATTCCGAGATTACCAAAAAGACTCTGTCTAACGTCACTACATCCACAATCTCAATCGACTCTCTGGCCGACGGTTTCGACTACCACACATCCATCAACAGACTCAGATATGAACTTGTAGCCAACAAGGTTTTGAGCAAGTTTGCCCAATTCATTGAGACTGTCATCTCCAAAGCTGAGCTGGATCCATTGGACATTGATGCCATTGTTCTGTGCGGTGGTTCTTCCTTCACCCCCAAGCTGAGCTCCAACTTGGAGTTCCTGCTCCCAGAATCTGTTGCCATCCTGGGCCCACAGAGCAAGAACGCCTCCAACAATCCAAATGAATTGCTGGCTCATGGTGCTGCTCTGCAAGCGCAGTTGTTGTCCAACTACGACGCAGAGGAGTTAGCCCAGGCTCTGGAACCAGTTGTCATCAACACCCAACACCTAAAGAAGGCCATCGGTCTAATTGACGCTGAGGGCAACTTCGTCCCAGTCTTGCTACCAGAGACCTCATTCCCAGTTAAGAAGGATTTGACCCTAAAGAATGTCAAGGGCGATGTTCTAGTTGGCGTTTACGAAGGTGACCACCACATCAAGGAGACTGTCGCCGAGCCGGCCGCCAAAGAGGAGTCCAAGGCCGAGGACGATGACGAGAGTGAGTGGTCCGACGAAGACGATGAGCCAGAAGTTACCAGAGAGAAGCACTACACCCCAGGCACCAAGCTTATGGAACTTGGCATCAAGGGCGCTCAAGGTCTACAGCTCTCTTTCAACGTCAACAGGGAAGGCGTTTTGAGAGTTGCTGCTAGAGATCTGAAATCTGGTAACATCGTTAAGGGTGAATTGTAATTACGCTGGCACTTCTGACATTTTATAGATATATCTGTCTAACCTTTCAATAAAATTTTTGAATGTGAGAAATCAATGAATCTTGAAAATAGATAATGGGTGGACTCTTTTACTTATTCTCGGATTAAAAACAGAGGGTAAACAAAAATGACACAAGCACGCCCAAAAGTATTTGTTCTAGGGTTCGGATCCATCGGTGTTCTTCTCGCATCCTGCCTGCATCAGCAGTCGCAATCCGTGGTGATTCCGCTTCTAAGATCCAAAGAAAGGCTGGGCGACTTCAAGAAGCTTTCCTTCAAGGCCGGTGTCAGGGCGCTCTACCAAAAAGACAGACCTCTCTCAGAAAGCGTCCTTGAGAATGCGTCCTGTCCGGAACTCTTTCCACAGGACTGGAAAATTGACAACCTAATCATCACCACCAAAACATATCAAACAAAAGAAGCGCTTGCACCCTACATGAAATACATACATCCCGACACTAATATCATCCTTGTACAAAACGGGTTGGGTGTTTTTGAGGTTCTGAACGACGAAATCTTCCTGGACTTCAAGCCTAACCTATTTCAAGGTGTGATCTCCCACGGTATTTTCCATGACACTGGCTTCACGTTCAACCATGCAGGTTTTGGCGACATGAAGGTTGCTAGGCTCCCAAGCAAAGACCCCAGCAGTATAGTGCAGTCCAACTCCTTGATTGCAAACGACGCCAACAACAACGAGCTGATCCGCTTAATGTGCTCCCCCGGGTACGCCAAGGCACTGGCTGTCAAACACTTGACATACCAGGAAATGTTGCTGGGACAGCTAGAGAAGTTCCTAGTCAACACTTGTATCAACCCAGTCACATCTATCGTGGACTGCATCAATGGCGAACTCAAAGACTGCGCAAAGCCAATTTTCACTGCGATTATAACCGAGGCTCTCGACATCTTGCGCGTCGCGTACCGTCCCCTTTTCGACTATAAGTCGCAAAGCGACGACTACCCCGTCCTCGACGTTGCGTCCGTTCTGAACGCAGACAGAATGCTAGAGTTCATCATCCACGTCGGCTGCGTGGTGAACAAAGAAAACAGCTCGTCCATGAGGCAGGATGTGGTCAACGTGCGCGAAACCGAGATAGACTATATTAATGGCTACATTGTGACACTTTGCGAAAAGCTGGGTCTGGGCCCCGAAAAATGCAAGACAAACCAGACCATTGCAACGCTCGTCAAGCTCAGGTTGGAGCTGAACAAAACTCGCAAGCTGCACGGCGACAAACGTGCCGCGTAAACTGGCCTCCGATATATATCATGTTACACATTTAGATACACATAGACTTTTGAAAAAAAACCTTCTACCCCGCTCTTACACTCGTTACCTGTTTTTAATCACGTTGCTGTTAACCCTACGCTGTTGTTGAACCTATGCTGTTATCCGTCTTTTTAAACGTCGCCCGTCGCTGTCCTCAATTTTTTATATTCTTACAATGCTCTCAGGTGAAAGAGTAAAATCCAATCCGGCTCAAAAAAAACTAGCCAGAGCATCGCGCGAGAAGCTGTGTTTCTTCTTGCCCATCTCGTGAATTTCATTAGTGCGTGCTCCACCATTTACGCGCCACAAATCCCTATCTAAATCTTTTGTCGACTTCGCTCGCGTGAGTTAACACTTACGAGCTCTCTTTTCGCATAAACTGTCGCCGTGCAAAAGAACGAAATTAATCTACTGTCCACCTCTGGCCGCGACAGATTTTCTTATCACCCAAACTTCAATTCTACAAACTCCATTCCAGAATAGACAAGGCATTTGGTGCTGCGAAGACAAGCCGCCCCTTTCCAATTAACTTGTGATTTTTGTGGCCACCGCAGAAACTTTCCTCTCGCATATTTTAGTGGGTTGTTCCCCCCTTTTGACTTTTTTTTGATCCATACGTGCAGCGCGCACAGAGTGATCAAATTTTTCTACATTAATATACTGGCAAAGTTCTTGGTTTAGACACAGACTGAGACGTTGTACCCCACAGCAGCAGAGTGTTGACGCTGTCGAGAAAGAGACCGGTGAGTTCGGCACGCGTTTTGTTCCTGTTTATTAAGGACTATGGAACTCGCTTCCCCAGAGAATTCTTTTGAGCCACTTTCGACACTCAAAAACGAAAAACACACGAATCAAGCAGACGCCGAGATTTCGACAGACAATAGCACCGGCGCGCACCTCAATAACTACAAGCACAGCGGCGGCCAAGGGACGGAATCCGAAATAGGGACACGTCCAGCATTCGGAGAAGCAGAGGACGCACACGCAGGCCTCGGCCCTGAAGCAACCGAACCACGTCCAGGACAGCATCCCAGAGAGACCGTCGCTTTAACAGAGCACGTGACGGAGGAGAAGCATCCGGTGCTTGCGGCCACCAGCGAGTCCAAGAACGACAACGGAACCACGACGGAAAGCAACTCTAGCGACTTGCAGTCAATCCAATCGCAGGTACGGTTCCATTCTGACGCTATTGCACAGCTCGGAAAGAAGGTTCACCAAGTGGAAACTTCTGTGTGCAGTAACGACGAAGACCTCAACCAAGTGCTTGGGAACTTGACTTCGGCGACCAAAAATCTAGCTCACAACCAGAGCGTCCTGGAGAACAAGTTAGAGGATCTCCTCAAAAACCAAGTAAACACAGATTCCTCGGTCAACAACCTGCTCGAAAAGTTAGATCAGGTTTCCCAACTTCTCAATAAGGCCGCGAGAAATAATACACTTCTTGCCTCGGCGCCTCCTCAGCAGATCCATAGGGGCCCTGGCAGACCACCGAAAACAAGAAACGGGCTTGCATCAGCTGCGGCTGCCCTGTCAATGACTAGCAAAGACACTCTTCCAGATAGCAGCGTTGGTGTTCCACGCAGCAAGCGTATCTTCCAGGACTCTGATTCGGCCACATCCGCTGAGGAGTCAGGAACTACAGCGGCTAATAGAACGGCTACCAGGAGCATTCCTTCATCTGCGCCTGATCAGGAGCTGCCACCTGTCAAGAAGAGAGGCCCCGGCAGACCTCCGAAGAGGAGAAATCATTGGGCAGAGAAGAAGCGAGAAGCCTTGGCACAAAGCGCTTCCCAGGCGGGAGCCGAGTACCATGGTGACGAGCAGCCTGAACCTACAGGTGAGGATAGCGGAGAGAAAAACGGCGAAGGGAATGGCGAAACTGAGTTTTCCGCTTTCGAGGAAGCTAAGGTGGAAGAAGAAAGCTTACCAGCAACGCCTTCAGACGATGGTACACAGGCAGGCCCATCTTCCATGAGGGCTGACGATTTGTGCAGCGAGCAAAAACCTCACCGCGGTAGAGGGCGCCCTAGTACCAAGTCTTCGGACAAACCTCCCCCATTGACGCAGGCTCAAATCAAAAGACAACAAGAACTGGAACGTAGGCGCGATGCGCGCGAACAGATGCTTGTATCTATGAAGTATAGCGATCGAAACAAAGCCAAGTTGTTCATGGAGTCCAACAAAGAGCTGCTCAAAGCCATGCGGGAGGAGGAGCGGAAGAAAAGAATGACCGCATTCAGTTATGATTCTGCAGGGCCCATCCCAAACACGATTGGTGGAAACACACCGTCGCCCAAACCACCTTCCTCTAGCGAAAGTAGACATCATCCTGCCTTTTTACCTATCTCTCAAGATAGTTCAGCTCAATCAGAGCATGAGGCTGCGCTGAGGGAAGAGTTTCATGGAACTAGTTCGGAGAACTTCCTCGAGTCTCGTCCTCCTTCCCATGAAGACGGTCGCGAGGCAACGCCCCATTCTGAAACAACCAATGAGCCAACTGAGGAGCCTATGCTGGCCTCTATGGCAGTTTCCTCGAGCTTTAACACACCAGATCCAGGTGTTGTGCCCAGAAAAGTCGGAATTTTGTCGATGCTGAATGAGGACGTTGATGACCCAGAATCCTCAAATAAGCGCCAGCTGCCTGATATATACAAGAGTGATTTCGATCCTGAATTTCCAAACAAAAGAGAAAAGCTAGATGATGAGGAGAAGCGCGACTTCCGTTCGATGATTCCGATGCTTCCAGAGAAGAAGGACAACAGGGGCCGCCCTGCAAACAGCAGTAGCAGTGGAGATAATTCCACGGCATTATTGTTAGCATCTCCCGTTGAGCTAATCTGCAGAAACGGGTATTTCTACCGCAAATCTGACCGTGAGGTGCCTATCACTACGGGAACTTATTTGGAATTTAAATTCAAGTCTAAAGAGGATGATCTCATACGCCTAACCATGAGTCAAGAGGACTATGCAGAGCTGACAAAACAAGACAGAATTAACGCTTACTTTCTGAAGCCCGAAATAAAAGAGGAAACCGAGTTTGCGTCTGCCATTCTCAGCAAAATAGTTCTTACCGAGAAATATGTCAACAGTCTTGAGTACTTCCTTATGGAATTTCGGTGGGAGAACAGGCTTGTCGGACTAGGTCTCAAGCTAAGGGAGTCCAAAAGGACCTGGCAGAGACGCAAAGCTTTGTTTGCACTCTTCGAGTTTTGGAGGGATAAATCCAGAGAGAAAAGAGGGTTTCCAGAGTTTACTATGATGCACGCAGTGAAAGAGATGGAGAACTACAGAATCTTCATTAACCGCTCAGTGTCGTGGTTTTATAATCACATTACCCTTCTGAAGATGGTACTGTTTGAGCTGTGTGACAATACTGATACCCAGTGGAGGGAGTGGATGTTTCCTAGAGAACAACCACTGCCTGTTCTTGGGGGCTCTATAACCGAGGACAACTTTAATGAAGCCATTGATGAAGTGTTGGCCTTGATTTTCTTGGAAGACGGAACCGAGAATCGTGATTCCAGGGCGAGTTCCATGCCCAATATACCTTCTGATTCAGCAACCGAAAATTGAATACTCAGCCTTTTCCATCTGCGGCAATTTGTATTATTGTAAATTAATGATTATCTCATGTGTAACTTAGGACTCTTGTATTGACTAAACGCTGCTTTTTATAATTTTGAAGCTACTGAGCATGTAGAGGCTCAAGACCTATGCATGCACTAGCACTTCTGAGCCTAGATTGGTCGCAATTGTCTGGATTTAAGGATTTGTGAACTCAACAAAGGTTCGAGATGAGTGCAAGTTTATGTTTTCGTTACACCACGCTGAAGAGCTTTTAAATTACATGCTGGCGCCAGGTGATAAAGAACCAAATTATATACCATATTTATCTTTGGCGGTCCCCCCTTCAGCACGTTAGTTGTTAAGCTGGGTACTAGACCAAGTTTTTTCATGTTTTAGATAACAATATCTTATTTCCGAAAAAACATCAGCTATTGAGGTTAAAAAAAACGCGATTAAAGGCCTGCACTACATATTTGGTCAAAACCTACACATGTGTTCTTTCGAAGCTTGTAGCGCATTTGCTCCCTTTCAACAATCTGTCTACCTAGCCAATTGAGTGCAGATTCTAAATGGAGCAAACTACCTCTTTTGAAGACTGCTTGTATATTTTTTAGACAAGAAAGCTAGACCCGAAATCTTGAAACAGCCAGAAACGTTTGATTGTCTCCTTCTCGAGCCACTAGCACTGCCGCTGATTGACCCAGTAGACATTTAAATTCAATGGCATATACACGTGATCAGGCTCACTAAAAAAATTCTGGACTCAAGACATCAACCGAAGGCGCGATGAGCATAGGAATAGCCATCAAGGAAAAATGCTTGTTGACCTAAACGTTCCATGGCCGCAAAAAGCATTTGGTGACACCCCAACTGCGTCCCAGATTCAAAATGTTTCCTCCACTTTAGAAACTCTGCACGCTCTAGGATACACCCATGTAGCCCTAAATTTCACGGTTCGTCATACAGACAAGTTTCCCTCATCTCCCAAAGAGCTGAACCCCATCAAAATCGACGAGAACTTCGGGCGGTTGATGAAAGCGACGGGTCTCAAAATTTACTCCCGTATCACTCTTATCATCGACGACCCCTCCAAAGGCCAATCTCTATCCAAAATATCCCAGGCGTTCGATATTGTTGCAGCGATGCCAGTGAGCGAAAGGGCACTCACTCTGGCCACAACCAACCTGGATATCGATGTTCTGACGTTTCAGTACAAACAACGACTGCCGGCGTATCTGAAACACAAAAGTATATGCAGCTGCGTTGCCCGCGGCGTAAAGCTAGAGATAGTGTACGCGAATGCCCTCAGGGATATGCAGTCTCGCCGCCAGTTTATCCAGAATGTCAAGAGCGTCATCAGAAGCTCGAGGTCTCGCGGTATTATCATTAGTAGTGGCGCAGAAAAACCTTTAGAATGCCGGAACGTGCTTGGAGTAACCAGCTTGATAAAATTCCTCGGGCTAGACAGCGATAAATGCTCTAAAGCAATGACAGATCTGCCGGCCCTAGTTTTGTTGAACGGCAGGCTGCGCACCAAGAGCTACAAACAAACAGTTGTTGTGGGAGGAGGAAGCGACAATGATATAGTCAACGAAACTGACACAATTGATAAAGAGAAGCTCGTCAAAATCGTCAAGCGCTCACGTAGCCTAGCCGAGCCTGAATCAGGCAGCGCAACTAAGAAGGCCAAGGTATAGCATCAAATACGTACATAGTTACTCATATTGAGGACATTGGTTCATCTTGGCGGCTAAAGCGAAGGAGGATACACTTCACTTCCTTGGCACATCAGATCCAGCAGCTCAAGGATCATTTACAGGGGAAAGAACTGCCAAACACGCCAATTACTAGAAGGCCAGCAGAGATACATTCTCGAAAGAAACGCGAAAATTTAGATTAGCTTACAGCGGCTAGAACAGCGTTCTAACCCTATCCGTTAAAAGAACATTCGGCGCCATGGCTTTTGAAAGAGTTCGGAAGCTCAGAAAGCGCGTAAGCGAGATCTCTGTTTTAAAGCGAGGCAGCCGCGTTGCCGTGCAGAAAAGGCCTGCAAGGGATGGGTGCAACCGCCAGCCTCTGAATTATAGCGTGGCTAACCTAATCGAACAGGCGGGCTCGGACTATGCGAAGGGGGAGACTGATATGGCTATATACAGGCTAACGCGCGTCCTTTCAAAAATCGAGAAAGAAGCTGCGGAAAGCACTGGTCCTTCTCTCATCCTGCCGGGAGCAAGCGAAATACAGGAGCCCCCGTTTCGAATGCTACTCCTACGGAACGAGGTGGACTTCGCAAGTTACGCAGAACCTTGGTGCGAGCGGCCTCACGAGGAGCTTGCTCCCATCACGGACGTGGATTACTCGCAAGGAACTATCGCGTCCAATGAAGTCAGCGTGCAAGACGATTTGAACTACACAATTCGCGACGCGGATTCTCAGGTGTTCGAATTCTCAGACATGGTTGAAAGGTCCTTTAATTTGCTCACCATCAGTGGAGGAATTCTCGAGGACGAGGCAACGCGTCTCGATGAAGAGGCCCCTAATTCCACTAGCGCCGACCCTGAGGCACCTTGGAAAGAGGACGGTTACCACCACGGACTCTAAGGAATGCTTGTCGCGTCAAACTCAAATTAGGAAATTTTTTTTTTATCAATATCGCAGTTTTCGTGATCTTACTTGAAGTGGAAGCGATACTACAGTTCGAAACAATGATCTGGCAGCGCTATAAAAGATCGCCCAAGCATTAGTGTGGTTCGGGTTTTCATAGTGGGGCCCGATATAAGAGAAAACAAGAGCAGGGGGCCTGAAACAAGATAACCTCGAGGAACAACTGACTATGGCTTTACAAGTTAACCTCCCGCAGATGCGGTCGATCTGGATCGACGAGGACCAAGAAGCAGAGAAGCTTTATGGGCTTCAAGCTCAACATCTGATGGATTCCGACGGCGAAGACCACGTTGACGTGGTGCTCATCAACAGCAACAAACCACTTTTGAACAATAAGGAGAAAATCGAGCTTCCACCGCTAATTCCAGCTGCCTATAAACCTAGTCATAATAAGAAACAACCTCTCAACAAAATGCACGGTTCAAGCACTTCAAAATCAAAGAAAAAAACAGGAAAGCTATTCAGTCTCTTCAAGATGAAAGAGGCACGCGGCAGCTCGAGCCACGCAAAGATCTCAGTCCCATACAATTTTCAACACATATCGCACGCAGACCTGAAAAACGTGTTTGAGGGCGAAGAGCTGGCTTGCGATGTTGAAGCCAACCCCGCGCTGCTCAGCAAAGCTTTCGTCACAGAGAGCGCACCAAGCCAGCAGCTTACACAAGCTAGAAAAAGGTCTACTGGCTCTAGTTTATCCGCTTTACGCCGTTCTAGCTCCATAGCCTCTTCTCAGTACTCTAGCAGATCAGCTCGGATAGTGTCCACATCGACAATGGCAACATCGGTAGGTGGCGACGACTCATGCAGATCCTTAAAGAAACTTGATCATCTCGAGAAGATGCACTTGAAGCATAGATACAACAAGTCAGATGCTAGCAGTGTTTCAGTTGAATTCTTGAAAAACTATGATTTCCCCACTGTTCTGGAGGACAGTTTGGTGGAAATCAAAACTCCAGAAATGTGCTCTAAACAGCACGACAAATTCACCTGGGAATCGCCCGCCGATACAGGCGCCTTGCTAGAAACCATGATACATGCCAAGTCTCCTATGCCTCCCAGTGCTAGCTCCAGAAGAAAATCTGATTCGCAACTAATGTTTTCGCCCGTTTCAGAGCAGCGCGCATCTTTTTTGGATACACCAAGAACACGGAAATCAGTCGACGAAGTGCTATTGTGTTACCATCAACAGAGCGAGAATAGCTCCGAACTTCAAGAGCCTAGTGAGTTTTCGTTCAGCCAGCGTTCTAGCATGATGAACCGCAACTCAGTCTGGGACAAAGACACGGAAACTTTTAAGGTTTAGCTCTGGGAGCCCCTTTTAGCTTCTGTCCACACCTCCAGCATTCATTAGAGAGAAGAAACCAAATCATTGTCAGCCTCAGGCCTAGCCAATGTCATCATTCGTTTAGCATGGTTTCTTCTCTACTTGTCATTTTTGCATTAACTTTAGTCATTCACTTTGGGGCGTTTAGTAATTAAATATACAGTGTATTATCGATGAAATTCATGATCGGTCTTGTGTACCTGATACCAATTTTTCAATCTTTCTTCGACAGTTCGCCAGTTCAACAACCGATTCCATGGAACCCTTGAAGCTACTCTGGCACTGCCGTAAAGACGATGGTATCGATAGTGCTCCCCCGAACATCAAAAGCGGATCAGGAAGCTTTTTCTTGGCGCTCGTCTTCTTGACTTCTGGTGACTGATCCTCTTTGCGCTTCCTCAGTACTTCGTCTTTCTCATCAGCTTCACTGCTCGACTCATCCTCTGACTCAAGTATCTCTAGAACCTGAGAGTCTGGTAAGCGTGCCAGTTTTGGTCCTTGACTTGTTATGAACTGCGTTCCTTTGAAAGTCTGATCCCAATAGTCGCTGCCGTAGCGCCCTCTTATAGAATCTTTGTTGTGATAATTGGCTCTGCTCAATTGGTAGAAGCCGGCACTAAAGCTGGCCTGAAGCTGCTCAAGTAAAAAATCATAGGCTTCCAGTAGTTTAAGCAGCTCGATTGACTCGCCTTCGCTCAATCCCGATTCATCGATATGGCTCATGTTAGAGATATCGTGTCCTGTACCCTAGCCTTGAGTCTCGTTCTTTTTTTCAATTCATTAAGCTTTTCATATTCAGTTCAATCTAGGAAATCAAAAGGTTGAACTAATTGTGCACTCACCACAGATATCAAAATGACGGACAGATTGACCCAGTTACAGATATGTTTGGACCAAATGATGGAGCAGTTTTGCGCTACTCTTAATTACATAGACAAGAACCATGACTTTGAACCTTCAAGCGGCGAAGAGAAAATGACAGACCTTCAAGCCAACATAGCTCCCAAAGATGAATTTGAAAATACAATTGACGAGCTCTCAACTGACTTGATACTAAAGACTAGACAAATTACAAAACTAATAGATTCCTTGCCTGGTGTTGATGTTTCAGCTGAAGAGCAGATGCATAGAATTGAGAGTCTACAAAACCAGCTGGTCAAGATGGAAGACAGAAAGATTGAGGCTATCAAAGAGAAGGAGGAACTACAGCGGAAGGTTGAGGAAATGATCTTTGATTTAACAGTGGGTATTGCCAATGCACGGAAACCAGCTCAAAAAAGTGATCATGAAGAAGGATCCTAAAATCACGGATCAAGCCCATAGAAACGTCAAAGCTCCGGCAGAGAGCATGAACAAAACCAGAGCAACTCTTCCTAATTTGCTATGCTTCCAGATGAAGTTTGCGGTGTGCGCCGCAATTAATAGGCTGAACAAGTAACTGGGAAGATACTGTGCGAGCGTAAGGTTTTGATGCTTGCTCCACGTAAAAATGTGATAATGCATGAACCATCCAATAGAAAGCTCGAAGCAGCTATCCAAGTAGCAACGCTTTTCGGAGTCGAGTTCTGGAACGGCCGCAGCCCACGGGTTCCAGCTGACCCACCGTGTTATTTCGGTCATCACATACATCGCCATGCAAGCGAGAGGTGTGAACCAAATGAAATTCACAGCAACAGAGTCGAACGAGAACCAAATCCAATTCTCTACGCTAACTCCGTCAGTAGCATCTTTGTTTTTCAAGTAGTAGTCGTATTTGTACTGCCTTTTAATGTATTCTCTGCTCAAATTCCAAAGCCTCTTGAGCTTCGATTGCTTTGGATACGTTAGGTACGCACCTCTTTCTTTATAAAGGTTAGACCTGTCGATGAAGAACAGCGAGCGTTCTTTAGAAGCAGAATCTACGCACAGAACTTCTTGTTGCCCAAAACCCCAGTCTGGTAACCTCAGGTCATGACTCAAGAGCTTGCAGCTCTGACCTTCATTTTCCAAGCTGAAGTAAATAGTGAAAGGACACAACAGCCCATCGCGGGGAGTCTTTCCACGTTCGAATCTCAACCTCCAAGACTCATCTGAATCTCCTTTGTAGTCTTGATCCCCAGTGCACGATACTTCGTGATCGTAGTCTTGCTCACTGACAGGCGCTTTTGCCGAGGAAGATCTCAGTAGCTTTCCAGTAGACTTATGTCTTAGCCTTATTACTGCTCCGTTTTTAACTGGTTCTAGTTGTTTCCCGGTGTCTAAATTTTGATCAGACGGCTCAATAATCCACTCATTGTCACCATTGTTAGAGTAATCGACCAGCGTAACCTGCTGTTCTTGCGATCCCGTTTCGTACGTGTGGTTGTGTGAGTGCAAGTACCCGCCAAGGGACTGAGCATGGCGGATCAGAATACTGCTACCATAGTAAACAACATCTGGTTGTGGCATTGGTTGCGGCAGGAACCAGCTTTTGAAATAAGGAGAAACCAAGCTTGAATGGTCTAGAGATGCACCACGAGAGTTCGAAATCAGCAGAAAGTAAGTGGATACAAAAAATGCAAAGGGAACCAAGACAATAGCTGTGAACCTCCAAGCGGTATGCCGCAGTATCTTGCACGTAGTGACATTTACATCGCCTACTATCTCCCAAATCTGCTTGGTGACGAGGAAAACAAACCAGCTCCATGTCACCACTCCCACGAACTTTATGGAGCTGGCAAGGGCCAAAAATGCAGACAAGACCGCAAGGCTCCAATACCAGCCTTGACTAAAGGCTCGAGAACGTTTAAAAGAGTTCCAACTCAGCATGCAGCAAGAAAGTATGGCCACTTGGGGGACATCTAAAGAGAGATGTAGACTCTCTTCCGCAAATAGAGGCAAGTGCGAGAGTCCAGTGGCAGCGACTACTGCAACAACGCGGACAATATCCGATTTTCTCAATGCGAGGTAAAAAATTGACACAGTGAGGGCAGCAGTGACCACATTCAGCTTTCTAAGGAGCGCAATAGAGACCGATCCTGTTCCCGATGCAAGTAGCCCAAGAACCTCAACCGCCAAAGGCGGGAATGACATGAGGAAGAAGTTCTTCTCTTTAAAGTGATTGACAGACTCTATTAGGTTCTTCTCCAACGGCGTAAGCTGCGCTGAAGGATCGAGGGCCACAAGTTGCCTGACCACAAATGAGATTCCCAAAATCACCGCGTAAATCGCATCAATTCGCTGAATCTTGGTCCCAAAAGACGGATCATGAGCTTCGTAGCTGACATATGGTCTGCACGGACCACGCTTTACCACTCCGGGCCACATTTCTGGCTTCTTTGACTTCTTCTGCGATAAACCTTGAATGTTGACCAAGGCTTTTTTTTATTACAGACAACACACTAGTGGGCATTTCAGCATTCAATGAGGACATCGAAATCTTACCTGGAAGCACCAAAATTATTCGGTACACGCTAGCAAGTGGTCCTGATTTAAAACCTTGAGAAGCCCGTTCACGTTGTCTTTGAGAAGCTAACTTGGTGTTTGTCTTAGCTCCCCCAGACACAAAAACGTCAAAACATATGAGAGACTAATTATCATCCTGACTTGCTGCCATATCCTTGAGCGGCGAGGTATCATCAAAGGCTGCAATTGAACCGTTATGATGAAGTATGCCAGGGTCCATTTAGAACCACCACCAGCCAGTGCAGAGTCAAGAGCCGAGCATTCTAGAGAATTTGTCGACAGCTACTTAGAGCGACGTTTAAGAACCCGGCATTCCAGCAAGAAAAGCGATTCCCTATTTACCCGAAGGGCTCTTGACTATGACGGAATCAAGGACTCTCTTTTGCTATATGACGACGAGCACTCTGATTCAAGGGAGACCAGAGCGGTTAAAGTTCCTAGGCGCCACATGAGTGGAGCGAAGGATTGTTTTGAACGCGAGCCAGTAGACTCAGGCTACGGGGTAAACTTTGATAGAGGAAAACAACCGTGGTACCACAATAACAGCGAAGATTCCGGGAGCATTGCCGCAGACAATTTCGAAAGGCCTACTACTATCAATTCGGTCAGGATCAAGCAGGTCATCGAAAATGCCACCCATTCTATCAAGAATACACAGCAGGCGTGCCAGGGAATTCGCCAAAGATTAGATAAATATCAATTCAAAGATCAGGCCTCCATGCCGGGTACTTATGCGGTTGAAGATGAGGGCCAAGAGGGCACCGAACACAGTCCTAAAACAGGTTTTAGCGGGATGGTCCCTGAAAAAACGGCACAAAAAGTATCTGAGCCAATCGAATATCTGCCCAAAGCGGTACTGGTGCCGTTGTTGGTTAAATCGGTTTTCTTTATGCTAGCGCAGTGCGCAACGTCTGAAGATGTTGATTACTCATTCACCAAGACATGCCAGTTGTTGGTTAGTTCGGAAAGCTCATCCCTTACGCTTTCTCAACTAGACGCTCTTGTTTTACAGCTTGCCGAAGTCTGGCTAGCTACGCACTCAATACCAGCCCTAACCAAAGCGCCGTGGAGATTTTACCAAGTGGCAGCTCAGTACTGGAACTCTTGCCTGATTGGACAGGACGTGCCTGACCTGCGCCATAACGGTGAATTCCATGAACTTGTGGAACTTTGCGAGAGGCACGAAAAGCTTAGCCGTCGCCTATACCGGGCAAGCTTGATTGCCCTGTTAGCCTCTCCTATTGCCTTAACATTTGGGTTACTGTTGGTTCACAAGATTACTTTCTCTTGGGTCACTTCGAACCCAACTGAAATTCCTCACCAGCCGGTGTACTCCTCACTGATGGCGGTGGTATTTTCTCCAGCCCAATTTGTGATCCTGATTTGGTGTCTGTGGTCACAGTTCTCGCAGGACGCCTTCCAACACTTGGAGAGATATGTTTTAGGCAAAAACGAGAGTTTCATACAGGAAACTGAGTTCCTTGCCGACCAGCTTGATCAAACACGCCCCTCAGACGCTACAGGAATGGATGCTGGCACCAAACAGTCCCCGCTCTGCAACTGTCCTCTTGGGGCAGCTACAAAGCTAGAGGCTATTGAAAAGCCATTTAATGCCCACCCTGAAGGAACACATGTGTCACTTGCTCGTCTAGCACCATTCGCTCTTGCAGCCTACGAAAGTCCTCTTCAGCATAAAGAGATCGCAGAGCCCTCATTCTCCGCCATCCGGCCCATTTCGCCCAATGTTGTCGTGTCACATACAGGTCCACCGAAGGTTGTGCCAAGCAGGGGCAAATTCCAATGGGCACTACGTTTGCCGCTCTACGTGGTATCTTTGTACCTCAGGGTTCTACAGTTTGTTTTCAAAATTGCCTTATATGCTACACTGCTTTCAGTATCACTCATTATCGGGCCGCGGAATCGAAGAGAGCTATTTTCAACTGATAAGGCCACCTAATAGCTCTTTTGCGAGCCCATTGTGTTCACTCTTCCTTGCTATCGAGCCGCTCACTAGTCATAAGCATGAGTCGAACATCGGAACTGTTACCTATTGTCATCAACACTACCATAACTACTGTTCTAATAGTGTAGTGGCTATCACGTTGCCTTCACACGGCAAAGGTCCTGAGTTCGAACCTCAGTTAGAACATTTGTTTTTGCACTTGGCCCTGCAACGAAGTAACCCCCCTTGGGTTGAGTATCAGTCCCAATTGGGCCCACGTTAAAGGCGGTGACAGCATACTTCGTCCGGGACTCGTTTTTCGAGCATAAAATGCACCGGAGTTCAAAGAATATTCCGGTGTTATCATGTCGAGAACGTTGCAGCGCCTTCAGACTAGCCGCTGATAGAACTTCCTTCAATTTATACCTGTTCCGACGAATTAAGTCCAGAGCTGCCGCTGACGGGTATACATATAAGAGGAAGGTTTCCAATGATAAGTTCACTAATCTGCGGGTGTCCTTTCCGAAGAACAAAACCCTTGAAAAGTCATTGATTTCTTTGGGCCTCCCAACAAAAAACAGTGAAGTTCAACTTCAAGTAGCGTCTAACTGTCCCTCTGGATGCCCTTGGCCAAGTCGGTTGATGTCTGTAGAGCGCCAGCATTGGTATATATCACGTGAGCAGTTGCTTTATATGGATCGATATTTAAGTTATTAAGTCCTACAGCAGGTTAGACGTAGTTCTAATGTTGGTGGCGATGACCTGCGAACATGGCTAATAAAAGACGCCCCAAGAAGGTCGTAGTACCTTACCGCAAATATGTCGGTGGTCAGGGGTTTGTTAACAACCGACAACCGAGTATAGAGGCTGAAAGTGGCGAGAACAAGGCTACCAAGGGCAGCCGAGCGAATGGCGACGTTTTTCATACTCCCCAGGGGACTTACTACTACGATGTCGACACCGAGTCAGTCATCCAAATTAAACCCCCTACGCCCGTTCCAGTGGCACTTCAGGTAGATCCTGAGGATGCGCAGGCTATGGTTCTTCCATGGGAAGTACTTGCGCTTGTGTTAAAGCAGTGTGAGCGGATTGAGCCACAGTTTCTGGCTGTGTGTTGGCACTGGTACTCCATATGCGTGCCGCTGCTTTACAGGATACCCAAGCTTTCCAGCGGCAACTTTAGCCAATTTGTGGACGCAGTGGTGAACAACCGGAAAAAGCGGCTGGGCGAAAACGTAGTGGAGCTTGATCTTTCCATGATTATCCAAAGTGGCAAAAACTCGTACGTATCTAAACTTCTGCGACGTTGCAGTCCGAAGCTTCAGTCGTTTATTGCTCCACAAACAAGTTTTGGGTACGCGCCCTTAATTAGTCTGAAGTCGTGTCGCCAGCTTAGATACTTGGATTTGGGGCTGGTCTCCGAAACAGTGCAGCTTGGAGAGCTTTTTTCAGCCATCAAAGAATTCCGCTCCTTAACACACCTGTCTTTCCCACGAAGTTCTGTGGATTGTGAAGGGTTTCGTGATTTTGATTGGCCCCCGAACCTTCAGTACCTCAAGCTGAGTGGCGGTATCACTAACGAATTTGTGCGTGAGAGCACGTTCCCTCGCACTATCAAGAAACTAGAGTTTGCATTTTGCCCGCAGATAGATGAGCACTCAGTTTACACAGTTCTAGTTAAGATCGGAGACCGATTAACACACTTAAACTTTCATTACCCAATGCCAACCCTCCAAGGGAGTTCGCTGGACGCAGTGTTTCGGTACTGCTTGAACCTCCGAGTTCTCCAACTACCAGTAGACTACTGCTCGAAGTGGGCCTTTTCAGAATACATGCTGACCCCTTTGCCTAGTCCGCGCCCTCTATGTACACTTATGCTCGACTGCAGCGGAAATTTGGGACAAGCGTTCAAGGTTCACCCAGACGATATTACGATAGCTTTGGCAGAAGACAGGCTCCCACATCTGCGAACCCTGCGAGTCTCTTCGAAACTGGGCTGGGATTTGGAAGGTCGCGACGTTAACGATCTGATTTCTTTCTTGAACGATCAGCATGCAGACTTTCGTATATCTTATTTCTGAAAATTAATCACTGACAATCAAAAGGGTGCTAAGTTAAACTAGGCGCGTCGATAACAGTCCATAATGACCTCAGCCATCTATTTTAGTAAATTCCTAGTCACGAGGCAAGTCTTCTACGTATGTTAAGAGCCAGAATCGCAATCCGCACCAGCGACGCTTGCATGTTTTAGACCTTGACTAACTTCCAAGCGATGAAATCAGAAATCTAAACACTCGTATGCCTTGGTTAACCTCAAGCCTTTGGTTCCCGGCCATGTGCTTGTAGTGCCACTGAAGACTAGTGTTATAAGTTTAGCAGATCTTAGTAGGGAGGAGAACGAGGATTTCTTCAACACTGTCCAACTAATACACAGGTTTATCAAACACCACTACAAGGCAGACTCGCTCAACATAGCAATTCAAGACGGACCAGAGGCAGGTCAAACAGTGCCCCACTTGCATACCCATATAATCCCTCGCTACCGTGCAAACAATGTGGGCGACAAAATCTACGAGATGATTGACAACTGGTCCTTTGAATCGTGGGAGGAGCGCCGCAAGGAGTATCTCGGCGCGGGTGGGCGCGAGGGCCGTAAGCAGCTAGCTAAACCGGACGACCAGCGCGTGGAGTCTCCAGAGGAAAAGATGGAGCAGGAAGCTCTAGAGCTGAGCAACGAGCTGGCCACCTTCCTGGCAAACAATCCTACTCTGAAATGACCTTTCTATTATATACAAGTTTATACAGCAGGCAAGAACCTAGGCGTTGCGCTCTTGAGCACGCAGCTTCGCGATTGTCTCCTTGCGCTTGCGCTCGCCGCCTAAGAATGACTTCTTTCCTTCTTTAATCTCTCTGACAGGCTCGTTTTTCCGCAGTCTTTCGACCTGACTCAAAATATACTTTCTTTGCTGTGCTGGGATGCCCTTCTCCTTGAGCACTTTAGAGTCCCAATGAAACAAATTCTCCCACTTGTTTTCGAATGTCTCGTTGAATTCTTCGCACTTGCGCCCGATCTTGCTCAGAAAAGCTCCGGTATCCGCTAATTCTTCATTTGGAGCGGGAATTTTTCTAACGGATGCTTTGTTAACTCTCAGTGCGGCACTAGTGCAACTGAGGAGCCTTCTTCCGCAAGCAGAACCGATCATCTTGGCACTTCTTTTCCAACTCGTGGCTCATCAAATCTCTTCAGTTGAGAATTGGTGTAATACATGATTTACAATGAATGCGAAATATCATGAACAACGAAGACACAAAACACGTGCCGTTAAATTCTATTCTGATATAAATCGCTTTTAACGCGGGCTTATAAAAAGCAGACTATTGGGATTATTTACAAATCACGTGCAACATAAACTTCTGGATACTCACGAATGGTAAGAATCTCCAGCTCAAAACCTGTATTTCAGGCGGAAGATAGCTTGGAGAGGTAGTAAAAGGCGCTTCCGGACGTTTGGAAATGAACTCTAGTGACGAGGACGAGCGTTTTTTGTATGGATCAGATGAAGAAGAGACGGAAGCTGTATCGAGTTCTGAGAACAAGAATAAAAGACCTCCTGCGCAACTCAATGGCGAAGTTGAACCCAAGAGGACCAAGATAGACGACACTGGGGCTACTTTAGCCTCAAGCAGCAGTAGTGATGAGGACTCTAGCGAAAATGAGGATTCAGATGAGGACTCTGATGTCGAATTTATCATCGGTGTGGGGGCGGACAGTTCGAAGCTAGATTCCAAGCAAGACTCTGCGACTGCCGCTTCAGGAATAAAAACAACGACAATTGCCCCTCCTGCCAATGACCTAGGCTCTGCTGTTGCCGAGACCGAAGCCACCGCAGGGATGAGTACCAATACAGCTGATGAAGATGCTGGGACCTCAGCAGCTCCTGGAACTGAGCGTCTTCCAGCCATCGACCTCAATGCGGTTGGAAAGCTTGGTGACCAGCCAGTAACAGATATTGACCCAGAAGTTCTTAAGGAAAAGCCTTGGAGGCAGCCAGGTGCAAATATTAGTGACTACTTTAACTATGGTTTCAACGAACAGACATGGATGGAATACCTGCATAAACAAGAAAAGCTGCGCGCCGAGTACAATCCTCACAAAATGCTAATGGGGTTACTGGCCCTACAGCAGCAAGGAAAACTCAATGACACAGGGTCTGACGGTATGGGGCAGGAAAACGCCCCGGCGGCTATGGCTCCACCTGCTTTCCCAATGGGCATGCCACCCATGTTTGGCGGATTCCCTTTCCCTTTCCCCGGAATGATGAACAATATGAATCCTCAGCAAAAAAAATAGCTTCTGTTAGAACAACTCTGTATATTATATTAATTAATGATCTGCGTATATGTCATCCTAGTCCTTTCATTGTTGTGCGAAGACCTCGCGAATATCCTCTTAGACGCCCATGACACGGTTGTTTGAAAAGTGCTTTACCCATGGTTGATGAAACTTGTTGAGCTCAACTACGCGAGTGAGCAGCTCGGTCCATTTGCTCTTGAGTTCAGCAGATTCTGCGTCCAAGTTGATGACCTCGCCATTTTCGAAGATTAGTTTGAAACACTCACTAAAAAGCACAATATCCGTGAAGTTGCGCACCTTTTTTATATTGTCTTCAGTGATCTTGCCTTCGCCTACGACACTAACGACTTTCAGTAAGTTTATCAGCGCTTGTGGCTTTTTTGTGATCTCATGATGTGCGACAAGCTGAGTTCCTTTCAAAACAAAAAAGCGCTTCTGTAGCGAACACTCAACGTCGCCACCTTCTTGCCACAGAAAACCTTGGAAACTTATTCTCTGTTGCTCATTGAATCTTTCAACCACATCGTGCGCTAGTTTCAACGTCTTCGGAAACTTTTCGTGCTTTGAAGTCCGAGGAAGAAAACACATTTCGAGAGAGATTTCACCTACTTCATAGGCGGGCTTGCGCGGAAGCTCACAAAGACTCACGTGTTGTTGAGAGGCGTTCTTTTGCCTTTCCCACTCGTTATAAAGGGGGAACCGAGAGGTTTTCTGCGTGTGCGACGCTTGCTCCAAAAGATCCGACACCAAAGGGACTGTACAGCGAGCGAAGGACCCGTCTTGAGCAAATTTAAGATCCCAGGTATCGAAATCTAATTTCTTCTGCACAAATTTCTTGTTTATTGTGTACTTTGTTTTCCCGAAAGGCATTTTCTTCTTTACAGGGACACGTTCGACTATTTCAATAAGCTCGGCTTGTGGTCTTTTGTATCTGCATTTGACAGTAATAACAAGTTGAGGCGCATTTCCAAATTCATTATTCTTCATTATAAGTTCAAATTCTTGGTTCACTTGGATACCCTCTTTTTTCAAGAGTTGCCAGGGAGTCTGCACTATGTGTGTCCCATTATCAAGCTCTAAAGAAACTTCGGGGCTATGTCTTTCGATGTCTTCAAGCTTCAGCTTTTGAATTGATTTAACGAGAATGTAAAACTTACCAAGGTCTTGCATCTGAGCAGAATCCACAGGAAATGGCTCCTTCTCCTTGTCCTGATTCTCAACAGTCTTGTTACTGCATGATGTAGAAACTTGGTGGTCTGAGGCTGTAGCTTCAATGGAAAGCTCTGCTTCAACTGTCGAGTTAGGCGAAGCAGTCTTATTGTTTATCAGCTTTCTTGCCCTGACGATTTTGAATGGACTATCAACGTGAGAAGCCTTAACTGGGGATGGTGTATGTGGTTGCTTAAAGTGTTCAAAGCTATGCTGTACAGAATCGCTTGAAGCAGACCTAATGACATCGATCCCTTTTATGCTGTCAGCTCTGCAAATAGCGACATCACTGTCAGTGTTTTTCAAAAGACCCAGGCCAACCTTCGGCACTTGTTCACCGCCTTCATCTACAACTTTTGAGTCGTCGCTCAGTAATCTGGTCAAAAGTCCGCCGTTGAATATTTCTTTGGTTTTTGTTTCGTCCTGATCATCAAGTTCAAGTTCAATACCGTTTTGGTAGTTGTTTTGATCCCAGATGTCATAGACCAAGGGGTCGCTATTTTTGCCAGTGCCGGCCTGCTTCAAGGACATTTCATCATGGGTAAGCGTCCCGAGAACATCTCCAAGCTCCTTGGATACGTCAAAGTTATCACCTGAAATATCAGGCAAACTCAGATTCACGGATACTTCGCGCTTCTCCCTCACTGGGTTCGTAAGCTCTTCGGTCTGAATATTCTGGGCATCAGAAACATCGGCCTCCCTATGCTCTGATTCCTCATCACTGCCTGGATTTGCAGCAACGTCTTCGGATACGTGAAGTTTCTCCTGGCGCGCATCAAAAGATAACTCTTGAGGGCTTTGGGACGCAGAAGCCAATTTGAAATCCGCAGATGCCTCTTCAGAAACCCTTGATTTTAAACGAAGCGGATCTAAGATACCAATCCTACTTGTCTGAGAAACCGCGGAGATATTTCTCAGCCTGAAGGTATTTTCAGCTTTAGGAGGTGGGTAATAAAGCTTGCTTCTACTAATAATCCTTGGCTTGAGCTTGAAATTGGAATGCGCAGATATAGAAGATCCAGCAGTGCCACCTGACGGCTGAGAAAACTGGGAATTGGCGCTAATTGTCGGCGAAGAGTTGATATTAACTTCCTGAGAGCGCCAAATTGACAAGTAGTCCGACGGCTTCACCGAGGTAGTAATGTCGATGGAGTCGTTCGAGGTTTCTTCGAGATCCCCGAAAATCGCATCTTCGTCGAAAAGCTTGCTGAAGTTATTGGAAACTATTCTTGTATCCTGTAACTGATATGAAATACCCAGTTCCGATGCACCAGAATGCGTTAGAATTGTATTAGTGGTCGGGCTATTATTACCCACGGTGCTCTGGGGTTCAATTTGTTCTGTTTCTTGTGATGGTCCTGCTGAGTCTTTAGTCAATTCAACACCATTTGTAGATGCACTGCTCATAGAACGCGCAGAGCTGCTTTTGTCACTCGAAGAACCGCAGCTAGCTCTAGTAAACAAAACCGGTTCATCATTTTCGTTATCTGATCCAAGGTTTGAAGTAAGCTTCTCCGGCCTTGGTTCCTCGTCATTACAGTGTTCTGAATCGTTTTCAGAGATGTGTCCTTTTATATTTTGAAGAGAGGTGATCTTTACCGTGGATGTGGAGCCGGATTTGCTGAAGCGTTCGACATAGGATGTGCTCAATGGCGGCATCGATGGAGGATGCCCATCAGCACCACTTGTCTCGACTAAATGCGAATGCTCCATGCCAGACTGCATAGACTGGGTAACGCTCCTCAAGGTATCATCCTCTCGTATCATGCCAGTGGATATTTGCAGGTCTTCTACCGAGTAATTACTCTGAGATTCATCTGCCGATGTGTCGCAGCTAGCGCTCTCTTTAGCGGATTGAAACTCGTCTGCAGTAGTGGCCATGCTGAAGGCCCGCGAGTTATTATCCACGTTGTGCGACAGCAGGCTTCTACTAGAGATATGGTAGCTGTGGGTATTGAGGGGCTTTGAGAGATCTGGAGGCGCTGTCGTCCTCAGAAGCTGGAACTTGTCCTGTCTCATGGTAGTCTCAAGATCCGTCTCGCTCTCATCCACAGAAGAGCCTGAGGAAAACCTTCCCGGCGCTGTCAGCGACTCAGTGGTGCTCAATCTGTTGATACGTATAGTGTTGGTCATAGGAATTTTTGAGGGTGAATGCTGGGCGGAAACGAATAAACGGTCGTCGGAGTCCCGCGACTGCAACTCAAACTCGAGCATCTGTGGGTCATCGTTACTGTCTATTAGGGGACGTGTTGACTCGAACGTGATTTTGAGCGGCTGCGTATGTTCCTCCGAGGCGACCTGGAGATTGGCCTGCTGGTCGATGCCGTTCACCATTTCCTTGAGTCTTGGTACATTAGGCGAGCTGTGGTGGCTGTCATACACATGTGCGAGTCTCTCGTTCCTGTCCGAGACTGTGTTGGCTCTGAGCTCGGCCTGTCCTAGCTGAAAGGTCTCGTCTAAACTGTGGCCCTCGCTGTCGCTGTCTACATCGGAGCGTTCCTCTTCAAGGTGCAGCGATGCCTTGCTTAAGCTCCCCGCGCCTGAGCGCGCTTGCGCAAGTGGGGCAAAGTCCCATACGACAGGTGACGCGGGCGCAGAGCCTGCTGCGGTGTCGTCGGCCGCAGAATACTCATGTAGCTCGAAATCGTCACTGAACATAACTGACTTGCGGTTGCCATTTTCCAGTAGGGAGTGCAAAGGCTCCAAGTCGGGATCCACCGCGGCGGCGCTGGAGTTCGACCTGGTGTTGTAACGCACAATCTCCTCCATGGTGTCATCGCCGATTTCCTGCAGTGGGATCTGCCGCTTGGCGTGAATTGGGATCTCTTGTTCGATTTCGCTCAATAGTGAGTCCACGGTAGCGGACGCGCTCTGAGCGCTGGGGCTTTGGTCCAGGAACATTTTGTGGGATCGCGGGCTTGAAAGGCGTGCAGTACTGAGCGCGAGTCCCTTCCGAAATCCTAGAAGACGGCGGTTGGAGTGTGGGAAACGGAGGATTAAGTTTAGGCAGTAAACGCTCCAGACGCTTCCCATGGCTCAGGCGCCTGTTGATGTCCCGTGCGATCCGCAGCCGAAAAAGGAAAATAGTAAACAAACGGGGCCGGGGACTCTCAAAATGGAAATCACCCCAAATAAGAAACCCGCTTCCCAAAACAGACACAAAATCCTAGTGTCACGTGATGTCCATCCCCAGCCGGCGCGGGAGCCGCCGAGGTAGCTAACTGAGCAGCCTGAAGTTTTCAGCATGCTGCCCGACAAATGTACACGTAGTTGGTTAAAAAGCGTTCGCACTCTCTGCTTCTTGGTTTTGCACAAGTGGCACGCAATTTCCTTTCTCCACAAAAGCTCCTTGGCGCCATGAACAGCTCATGCCCCGTAGTTATGTCACGTGCTGCGTAAACGCTACATAATCCGATACCAGTAAGTATCTTCATCGAAAAGGGAGTTTGGCCGAGTGGTTAAGGCGTCAGATTTAGGTTTATCTTTCAGATCAAACATTCTGATATCTTCGGATTCGCGAGTTCGAATCTCGTAGCTCTCATTACTTTTTGCTTAGTTGCACCCGATCACGTGATACACGTTACGATTGCCATGCTCTTCTAGAAAAGAGTTCAGCGGTTCCGTGCACGGCGCACCTTCCGCGGACAGTGCCTACAAAGACACGGCGTTTGGAACGACTATTTTAGAAGCGACGTTAGAAGCGACACTTAAATAGGTTAAGCTCTTGCCGGCGTATTAAGTGGACAAAACGCGGGCCAAGAGAACGCGGTAGGCGGTGAGTTGTGCTACTGTCAACCTGCAGTGGCAGACTTCAATTTCAGGCCAGCCTCTTCTTCGAGAAAACGAACACACAGAGAACGAGTTTCGTGCCAAGAGGGCTTTGCGCCCCTACTCGGGACACGCGGAGGGGCGCTTCCTTGAAGCTTACTGACACACAAATCAGACGCCCAGTAGCGCGGAGGACCGCGCTACTGGGCGCCTTAACCTTTTACTTCGCCGAGATATTCACGTGACGAAAGTCGCATGTGCGTCACATGAAACGGCGTCGAAAAACTCGCTTTTTCTCACAGGATATATATATAAAACTCAGGTTCTGTGAGTTGGCACGCTCCAATTGCCTCCGAGAATCATTGCCTTTCCGACAGCACAGAGGGCTCCAACGCGATCTCTCTCCGCAATTCTTTCCACTGGACCGCCATGGACAAGCCCAAGAACTCGCAGAAGCAAAGCCTGACGCAGATCCCGGAGGCGATCGACCCCGGCATTACGTTACCCTTGTACGAAGAGGAGTTGCACGCTAGCGACGCAGGGCAGCCGCAAAAGCTCGGGTCCTACCGAGTGCGTGCAGGCCGTTTTTCCAACACGCTCAGCAACCTGCTGCCCAGCATCAGCGCGAAGCTACACCACTCGCGCAAAAACACAGCGGGGTCGTCCAAGCACGCGCCCGACGCGGCTCTGAGCGGTTCCTCCAGCGAGAGCACTAGTCGCAGCCAGGTCAGCCTGTCGGGCCAGATCACGCCCCCGGCAGCCGTACCACCCGTATCCGTGGACGTGCCCGCTGATGACGCCTCCTTTTTCGTACCCCTCCCACCCCGAAACTCGGGCGACTCCTTTACCTTTGGATCTGCGCTACATGGCGTGCCTTCCAACACTGTATCGCGCACGCGCAACAATACTGTCTCTTCGCAGGTTACGTCCTTGTCGGGCATGCCGCAGACAGCTGGTAGCCTGTGGTCAACGAACACCTCTCCCAACGAACCGCACGTCATGACCTCTGCCGGCGCCCTCAATGGGGTGCCCTTCACTACAGCTAGCCCCCTCAATGAGTACTCTGGAAACGCGTATTTCGATATGCCCAGTGTCACCACTGGTAGTGGCAATGGCGCCCCCAGCGTCAACGCTAACGCGAGCAGCCTGACTGTCCCTGCCACTTCGAACGGCAACATATGGGGCTCCCGCCAGCGGTCACATTCCAACGCATCCAGCATCTATACGGACGCGCCCGTATACGACAACATGGGGGTCAACAGGTCAAGAGCCTCAACCTTTGGTCTTGGTCTTGAACAGCCCCAGTTTGCGCATAGCAACGCTCCTCCTGCGAGACAGCACTCGCCCCCCACTCCCGTGGTTGCAGACGACGTAGACCCCAGGTCCATAAACTGGGTTACAACGGACCCCACGGTACCCGCCATAAACCAAATTTCAACGCTGCTTCCTACCAACACTGTGTCCATATCCAACGTTTACTCCTTGCAACAGCAGCAGCCACAACTTTCCAACGCTATAAATCTGACTAGCACAAGCCTTGCGACGCTGTGCATGAAGTTTGGTAACGTAATTTCTGCGAGGACGCTGAAGCGGATTAACATGGCCCTTGTGGAGTTCGACTCGGTTGAATCTGCTATGCGTGCAAAAGAAGCGCTTCACGGCAAAGAGGTCTCTCTGGTCGGAGCCCCAAGCTGTGTATCATTCGCGAAAGTGTTGCCAATGCATCAGCAATCTATGACCTCTTCGCAACCACTTTCCAGTGCTGCAAGTGTTAATGGTCCACAGTCGCTGCTTCAAGAACAGCTGTATAGTGGTGCAGTGACCCTTCAACAGCAGGGCAACATATCCGTACCTGTTTTGAATG
Source organism: Lachancea quebecensis (assembly GCA_030557885.1). Classification (NCBI taxonomy): domain Eukaryota; kingdom Fungi; phylum Ascomycota; class Saccharomycetes; order Saccharomycetales; family Saccharomycetaceae; genus Lachancea; species Lachancea quebecensis. Next base: position 130,722 of record JANIJM010000001.1, on the reverse strand, counting down.
GCGTTGCACATGCCCAACAACCACAGCAGCAACAACAACAACAACAACAACAACAACAGCAACAACAACAACAACAGCAACAACAACAACAACAGCAACAACAACAACAACAACAACAACAACAACAACAACAACAACAGCAGCAGCAGCAGCAGCAACAACAGCAACAGCAACAGCAGCAGCAACAACAGCAACAGATCCACTCACATTCTCAGCAGCAGTCCTCGGGCTCTAACTTCAATCCCAGCTCTAACGCTAGTTCCAGTCATAACAGTGGAAATCCAAGCGCACCTGCCCACGCTAGCTCAGAGAAAGAACACTGTCCTTTCCCACTACCTCCTCCGAGCGTGTCCGAATACAAACAGACACTCGAAGATACGGTCAATTCGTTTGGTACCAGCCATGACTCGACCCAGACACAACACGTTGTAGAAAACGCTATCCAGTGTGGAGGCACTAGCGACACTGCTGATTTCGGTCCGCTACCGGACCCTATACCAAACAGAGAATTTGATGCTCCAAAGCTACGTGAAATCCGTAAGGCCATAGATGGCAATATAATGACTGACTTGGAGATTGAGCAACTAGCTATTGCTATGCTGGACGAGCTGCCAGAGCTATGCTCTGATTACCTGGGTAACACTATCGTACAAAAACTCTTCGAGCACTCTTCAACAGTTATCAAGGACATTATGCTAAGACAAACCAACAAGTTCTTGACATCAATGGGCGTTCACAAGAACGGAACTTGGGCCTGCCAGAAAATCATCACAATGGCTGACACTCCGCGACAAAAGATGCTAGTCGCCAAGGGTGTCGAAACCTACTGTACCCCGCTGTTCAATGATCAATTTGGTAATTACGTGATTCAGTGCGTCCTAAAGTTTGGCTTCCCTTGGAATAACTTCATATTTGAGCATATTGTCTCTAATTTTTGGACAATTGCACAAAACAGATACGGCGCACGGGCTGTAAGAGCCTGCTTGGAGGCGCACGACATCATTACTAGGGAGCAGCTTCTCGTTCTAAGCGCTATGATTGTTCTCTACACAGAATATTTGGCGACCAACAGCAATGGCGCATTATTGGTCACTTGGTTCCTAGATACTTGCACATTGCCACACAGACATTCCATTCTTGCCTCAAAACTCGTTTCAAACCTAGCCGAGCTATGCTGCCACCGGCTTGCATCGCTGACGGTGCTTAAGGTGCTAAACTACAGAGGTGATGAAAAAGCAAAGCGCTTCATCCTTGAAAGCATCTTCGGAAAGAAGGATAGCACAACTATTCCACAGGTTCTCTACCAAGTGCTCTGCGATAACAACTATGGTCCCACCTTTGTCTACAAGGTTTTGTCGATGTCTCTGCTGGAGGGTGAAGTTAGAGTTCACGTTGTTCAACAAGTGCGCAAGGTCCTGATGGATATCAGCACTACCCAGCTGCATCGTCGACTCATGGAGGAGGTTGGTCTAGGCGGAACTGCGTCTACCTCGGCAACGTTACCAAACGTTAGCGGTAACTCAAAGCATCGTTCTAGCTTGTCACACGTGTTCAATGTTGACAACGTAGGTCACATGAGAAACCTCTCTGCGGGGAGTGCCATGAGTATTGGATCGCGGCCACGGGCACTGTCGAATAGTGGCATTCTCCCAATACCTTTGCCTACACCTAACGCGGCTGGCATGGCGGGAAGCAATGTAGCGCCTTCCAACCAGCAGCTGGCCGTTCCCAACGGATACTATAATTACCCTGGTGTGTTTCCTGTAACTGGGAATACTAGCAGAGGCTATTCAATGACTGGGGACGATTTGTCTACTCAATTTGATATGCTCAGTCTGCAAAATAACACTCAAATTTCCCTGCCCCAACTCAGCATGAATAACAGCAATCCCCATTCCAATGGAAATCACAACAACCATTTAAAACCAGGGAACAGCAATAACGGCTCAACCTATGGAGCATATGGATACTAAAAAGTTCCCGCGTCTCTAAAAACCAAATGGTATGAGAGAGTTGACTTCATTTTCTCCAGTCGTCTACCCTAATCCCTCAAATTTTTCATTTCAGCATAAAAGCCAAGGGGTCATACGCCCACTGGTTCGGAAGCCATAAATGCTCTCACTAATGAATAATGACACTCCGCCAAAGATGCACATACACTTTTATTTAGTCCTCTCTAATGATTAAAGCTCATGATAATCCTTACGCAGTCACGTTTATATCGCCTACGACGAAAATTCAAAGTCAGATGTGGCCCACAAAAAAGCTGAAGCTGACTGATGTGATCATCGGATACAGTAAGAATATTAGTTCGCCACTTACAAGCCCGTACTGGAGGAAAGGCTTTCCAACCACAAGCAAAACGAGAACCCTCCAATTTGCTGGTCTGGATCGTGATTTTGGATTTGCATAGTGAAGAATTTTTTAGGTAATTGCAGTCTGCGCGACTTGTGCGAAGTTAGACGAGACGCATATTATTTAAAAGGTCGAGGGAGCTGTTTAGAACTTGAAAGGCCCAAAACATATATCTTGGCCACAAACCATGAGCAGCGGGTTACCAGCTAGCTGGTTTACATCACAACTTCCCGCCCGTGGAGAAACAGACCATCGTGAACGGGAGAGGCTGAATCAGGAGCATCGAGAGAGAATTTCCAGAATCTCGCAGAATGAGCATGCGCTGAGAGACGCATTTCAGTTGCGTGGAGAGGAGTGGACCAATGCTCCAAATTCAATGAACTCAAGTCGTGAAACGCGTAGATTAACTACCGGAACTTCCGACCCTCCATTAGTCATTGGTGACGGAGGGGCGGCGCACAGCGACCTTAAGGCCGTCGCTGAGGGCCCCAGCTCCGAAGAAGACGTGCAGATGTCTGGAACAGAGGAGGCGCTCAATGCTAGACTCATTCAAAAATTCGAAGAGCAGGCTCAGGGAAAGTTGAATGAATGTATCAAAGTTATTGAGGGGAGGAGAGATGTTTTGCTTCACTCTTTTGAGTCTGATAACACATTACTCCAGCAGCTACAGAGCGGAAATCGAGAGGCTACAGATCCTGACTTCATTTCCAGTATAAATAGGCTGCAAAGAATCCGATTGCGCGCCATCGAAATGGAAACGTTGCAGCTGCAAAGAGTTAAAGTCTACTTCAAGTCTAAAATGTCAGAATTCAAAGTTCTTGTTCGCAACTACATGCTTGCTAAAGCGAGCGGCGAATACGCTGAAAACCCTCTGAAGGTTTGCAAGAATATGTTCAAAGATTTGAATCCGCATTTGGCGTCAGGCATGAAACTGGCCTTGGCAAGCAAAAGTGATGAGCAGAGTCAGGTCAATCTAATGAGTTTGAAAGACCGTCTTCCAAACCCTCTGCATCAAACACCCGCCGCTTCCAAGAAGTTCCCACTGAGGCATTTGCCTTCTGAGATTCTAGGTCTTGTCCTCGACAGACTTTCTCAAAAAGCCGAAATAGTTAAACTGTTACCAGTTTGCAAGTCATGGGCCGAAATAATAGTGAAGTTGCTATACTACAGGCCCCATATCAATAAGAAGTCTCAACTTGACCTTTTCATGAATACAATGAGGAATCCTGCTGGCGAGACAGTTTTCAACTACCGGGCAATGATCAAGAGACTTAATTTCTCGTTTGTTGGCGACTACATGACTGACGACCAATTAACCCTCTTTGTTGGTTGTCCCAATCTAGAAAGGCTGACACTCGTGTTTTGCAAACATATCACGAGTTCGTCTATATCTGCAGTTCTACATGGTTGCAAATACTTACAAAGTGTTGATATAACAGGCATAAAAGAGGTGTCTGACAGTATATTCAATACTTTGGCTTTCCAATGTCAACGAGTACAGGGCTTTTACGTCCCGCAGGCAAGGGATGTATCCTTCGCTGCATTGCATACTTTTATCACGCATGCTCCACTACTGAAGAGAGTTAAGATAACTGCAAATATCAACATGAACGATGACCTTGTTTCGCTCTTGGCTACGCTATGTCCGCTTCTCGTTGAAGTAGATATAACATCCTCGCCAAATGTACATGATGAGAGTCTTGTTAAGCTTTTTTGTCGGTTAACGCAGCTTCGTGAGTTCAGAATAACACATAACTCGAATATCACAGACAAGCTTATGAAGGGACTTTCTCAAACAGTTAATCACTTGCCAGCCTTAAGATTAGTGGATCTGTGTGATTGTGAAAACATCACTGATAAGAGCGTCGAACTACTGGTCTCGCTTGCCCCGAAGCTTAGGAATGTGTTTCTGGGCAAATGCAGTAGAATTACGGACAACTCTTTAGTTCATCTTTCGCATTTGGGCAAGAATCTACAAACTATTCATTTTGGACATTGTTTCAACTTAACAGATAATGGCGTGAGAGTGCTTATTCAATCGTGTCCTAGAATTCAGTATGTGGATTTTGCCTGCTGTACAAACTTGACCAACCGCACGCTCTACGAATTGGCTGATTTAACGAAGTTGAAAAGAATTGGCCTAGTGAAATGCTCACAAATGACTGATGAAGGTCTACTCAATATGATGGCGCTTCGTGGACGAAATGATACACTTGAGAGGGTCCATCTTTCTTATTGCTCAAATCTCACAATTTACCCCATTTATGAGCTATTGATGGCTTGTCCAAAATTATCGCACCTTTCACTCACAGCTGTGCCCTCATTTCTACGCTCGGACATAACCGCATTTTGTCGAGCAGCCCCCTCAGATTTCAGTGAAAATCAAAGGCAGATATTCTGCGTTTTCTCGGGGAAGGGCGTACACAAATTAAGACATTACCTGATGAGTTTGACGGCACCTACAAACGGCCCTCAAAGTAATGTTCGGGAGGTTTTGACAAATTTTATTGTACTGAAAAACCTAATTAAAGACGGCGAGGATCTCGAAGCCGGATTACGAAGGGTTGCTAACGAACTTAACCAAGAGACCCCTGCGATTTTAGCAGCAACGCATAGCCTTACCCCACTCAATGCGTTGAATAACAATGATTTCGCTTTCCAAAACATAAATTTTGAAAGACTAGATGACGTGTTTTTCTCTCTGCAACGTGTGCCACAAGATAGAATTTTGAATGAACAGGATGTTGACAGACTCTTCCCATTGATTGACGAAGAGTTCTGTGAAGATCCGGATTCTGAACAATTTGCAGGCAGAGACGGGTGTGTGGCACCGGAAGCATCAGAGGATTTAAATTGTGAGCTTGCTCAAATGGTCCGCAAGTTTCACGATTTGCAAGAACGGGTGTGCGATTTTGAGGTCAACGTCGCCAGTATGGTGAGGGTCCAGTTTCAGTTTGCGGGTGCACTGTTGAATGAGATGACGCACATTTACTTCCAAATGGTAGATCTCAATCGTTGTATTTCGCAAATTCAAACCAGAGTTTACGATATGGGAGATGAAAAGAACTTGAAAGGACTAACAATTTGGCGCATCATATGGCAAGAGAAGTTCGAGCACATGCTAGAAAAATACGAACTCACTACAGTTGTTTTGAGGCTTTACCTAAGAGATAATGTCGCGGCGCTCACAAGGCAACGCGAGCTGTTTCTGGCCAGGCAACGGGCAACTCTCGAAACTTCGGATAGACAGGAAAGGGATCCCGAGTCTCCGCTTCCGCAAACCGACATCGTCGCATGGAATTCCGACCCTGATGACAGAGGCAATCCTTGGAGAAGATTTGAGGTTCCCAACGAAATGCGGCTAATTCAGTTTGGATTACGCGGTATCCCAGTGCCTTCTAATGAGCTTCCGTCAGTCCAACCATTCTTTCCAAACAACATAGGTCCTACTGACACTTCACCGGATGAAGATGAATATCTAGAGGACGCGTAAAAATATTAGCATTTAGTTTATACAATAGTTCAATGGTTGTTTGATTAGGTGTTTTTTGTATTCATGGAGATGGGGAGGGCAAATCTATATTGTAATCTTTTGCTATCTTTACCAGGGCCTCCTCGCTGTCCAAGTTTTTGATAAAGTTTTGTGCTGACTGAAATTGCTCTTCTACTTTCATAATTTTCGACTTGTAATCTCTATTGAACTCTTGTTTCAGCGCCATCACCTTCCTGTCTATCCAAGCAGGAAAATCTAGCCTCTTTTCCGCCTCAGGCATATGATTGACGAAGAAATTGAGATCACCATCGGTCTCGTTAGCAAGTGAAGCATCGTTAATGTTGATGTATCTTAGAAGGTTGTGGAAATAGTGACTGAGAACCCTCCTGTCCTCATCAATTGACTTGAAGGAGTTCTCCAAACAACTAGACATCTTAATTGCATGGCTTGATTTGCGCTCCGATGATTTAGACAGTGGATGTTTCTCGTGGGCAGCAACTAGCTCTGAGCCGAAGGTTTCTTTAAAAATTGTAGTAGACTCTTCATTCGGAATAGGTGAGGGAGCTGGACCTGAATCAATTGAAAAGCGCCGGGAGCCGGTTGCTAACTCGATTGAAGATGTTGCAGTCTTCGCTCCTGGTTCCTCATCATTTACAAAACTTTGCTCTAAGCTCACAGTAGTGTTTTTCGAGCTTTGCGGCGCTTTTTTAGCACTCTTGACCGTGGTAGCGTAGTTTTCCAATAGTCCTATTCCGAAAACCTGGCGTTCCACATCATCAATGGACACAGAGGAGGGCGTGATAGTTGGTAGAGAAGGATTCTCGCCGAGATGTGCAGCTGAGCTGAATTTATCTCCCTTGAACGGAACGGCTACGCCTTCTTCAGTGCGGTGTACAGGGGTATGGATAGAGCTCGAACCCCCTGATTTTGAGCAGTGGTTCTCAGAACTATTAGTCGAGGAATCGCTTATTTCAATGTCCATGTCGATTTTATCTAAAATCCCTGAAGATGCTTTACCATGGCTACCCGAAGCTTTCGTTATCTCAGTACCTCCTTCCGGAAGTAGTGACTGGTCAACTGGCACACTAGTATGCTTTTCAACTGAAGATTCTTTTTTGTTGAGGTGTGCCTGAAACGCGTTCTCGGGAATAATAAACTCACTATTTCCATGTGCGCTGAAACTGAATGCATCAAAGCTATCATCAATTATAGGGTTACGAGCTGTGTTTTCTTTTTGAGGAGATCTAGCTTTGAAGTTGACGACAATGCTCTTTGTAGAGTTAGTATCGCTATCATTCAATTCATCTTCAGAACGCTTTGGAACCTTGGAATTGGTTCTTAACTTAATACGCCTTCTGGGTGATGTGCTATTATCATGCAATGAAGAAGGCAACGCCATGGTATCTTTTTCGCCACTATCTGAACGAGGTAAACTTGAACTTTTCAATGGGGTTTTTGAGAGACTATATTGCTCTTTATCCTTGGAGAGTTCGATTAATTTTGTACTTTCTGAACCGCCCTGTGACAATGAGTCTCTAGAAACCGTCGGCATCTCGTTCGATCGAGCTGGAAGTAGGAGTGCTTCTTTTCTTGGCCGGCCCCTGGGTCGTTTTGGTTTAGCCTCAGCTGAAGATTCATCGATTATTTTCTTAGGTCTTCCTCGTTTCCTTTTGATCAGGGTTCCCTTTTCTATAGACTGCGAAGCTGCCTCAGTTGAATCATTCTGATCACCTTCTGCGGGCGCGGGCTGCTTTCTTGGTCTCCCGCGCTTGCGGGGCTCATGTGGCTCCTCATTGACGTGGTTGGACCTAGGGCGGCCTCTCTTAATTACAGATTCCTCAACGGTGGTTTGCTCCTCGAACTTCTTGAGAAGGGAGCCGAACATTTCGTAATAGTCTAGGGAAGGAGGGGTATTGGCCTCGATACTTAGCTGAGAGTTCATGAACTTAACTTTCAAGCTTTCAAGCAGCTGCTGATCTGGCATTGTTTCGAAAAAGCGGCAATTGCCTCCATTGCAGCACGCAAAATGTTCCCATAATGGGTCGTCGCCAATTTCCCAAGACCCTATAATCTTGCTACAATACACACAGTAAGTAGTATCGTTTTGGTCTTCTTGGAGCTCAGACGACGGAAGCCCGAGGTCATAGCGTAAAAGTCCGGCTTCTGCCATATTTTCGGGAGACAATCCAGGCTGGCCAGCATGTATCCAACCTTCATTAAAGGTCCATCGTCGGAGACCAAACACGTCGCCGCTGTGTGGGTCGCTGAATTTTGCTTCCACAGACCAATCAATCGGCTTTGTCTTATAGTATGATCGCATTAGTACGAGCTTAAGAGCAGAGTTGAGACAAGCGGGGCTTTGTTTCAGGTGTTTTTCTAACACCTTGCTCAATGTAATGGTTAATGCCTTGGCCCGGCATTCATGGAAATTGTAAGTACTTAACCCACAGAAGCAGCATGTCACATAATCCCTGTACAAAGTCTCGTCTACAAACGTAGGCTGATACTCAAAACCTGACTGTGCCATTGCCTTCGCAGGTATCACTCTGTAGGGCCATGTGCATCTCTTTCCTTGTACGTTGTATACTCGACAGAAGGACTCATGGCGGTCTCGATACCTGTGAAAAGCTGAAGACATTGTTAGCAAAAGGTGCGTAAGCAATCAGTCATTGGGCCCGGTGCTCTTATAAGCCCTGCGCAATTTCGCTGCCTAGTAAACAGAAGATATTAATTTATGAACTTCATTTTTCATTTCTAATAAATGGTTTGCAAACTTGAAAGAGGAATTATTGTCCTTTGAGCAACTGAGCACCGTTGAACTATGTACATCCATGCGCTGATCCTATGTAAGCTCCCTTGCCAGGGCTTTTTTTTTGATTCTACACTTTAGCGAAGACCTTTTTATTCAGAGTCATCTTCGTCCTCAGATTCAGCCGTCTCCAACCAGGTGATGAAAGGCTTAGCAGCCCTACGCACCTTCTTGGACACGTCTTTGGGCACAAACTTCTTGGAGCACTTGGTGCCAAATTTAATGATGACTTCTTCGGAAACAATGTCATTGTTGTAGAGTTGGACCAAAATCTTTGGCAGAGTAGGTATCAAGTCCTTGTGTTCCAGACCCAGGAAACGCTCGATACCTCCCAAGAACTGGTTTTCAAACTCTTCAGATACAAACAGCTTCTTGAAAAATGCCGTGTGCTCCGAAACCTCCTCGACAATGTCTTCAGTGAAGAGAGCTTGAGCAAGCACACAAGCAATCTTGGGCTCCTGCAAAAGTTCGAATTTCGCAGCCGTTTTGTATAACTCAACATCCGATGGCACTTCGTCTTCGCTGAGGATCCACTCGCCGTACTCCTCTAATTTAGATATTTCCATGTCCTCACCGTTAGCAGCGCGCAGCTCCTTAGCACGGGCCCTGATAGCCTCTTCGGACATGTCCACAGCCCAGTCATCATTGTTGACTTCTATTTCTTGCAGAGAGGAGGCCGCAGCGTTGATCTGACGTGCCAACTCGTCATCATCTGAATCGCCTCCCGCCTCAGCCTTGGCTTGGGCAGAAGACTGCGATTTGCCCTGTGCGATATCACTGATCGAGACACCACCACCGCGGATGTTGGCAGAAGCAGTGGCAGCCTTTCTCTTCTTGTTAGATTCCATGGACTCTGGAGGATTCTTCAAAATGAAGGACGATAGCTTGTGTCTGAGGTCCATGGGCGTCCTCTTACCGCATGCTTTGCAATCTCTCACCAAGTCGTCATTTTTTGTAATGACGATTTCTGTTTCTGGGTTCTTGCAGCTCCCACACAGCACGAACTTGTTGATAAAGCCATCAAGCACGTCTTGCAGTTTAGCAGGTTCATGGGAACCGTTGACAAGGTAACGGTCCTTGTCCACCGAGATGCTAGTTTGAGCACCCAGTTCGAAACCGAAGTATTTGACGATGTAGGGGGATGGTCTGTTGAGGGCGCGCGCAACGTCGGCAACATTCAACACGGCTGTCTTGATACCATTACCTCTTCCCTCCACCTTAGCCTGTAGGGGAGGCATTTTGTAACGGTAAAACGGATCATTGTTGTCTCTGCAGATGTTGATGGACATGTTAATAGTTGTAATCGGTCGAAAACAATGTCTTGAGTGGCAAAATTGTGAGCAAGCGCTAGTTCTTGATGGACCTGCTCATCTTTAATAAAAATTTTACTCTAGTAGACAGTGATAGTTTCAAAAGCACTTTATTGTTATCACGTGTATGTACTTCCAATAGTCGATAGCGGGCTTACAGTACTCTGTCAGACATTGTCCTTCTGGGATTCGGTATTCTTGGACGTCTCTTCTTATGTATTGAGTAGCCAATGATCATAGTCTTGATTTGCGATTCGGTTTCGCTGGCTTGTGTAGTGCTTAAGGTCCTTGAAACCCGGTGTGTTCATTTACCATAACGCTCTGTGGTTCAACTCGAGGCGTCACCATTTACCCTTCAGTTGAGTCACAAGCCGTTATTGCTCTTGCGTTCTTTTGAGCTCCAAACACGTTTATCGATCTTTTAAAGGCCGGGGATGACCCTTAGAGAATAACAACTTAGGTTCAAAGCAAACCTCAAGCTAGCAAGAAAACATTTATACTCTAACAATTTCTTGCTGTAACTAAACCAAGTCGGGACTCGCTACTAGAGTCTATCATGTCCCACAAGGTGCTCTGTTTGGCTCGTTCTTGTCCTTAATACCCATCCACGAAAACTAGCCTGATATAATTATTAGTAGAGTTTCGGGCACATAGAAAGTAGCAGTTAAATAAAGACATACTCTAGATTTGGCATCTACCTTTAGCTCGCTGCGCAATGGAAATTCTAAAAGACCGTTATCTGGCGATTTACTCGACGAAGTACTACACAGTGGCCCCGGCTCACGAAGTGGCTTCACTATGGGATCAGCTGAAAACATATCTTGGAGCTGGCGACCCCACTTTGAGCGAACTTGACTACATGTCACTAACACACATGCTTTTCGATCTCTCCATTTTTAACAGGAAGGACATTGAAGCAGAATCACTTTTTAAGACTTTTCAAGATCGGTTTGGCTCAAATTCGCCTTATCTGCATGTAATGCAGGCAACACTCCTGCAGGTCAACAAAGGCGACAATGATGCTGAAGAATATCTCACAAAACTCTTGAGCGGTGCATTAGAGTATGAAACGGATATCATTGATTATCTGTTAGTGAGCAAAAAACTGTTATCGATAAGGCGCAAGTCCCTAACGAAAGAGAAATACTTGACCCAGCTTTTGGACCTCGTAGAAAAGTTCCCCGTTGACGGTGAGTTATGGTACGCTATTGCGCAAGAATACGCTTCACTTGGCCAGTTTGAGCAGGCCGCTTTTTCTCTCGAAGAAGTCCTGTGCATAGCTCCTTTCAACTATGTCGCCTTCGCTCAGTTGAGCGAAGTTCTATACTGCAGGGCTCTGCGAGAAAGGAAGGATAAAGCTAGTTTACTGCAACAATCCTTAAACAACGCTTTAAGAAGTGTCGAGCTTTCTGAGACCTTCGTCAAGGGGTGGGCGTTCGTCGCTGTGACTGCAAAAGAGCTCTCAAAGGCAAAGCTGTTGAATTTATCTAAAAAGAAGCTACGGGAAATAATGACTGGCGGCAACGATACTGACAAAGCGACTGCGAAAAAAATACTAGAGAATCTATAATTCGTGGCGCCTCTCCGCCTCTCATGTTTTCACAGTGTACCTATGGATTATAGTATTTAACTAGATTTCAGAATTGTAATACTTCGCATTCTCTCCTAACCATTGGCAGCTGCTGTGCTACCCAGTTGCTATCTCTTAAAATTGCCTTGGGGTCGCGGCTGTGCCCACCAAGGTTTTTGGAAAGAACATATTTATAGTCTGCCTCATGCTCCTTATATTCTCGAAGAACGCGATTTTCATCAAATTCAACGTATACCCTAGTGTCGTAAACTCTAAAAAGAACTCCGTCAACTCTCAGGAAGAAGCGGCTCAAAAGTAAAGCGCGTTCATTCATGACACGAATTTTGACGTTGACAACGCTTATACCATTGTCAGCGAGTTCGTCCTCAAATAGAATCATGTCATCATAAAAAAGAATGGGGTCGGGGCGCGAGAGCTTATCTAGCGGTAAAGTAGCGGAGTTGTCGTGAGTGAAATTATGAGTACCGTTTTTGATTGTCCCTTTATATTTCGTAGTGTAGGTCCAATCGTAATGCTGGCCAATTTGTAACGAAGAGTCAGCCAGTTCAGAAGATTTCTGCTGTGCCTGCTTTGACTTAATCCATTTGTTAGCATATGACACGCGGATTCCAGAATCCTCCATCTTGACAGCCTTGAGCGCGTCCAAAGCGTTGAACTCCAAACACCAACCATGTTTTCTGTTTTCGATCTTTACGAAGCTATTTCCAAAGATCATCTCTGGCATCGTGAGCCCGCCCAAGATGCGATCCCATTCATCAAGCTCTTTGGAGTTCAAAATTGGCTTCTTCCTCGTTGTTATAGTCCAATCCTCTATGGAAATGGAGGGTGTATCTTCCAGAGGTAGTGTGGCCTTAGGTGCAGGTATTATGACTGCAGAGCAATGTGCACAAGCTGGATTGTTAGGGTTGTTGCATATGTGACGATTGGGTGCTGGCGCGCTTAACGCAGGAGTGTTTCTAGCAGGAGCGTTTCTAGCAGGAGCGTTTCGAGCAGGAGCGTTTCGAGCAGGAGCATGGAGCTCTGAGCGCGGCTGAGCCCTTGGATTTCTGGCACGAACTGTCTGTGCATGGATCTCTCGTGCTTTATTAATCTGGATCGTGTTTATTCCATGTCCTTCGGTCCTCTTACTGTCCATTTTTTTTAGTCGAGAGATGAGTTGAAGCTGGGCAAGGTGCATGGGAAATATTCTATGTTTTAAGCTTTAATTAATTAGCAGCTGTGAAGACTAAGGGAAGGAACTAGAAAAGCCCAAGATGATTCATCGGCAAAGGCTAGTAAGCATCTTAGCAGCTATTTCTCTTTTGTCCTTATGGTTCTTCTTCTCCTCAAACAAGTTGTCCTACTCTACCCCCAACGATCCAGTAGATGACTTGGACAAGGGCGCAAACACAGAAGTCACAAAGCTCCAAGGGCAGAATAAGCAGGCCGAGCCTAAGTTTCAGTCAATCATGCCATCAATGCCGGATCAGAAAGCCAAGCAGGAACTCGGCAGAGCGTCCTGGAAGTACTTCCACACCGTGCTTTCGCGGTTTCCCGATGAGCCCACGCAGGAGGAACGCGGCAAGCTGGCTCAGTTCTTGCAGCTGTACGCAGAGCTTTACCCTTGCGGGGAGTGCTCATACCACTTTGTACAGATGCTCAAGAAATGGCCTCCGCAGACATCGAGCAGAACAGCTGCCGCCTTGTGGGGGTGCCACATGCACAACAGGGTTAACGCATATTTAGAAAAGGACGAGTACGATTGTTCCAAAATCCTCGAAGACTACGATTGCGGGTGCGGCGGTGAGGATGGCAAAATCAACGACAAGCTAAAGATGAACAAGGTGTCGCTGCAAAAGGAGGGCAAACAAGGTGGATAGTACATGTCTTCAGGCTTCCTACTTACACTATTACACAGCAGCCGTTGTCGCTGGAAGACCCTGCGCGGGCATTTTTATGTATTTTCTGAGCGTTGGCCCTGTGCGGGTTCGAGCCTGGCGCGGGATATCCCCAGACCTCAGGCAGCGCATAGTCCTCATGGGACGTAGCATAATCTATAATGGACAAACAGGCGTTCGATGCAGTAATCCTCTCTCTTACGAGCTCTTCCTTCAATTTTTTGTTGAGTTCATTGATGCGCTTGAGCTTCAAGTATTGGATCTTGAGTGGGAGTTCTTGCTCACCCATCCTGTATGCGGGAACTTGTGCGGACGGAATAGCGCTACAAAGACGAGCTGCACCAAGCTTCCCTGTTGCTCCAAGAGTTTGGAACAATTACAGTGAAGCAAGGTAAGATGAACCCATCCGAAAGGCGCTCCCCAGCGTGGTCATTTTGAGGATAGACTTTTTGAGGAAGACGCCTTACGTGATTTGCGCTACGAAACACGCATTCTGCCAGAACTAGCACGCACGTGAAAAGACAGCTAGTTTGGTTCACAGAGCGGACAAATTTTCGGGATTGAAGCAAATGTATTGGCGTCCACAGCAAATAAGTAGATAGTTTGCCTCATCGACGCTATCTTGGCGCGATATCTAGAATACTTTCAGCCCTATGCACAGCCAATGACGCCTTCAAACCTAAAGAAGGTGCGGTGGCTTGGATCTCACAGTTCACAAAGTGCTACGAGTGGACGGTCAGAGTAGCGGGCGCCAGGAAGTCATGAGCATTACTGTTCACCATGAAGCGATATCAAACAGTAATATTGTGACACTAGTCACGTGCTGCTATGTTAGTCCTGCGCTATATTCACTTTAGAGAGCTATGGGTACGCATCAGGAGGCTGCCGACAGCTTAGCTAGTCTGAATATCAAATGCAGTTGATTGCACAGAACCGATCCGTACCCAACTTGATTCACAACAATAATTATTTACACTATCGCGTAATAATGGACGAATTTTCTCAGTTACTCTTCGGCTCCTGAGGCTTAACACGTAGCCTGTATGTTGCGTGCACCAATTTCCACACTTTTCAAGCGCCCTCTGCTCGCAGTTACGAAGATGACACTGGCAGAGGCTGTCCCTCGCAGTGGGCTACTGTGTGTCATCATTATGAACGACGCCTCTCTTTATCAACACCAATTTGATGAACATGCACGAACTTCGTTCCAAAACCCTCTAAAGCACAGCAACAAACAATGGAACATCCAGCTTTCACACTGGCAGCTTTGACCACCATGGGTGGGGCCATGGGCTACGCTCGTAAGGGCTCTAAGCCATCCCTGCTCGCAGGCCTGGTTTTCGGGGGCGTTTACGGGTACGCCGGATATTTGCTGCACAAGAACGCAGACGGTGGGCTCGAAATCGCCCTGGGCGCCAGTTCGCTCATGCTACTCACAGGAATTGCCAGAGGCGTTCCTTCTCGCTTCAAGAAGCCCGTGCCCCTTGTGCTGACCGTCCTAGGTGGGCTGGGAACTTTCTACTACTACCGCAAGTACAAGGAGTTTTACCCCTAAGCGGCGCCAGGGCACTGGTCCTGAACGTGTACATATTCAAGCCAGAGACTAAATAGTTTTAATGAACCACTCGGGACTGCTGCTGTACGCACATCCTGTGTTCATATGCAATCTCAGCCGCGCACAAGGAGTACGATCTGGGGATCATATCAAGAGTCTAAAATCTGAAATTTTGCATTAACATCAAAGTTATAGTATATGTAGGTATGTATCGCCACTGCGTTTCAAACGCGCGACGAAGTGCGAAGTAAAAGTCCTGTATGATCGCCAGCGTCCTGGCTGCGACCTATCCCAGGCACCATGCCGTTCCAATTCTCCGGATTGTTTCGGAGCCGGATCCTTAGTTCTTTCTGGCGGCCTCCAAACTGGCGCAGCTGTTCTTTCTGCTTGCTGCAGGCGATACTGGAGAGACAGCTGGGATGACGAATGGGGTGGAAACTTCGGAAGTCAATACTAGGAAAGCCATTTTTAATTTAGTGTGTAGATGGGGTGTTGTGTGTTTGGGTTGTTTTGCTGGAAGATGTGAGCTCAAGTGATTCGAGTTCTTGTTCTTTGCTGATGGTTCTTACAAATTGATTCTATCATACAGTTAGATATTTCCTTGTCCTTATATACTTTCTGCTCGATCCTTGCCAGGAGCTTGCGCCTACAGCACTTCCGCCCCAAACTTCATGACCAATATTTGGTCATTAAGGTCATCCATTCTGACTGGTCATGAAAATGATGATATCACTTCGTTTAAGCTAGCGGATCATGCGCGGAAATCAATCTATGAGCACGCGTTCCAGGACTTTAAAGTGCGACAGCTCGGAAATACCGTCCTAGGTGATCTCCGTGGGGCGGAGTGACGGAATGACATATCCGGATCACGTGTGTGTGGTTGTGCGATTCTGTCACGTGGAAGCATGGACAAGGCGCGGGAAGGCGTTGGTCTTGCTCACGACAAGGGCACGGTTCGAGTGCGACAGGTAGCCTTTGATGTAGTCTTTGCTTATGAGATTGGCCAATGTACACTCTGTCTCGTCTAGCTGCTCGTCTGTGACGGTTTTGATGCCTTTGTGGGTTCTGCTCTTTAGTAGTGCGGCAGTGACGAGGTTTAGAGGCACTATGGAGCGTGAGCCGTAGAAGCGGAAGCTGAGCTTCAGTAGCTTGATTAGCACTAGCTCGCGTATTAAAACTAGGGCGACGTAGAGGTTGCGGCGCAACATAGCGGCCTCGTTCTGCCGCAGCCAAGTCTCAAAACTCTTTAGGTCGCCATTGCGCAGGCATTGGATCACAGGCGCATACAGTTGCGCAACGCGGGGGTAGCGCTCGGCTAGCTCTTGAATGTTAGGATACCACTTGCGTGCTAGTATGGCAAATGGAACCAGCAGCATCACAATCATGTCCTCCTGGGCGCCGCCCTCGAGGCGCGAATTCAGCCATGCTTTGCGCGCAAACTCGAACCCGCGGACAAAATTACTATCCTGACACCCATAGAACTCGGCCATGTAGTAGTAGTAGGTCACTAGCTGTGCTTTGTGTGATTGCAGCGCATTTTCTGGCGTGGGTAGTTCCTGAACTCGGCTTTCGAGCACCTTCACAAGGTTTCGTACCATATCGCGATTATGCAGTCTCTTATAAATGCTCAGCTCCAGGTTGGTGAAGAAATACACTCCCCATTTTTTGTTCTCGCGTGTATTTGGGTTCCTGTCGTTCAAACATAGCTTAAAGCTGGTGTGGATCGTACGCACACACTTTTCGAGGAACCGCTCTTCCTCTAAGTCTCCTCTGAGTTTCTTCTTCTTCTTCTTGTCGATATCTCTTTGTTCGGACGCCATCTTGTCGAGCTGTGTTCCCACTCGCAGCAACTGTGCGGCGCTTGCATGTAAAGGCGCTGTTATCCACACAGTTTCCCCTTCGGAGAGCCTGTTCATGAGCTTCAGCTGCTCATTGGCCAATTCAAACAGCTTCGCGCTAATTGTTGTAGAACCGCAGTTCTCAGCAAACTCTTGTTTGAGCACTAGGGTCGCTTGGATGAGCTGGGCTAGCTTTTCATTGTTGATCCTCCCGAGAGAAAAGACCGAACTTGAACAGGGCCTGTCATATCTCAAGAAGTCAAGCAGCTCCTGGTTAGACCTGCGGTATTCGAAGCACTGTATAATGTTGTTCATAGATCTCTCTTTGTCACTGCTCTCTCAACCTCATCGGTATCCCAGACGAGTTATAAATGTCAACAATTAAATATCAGGAATCATCGACGACAGATCAACAAACCTCAACAATAATATACATAGCTAAATCTCACCATTACGGTTACAGCATCAATGTCGAATCAAAGGGTAATAAGCGAGTCAACAGGCCTTTACAAATTGTCTATTGTCAACAAGCAAAAGAACAGTACAGGCTCTGAAGAAGAAATCACTGAGCCACCTAAACCAGAAACACCCAAAAAAGGCCTGCCGCTATCTTCGCCGATCAGAAAAGGGTCTAAACTTGAATCTTCTCCTACCAGAGAGGATAATGTTGGATTGAATGAGCCGGGAAGCTTCTCTGAGAGCTTGCTCTATGAACTAGCGGCAAAAAGAAGACAAGTTGTTGAGCTTAAGCAACAACTGCAGCACGCAGAAAAAGAATTAGAGACTCTTGAGCAGAGATGCAAAAAGATTGGGCAGGCAGACAAAACACCGGGCTCGCCAGAGAGGCTACATGAAATCACTTCAAAGCTTCAAGATACGTGGAGAGACGTCAACAGCAGCCCCACAGTACTCAAAAGCAGGCAAAGTATAAGCAACTTCTTCAACACAAAGGAGCAAGTGGGTCAAACAGAAAGCTCTCAACCGCGCCCGAAAAACTCAAAAGCCTCGTATTCCCAAATAATGGCAGGCAAGCTACAAAACATAAAAAACCAACAGACGCAATCGCCGTTCTTGAAAAAGCTCGTTAGCAAGTGGCAGGATTTCACAGTCAACGAGGCAGAAGAGGAAGAGTTTGATAACGGAAGGCCAACCGAGAAATACTACATCAAGAGCAAGCTGGACTACGATGACGACGAAGAAATTTCGAGTGAAGGTGAGCTCGAAAACGACAAAGTGTCGTTCGCTACTGACCTTGGCGGGGGTCCTGTCGTTTCTACGTTTAAGAGATAGAGAACCAAAATTCAAAAAAAAGTCGTATCTTTGATAGATTAAGTTTTATCAATGTTTCTTAGAATTTACACACATCCAGACAAAGACCATTACCTGCTGAACGTATGAGCAACGAATGCTTGGGTAGCCTTTAGGGCTTCGTACTTGACTTTTGAGTCTGGGTGGTTTAGCAGTTCCATGATCAACACTTTACCGTTCAACTTGGCCAGCACATCCACGCTCTCGGGCAACAACTCCACTACGTGGGTGATGTCGCTCAATGCCACTTGTATGGTGGTCTTCGCAGAAACTTCATTGTTTGGAGAAGCCAGAATCGCGACAAGCTTCTTGAATAGTTTCCAGTCTTGCTCCTTAAACTTGTCAACGTTTTCAGCCCAAAAGCCATTGTCGACATGCGGAGGGGACCATACCAGGAGTTTAGAGTCCAACTCCGCTTCGTATTCGTCGAATGAAGTCAATTCCTGATAGGTCTGTTCCAGGAGTTCCTTCAAAGTAGCCAAGTCTTGACGAAGTTCGTCGTCGGAGTATTTTCTCTCGCTCAAGGACTGCAAGATGGGCAAAGCGTTGCCTAAGAGCAGCAGCTGGCGGATGAGGGCCTTGTGACCCTTTACGTGGGGCGAAACGCAGTTCAAGACGGTGGCAATACACAACCGTGAGAGCTTTTCCTTGATCGTGACCTTGACCAGCTTCAGCAAGTTGAGGAAGTCACTGAGGTACTTGGAGGCCAACTCCGACGCGATCTCGTGGTCGAAAGTCAGTAGCCATAGTGTCAATAGAGAATAATACTGAATTTGGATGCCCAAGTTGTTGCTGTTGGTGGGCACCACTCTGGTGGCCGCGTTGGAGTCAAGAGCCCTGTTCACAACGCTGAAAAGCGTAGGTACAAAGGAGGCCTGGGCAGTCCACACGACGCGCCTGTACTCTTTGACAGAGCACAGTTCCTGTAGCAGCCGGATACAAACATAACTGGTGTCCATGTGGTCCAAGTTCTGCAGGACAGCATTAAAGCGGGGGTGCTGTAGCAGCTTGGAGACAAGGTCTGGGCTTCTGAGCTCGGGCTGGATCAGCAGCGACACGATGTTGAAGCCCGAAAGTAGCACGGTCTGATCGTCGCCGGTGAGCGAGGCGTTGAAGAGATCGGCGACAGCCTTTGGGTTCTTGCTGAAGTACTCAACGGTGGTGTCCGCGTACTCCTCGGACGAGAGCAGCTCCGCGAGCAGGTTGTGCACCGCTTTCTGCACGTCCACGTTGTGCGCGGTCTCCAGGAGGTGGATGGCGGAGGGCACACATTCGCTGGCCGAAAGTTGCACGCCGGTGTGCTTGATGAGCGCGCTCTCAAGTTTCTTGGCCACTGCGGCGTCGGACCCGCTGATCTCGGCAGACCTGGCCAGTGCGTCCCATGCGACGGAACGCGATCTTACGGTGCTGCGAATGTCGCTGAAATGGGTGCTATCCAGCAGCAGCTTGCTATGCTTCTGAACCGTCATGCTGAGAGTGCTAGAACGTTTGTGAAGAGACTGGCTAGAGGACTCAATTCTATGTTCCAAAATAAGTGTCGTGGTGGGTTCTCACGATTACATAGACACACCACTACCTCCCTTACTGATATTGCAAATTTTGGCCAGCTCGTGAATAGTGGCCGGGTAACACCTGGAAATTCTGAGAAGTGTCGCGGTCGTGGGAAGCCAGTACGCGACCAGCGCCTTGAGCGGCTGTTGTCCGTCTACGCAGAGGTCGAGTGTGTTATACAAGGGTGGTGCTACATGCGTTGGGCGCGTTATTGTCCGGCTCGGGAGGCACATCAAATCCCCTCCAGACACTAGTGGGAAAGAGTGCCAGGAAAGCAAAGAGAGCCCGTGTCTGGGCGTGGATACGCAGACAGTCCATAGCGCTTCCGAGCACGAGAATCACCAGAGGCCGTACTGCTAGCTTGGTGCACCACACCTCTGGTGCTCAAGTCTCTTCTAACGAAGAACCGTTGGTCTCGCAACGCCCTGTAAAAATGAAAAAAGTCCGGGCCGTCATGAGATAAACGAGAGTTCATATCACGTGGCTCTGTTAGGTGAGACTCGCGGCCTTTGCAGACGCCTGCGTGCATGGCAGCTGGAGAGGAAGCTGGCCCGTTAACATGAGCTACTCCGCAGCAGCGCTCGCCAAGTTCTAGTTGCGGATGTCCAAATTGATTTGATATATCATGTAGTACGTTGGTGGTCCGTAAGAGCGGCAGCGGGTGGCAGTTCACATCAAGCGCGCGTGGCACTGGAAGCTCCGTGTGCGTGTGCGTGTGCGTGTGTGTGTGTGTGTGTGTGTGTGTGTGTGTGTGGGAGTGAGGCCAAAGCACGAGGGCTACGTAAGCAGGGTCGGCAGAGGGCAATGGAAAGAACGCTGAGAGCCTGTCGCTGTCGGTCGGCTCTCGTGTGGGCGTCCCCGAACAATGATACTACAGTCTCACCTTCTCTCTAGAGCCTGCACGCTCGCAAACTCACACCTCCCGTACGCACCTGCTCTTCTTATCTGTCTATCGCCGTGGTTTTCAATATACTTAAAAATAAATTACGATCACCTGGATCATACTATACATACGTGGAGAATGAGAACATCTCTTCGAGGTGTGGTGGTGGTTGTTGTTGTGGTGGTAGTAGTAGTCCGCTGCGTCTTGCCGCGCTGGTCGCTCAGCTAGACTCACGCTCGTACTCCTTGGTCATGTCCGCGGAGTCGATGGCACCGCAAACTGTCTCGCAGATGATACCCGTCACCAAGTAAGGGTCGATGTTGGAGGCAGGTCTTCTGTCCTCGAAGTATCCGTAGCCTTCCTTGGCCACGGAACGTGGAATACGCACGGAAGCACCACGGTTGGCCACGCCCGACGAGAAGGTGGTCGCGGACGCGGTCTCGTGGCGGCCGGTTAGTCGCAGGTCGTTGTCCGCACCGTACAGCTTGATGTGCTCGGCGTGGCGCTTGGACAGCTTGTCGATGGCGTCGTCGATGTACTTCATGCCGCCTGGCAGGCGCATCTCCTTGGTCGACACGTTGGTGTGGCAGCCCGCGCCGTTCCAGTCGCCCTTGAGTGGCTTGGGGTGCAGCGAGATCTTCACGCCGAACTCCTCCGCGACACGGCTCAGCAGGTAACGCGCCATCCAAAGCTCGTCACCCATGCTGATGCCGACGCAGGGGCCGACCTGGAACTCCCACTGGGAGGGCATCACCTCGGCGTTGATACCGGAGATGCACAGGTTGGCGTGCATGCACGCACGGTAGTGCGCCTCGATCATGTCACGGGCGTACACCTTACCGGTGCCCACACCGCAGTAGTAGGGGCCCTGGGGAGCGGGGAACCCGCCCTTGGGCCACCCGTACACCTGGTCGTTCTCGTCGAACAGCGTGTACTCCTGTTCCAGGCCGAACCAGATGTCCGCGTCCTTGTGCGCCTCGAACAGCTTGGCTGCCTCGTGACGGTGGTTGAACTTGTTGGGGGTGCCGTCGTTGTTCCAGCACTCGGCGAGCACCAGGATGTTGTCGCCCTTGCGGAAGGGGTCTGGGTAGAACGCCACGGGCTTGAGGTAAACGTCCGAGTCGTGGCCGGGCGCCTGGCCCGTCGACGACCCGTCGAAGTTCCACTCAGGCAGCTCGTCCAGGCTGGTGATCTTGCCTTTCAGCGTGCGGCCCTTGGAGCGCATGTTACCGGAACCGTCGATCCAGACGTACTCAGCGATAACAGCCCCGCGCTGGTCGAGGTCTAGATATTTGGCCAGAATGGCAGTTTTCTCAATTGTGGCAGACATGGCTAGCAAATCTTGTCGTGTGTGGTGTGTGGGTGGGTGCTAAGCTGCGGGAAAAAAGGGGGGGCGAGGGTGTGCAAACGCAAAGAAGGGAAAGATTACGGGGAGGAAGCCGGGAGGCGTGTGAACCGTAGAATGCGTTGAAACCGTCGGGTAGAAAACCTTGATGAGTGGAGATCTAAAAACTTCGAAATGAAAACCCACATCTGTACTCGTCCCCTGGGTGCCCGCGCCCGTGCTACTTATACTCCCGCTACTGCTGTAATCAGGGCTCCGGTGACTCCTCATTAACTTCTGATAACATCAGCGAGATTTAGTTTCATCACAACAATAGCAGCACTTTTGAGCCGAGTAGCTGATAGTGGTGTTTACAGGCGTGATGCTGAACGTCAGGGAAGCCGGCTTCCACGGGGGAATTCCCGATTTGGCCAGCCGGGGCGATGGAGGCGTGCCCGCTATAAACAAACGAGGCAGATAAGCAGTAGAAGCGGCAGCGCAAAGTGCGGGCACGGCTGTGGGAAAAGGAACGGGGGGCATGGTGTACGGTGAAAAGAAAAGGCGCGGCAGGCAAGTTCAGCAGCTGGAGCACGTTGGACGGCGCAAAAGCAACGGGCACGCGGGAAAAGCGCAGGATAACCCCCGCCGGTCACGTTGTTGTGGTCACGTGCGAGGCCGCGCGCGGCGCGGCATCACGTGACGCAGCAGGGCTTTCCGGGTGTGTGCGTGTACTCCGCGTGACTGGTGAGTTCATTGTCACGTGTGCTTCTGTGTGTGCCCGCGTGACTGGTGAGTTCATTGTCACGTGTGCTTCTGCGTGTACCCCACGTGATTGAGTGAGCTCCGTTTCACGTGTAAGTCTCTGTGTGTGCCCGCGTGATTGAGTGAGTTCCTTGTCACGTGTGCTTCTGTGTGTACCCCACGTGATTGAGTGAGCTCCGTTTCACGTGTAAGTCTCTGTGTGTGCCCGCGTGATTGAGTGAGTTCCTTGTCACGTGTGCTTCTGCGTGTACCCCACGTGATTGAGTGAGCTCCGTTTCACGTGTAAGTCTCTGCGTGTACCCCACGTGATTGCGTGAGCTCCGTGACACGTGTACGTCTCTGTGTGTGCCCGCGTGACTGGTGAGCTCCCTGTCACATGGTCCACGAGCACGTGATGCACACGGCTCCTCGTCACGTGACTCGGACCCAGACCCCGTCCAGCTTCTTCCCCGCATGGAAGCGCGAGCAACCGCCACCGACCGCCACCGACCGCCTACGGTTCTCTGCGCGTTTCTGCGCTCTCATGCGCGTTCCTGCACGTTTATGCATGAATCTGCAAATCCCCTCCCAGAACGCACCGCACAGAACCCGCCCGCAAAGAGCCCTCCGCCTCGCTTGCGCCCACCTCCGTCTGCGTGGCTCCAGAAAGTTCCATCGTGAGCGCAACGCTCGAGCCAGGCGGCCCCGCAGCAGCAATCCCTAGGCGTTGCGAGTCGCAAGCTCTGCGGGTTGCGCTGGGCACTTAGCTCGAGAAATTAGCTGACTCCGCGTGCTCAGGCCACGCTCAGGCCAGGCGCAGGCGCAAGCGACCTGGTTTTGCCTTCCGACCGGGGTCGCGAGGTACGGGCCCCGCTGAGACACTGAAATGACGTGGGCCGGTTTCAAACCGCAAAGGCAACGCGAAGTTGCTGGGCTGCTGGTGACAACGGCTACACACAGGGGGTCCCCTAATTTCGGTGTATATAAGGCGAGGGTCCCAGGCGTTTCCGTAGGGTCTCCGCGGTTTCCGATACACTAACGAGTACACTCAAAAGCAAAGTACCAAGTACAAGCGCGAGTACAGACAGCAACCGACTGGATTTTCACTCCTTTGTATATTCAATTCGCACAGATTCGCAACCCCCGCCTCCTCTCCTTTACACTCAGACGATGTCAGACAAGATCACCGAAAAGCTAAAGGCGTTTTCTAATAAGATGACTGACGGCGCCCTCGGGCGCGGCGGCGACAGCGACAGCAACAGCACGCAGAAGCAGAAGCAGCAGCAGCAGCAGCAGCAGCAGCAGCAGCAGCAGCATCACGCGGGCGCCGATGCCTACAACACAGACTCGGACGCGGACGTGGACCCGCTCCAGAAGAGCGAGACCGACCACGTGACTCACCACGTGACCGAGGACCAGAAGGCGTACGCGCCCGGCACGCACATCGAGCCCAAGGCCGGCGAGAAGCCCCGTACCAAGTCGTTCCTCGAGAACGACGGCATCGACGAGATGAAGCCCGTCACGCGCAAGCACCGCGTCTCGTCGCTGTCGCTCAGCGACCAGTGGCGCGCCAACCAGGACCTGCATCCGCTCACATCCATGGACAACAACGATGGCACGCCCTCGTCGCGCGTGCCCTCGCGCAAGGCGTCGGTGGTGTCGCGCCACTCCAGTGTGTCGCGCCGCCCCTCCACCGTGCGTACTCGCAAGCAGATCATCGACCACGAGCGTGTGGCCTCCTACGCCTTTGCGTTCGACATTGACGGCGTTATCGTGCGCGGGCCCGAGACCATCCCCGAGGCGCGCGACGCCCTGCGCATGCTGAACGGCGACAACAAGTACAACATCAAGGTTCCCTACATCTTCATCACCAACGGTGGTGGCCGCTCCGAGAAGGCCCGTTGCAGGGACCTCTCCAAGCGCCTGAACATCACGGTCACCGAGGACCAGGTTATCCAGGGCCACACCCCCATGAAGGACCTTGTCCCCGTCTACAAGAACGTGCTTGTCGTGGGCGGCATGCTGGACTCGTGCCGCAAGGTGGCCCAGGACTACGGCTTCAAGAACGTTTACATTCCTCTGGACATTATGAAGTGGAACCCTAGCGTCACCCCTTACTACCAGCTCTCCGATGAGGAGAAGGCCGTTGCTCGCGACGTGGACTTCTCAAAGGTGCCTATCGACGCCATCCTCGTGTTTGCGGACTCCAGAAACTGGGCCGCCGACCAGCAGATCATCCTGGAGATTCTGCTGTCCAAGAACGGTGTCATGGGCACCGTGGCCAAAGACCCTAGCGAAAACAAGGTTGGCCTGTACTTTGCGCACTCCGACTTTGTGTGGGCCACTGACTACGGTTTGTCCCGTTACGGTATGGGTGCTTTGCAGGTGTCCATCGCCGCGCTCTACCAGGAGCACACCGGTCGCGAGCTGCAGGTCACCCGTTTCGGTAAGCCACAACGTGGTACCTTCAGATTCGCCGAGAAGGTCCTGTCCAACTGGAGAAGAAACACTCTCTCGGAGCACGTCGAGCAATTAAACCTCGAAGACGCCGAAGCCAGCGACAGTCCTTTATCAGACTCTGAAGACGAGGCCACCGACACTGAAGGCGCTCCACTCGAGCAGACCGACAAGTTGGTGCTCGACCTACCTCCCGCCTCTACCGTTTACTTTGTCGGTGACACCCCAGAGTCCGATATCAGATTTGCCAACTCTCACGACTCCTCTTGGTACTCTATCTTGGTGAAGACTGGTGTGTTCCAAGGCAACACCACTCCAAAGTATCAACCCAAGAAGATTTGTGAGAATGTCTTGGAGGCCGTGAAGTTTGCCATTGAGAGAGAGCACCAAAATGAATTGGAGGAGTGGAACAGCTCTGCGGTTGACGCCCCCGTCGTCGAAGAGCGTACCACTAAGATTGGCAACAGGTGAACAAATCATGATGGGATAGGTCGGATTATCAACTGATTTCCCCCTCCCCTCCCCTTCTCACCTCACCTCTTCTCTCCTCTCCTCTTGCCCCACTTTCGCATCACATCACATTGCATTTTTACGTTATATAGAAATAGCCACAGGGTCTTTTAAAGGGCTGTTTGAGCTAGTATAAGATTTTTAATGGATAGAGACGACAACAATAATTTGTTCTGACTGACTAACAGGTGTATGGTTTTTTGTTTTGTTTTGTTTTGTTTTGTTTTTTATTGACATTGGGACCTACTAAAAATTAACCTTCCCAATCAAAACTAAGAAAAGTACACCAAATGGTAGGCCACTGCAGAAAACAAGTAAATACGTTTTTTCGTTTTTTTATGGAACTTAGTAAATAGTCGTGATACAGATATTTGTAGTTTAATTTATATGGTTACTATTAACGTGGACAAGAGCTGTCTTCACAACACTGCTCCGAAGCCGAAAGTCAACTTAATGCTTCTAACGTAATAATCCATAAAATTGCCCTTGGCCTTGTCTTCCTCGCCGATTGGAACGCCACTCCAGGTAACCTGCAGTTTTGTCTCGTGATATTCTTTAGATTCATGGAACTCCATAGCCATGCGACTGTAATGGCCCTGGCGCCAGTCATTCAAACGCCACTCGAACACCAAGCGCTTTCCGGCCTCCAGCTCAACGAGTTTGCTAGTAATGTTTCCACCAAATAGCGTGATCTCGTCGCCTTTTTCCAAAACGCTTTTAGACGAGCTGCTCTGTAGAGGCGAGCGCGACCATGCCTGGATGCGCTGTTTGTCAATAAAAGTTTGATATAGCTCAATTGCGGGAACATTGAAAGTTGGTTCTAGATGCAAAGTGGTCGTATTGTACTTGGGGGCCCCTGAGGTTGAAGAGGTGGCGACCTCGGTCTTCGACGTTACAGTCTTGGAAGCGGCCTGTGCGGGCTTCCCCTTTGCACCCGAAGAGGCTGGGCCGCTTTGCAAATTGCCTTTGGTAAACTGAGAGTTCACCTGGTCGGCAGGCACTTGGATATCGTTAGCATGGGTTTTCAGAAGGTCAGGCCCGAATCCATAGAAGGTATCTCTTAACTGGGGCAAAAGCTCCTCTTTGATCACAGGCTTGATCTCGCTCAGCTTTCCAGTCTCCTTGTAAATTGATATGTCAAACTGGTAGTCATCTTTCTCGGAGTCAAAAGCCACCTCGGGCACTGTGATACTGCCTTCGAATTTCTCGTCTCCAACATGACCGCTGACCATCATCACTAGTTTAAGGTCAAAAAGCGAGATTACCTTGCCCTTTCTTTGGCTCACTTCGCAATCTCCTTCCATGGATGAGACGGACGTGATCTCTGCCCTTTTCCCATCACGCTCGGCTGTCTTCAAGCCAACTAGGTGCTCATCAAAGTATCTACGGGCCCAGTCAAGGCAGTTCTTGTCGACCCAGTGCCAGTTGTTGGGGTTGTTTACTACCATGCTTTGTGTTGTTGCAACTTTTTGCGCGGCTAGATTACTAAATCTTAGACCATGTTGTTGCCAACTACCTTTATATCTTATACACGCCCTAAAGTTGAAACCTCTTTCTCGAATATTCCGTCAAGAAAGTGTTGATGTCGTAGAAGACGAATTATCTACATGAAATCAGAAAGACCTGGTTGAAGGTTAGTTGTTGTCATAGACGGCAGACCACCGCCAAGGAAATCCAGCATCATGTGCATGCCACCACCACTGTAGTCGTCTACATCTTGAGGGAGGACCTGAGTAATGCCTTCCAAAAACCACACCTTGTCCTTGACTTCAGTCGCGAAGCCTCTTAGTAATTGATAGTAGCATCTCATGATCCGCATTGCGCCAAGGTCGCCCGTCATCAGAAGCGCCAGAAATGTCTTATCTAATAACGCTGGGAATGCGAAAACACGCAGAATGAAGTCTGACTGGTTTTTTTCACGATGAAGTTTGTCGAGGTACGCAAGTGTGATCAAGTATGGAGAATCGATCTCAACCGGGTATAGGTCTGCGATGCTTTCGTCAAAGCACACTAGCTCTGAGACAGTACCACTGTCTTGGTTTATAATGTCTCCCAGGTCGCTAAGATCCACCGATATGAGGTTGTGAAACCGCGACTTCTCCGTAAGTGGCCACACTGCTGTCAGAATTGTAGCAGCACCCTTAACATGAAAGATCCACGCTGAAGGGGACATGGAAGAAGCCGCCAGTGACTCTGAAACGGCTGAGTTCGCCGAAGATGCGTTTGCTAGAGAGTCCATGATCAAGATCAACGCACTTGCAACGAGCGCGTCAGTATTGTCCTCGGAAATCTCCAGGACAGCCTTGCGCAAGAGCCTTAGCGCGTCAAGGCGATGCGAGGCTACGTATTGCTCTAATCCCTGTTCTTTGCGAGAAAGATGCGTGGCACTAAATGCAAGCAGTGCATGCATGAGAAAAGGGTAGTCAAATGCAAGTTGAGGTATCTCGTCACTCCAAATGCGCTCACCTGATATCCCCGCAGAAGTAATTGTTGGCCACACTTCTGTACAATAATGATGAAAGAGCTTTAAGTCCACCAAATTTAGTGTACCTTGGTTAGATAACTGGACCAATCTAGCGATCGTACCCGGCTGAGACTCAACAGTTGAAGTGGAGTCTTGTGTGTTTGATTTATCCATCATTTTGCTCGAAAGGCTGGCAGTAGCGCCAGATGAATCCTTTGTAGAGTAAAATTCAGTATGGTCTTCTGCATTCATCGACGTGGTTGCAGATTTTGCCATTGGAGACATTGGTGCGCCTGGTGAGATAGTTGGATTGTTTGTCAGACTTGCTCCGGCATTGGGATCCAAGTTGGAATTAGAATTTTCGCCATTCTGTGTTTGTTCGTCTGAAAGCTTATGTTCCTCCTTTTCATGATGAGAGCCACGTAGTTGTTGTTGCTGCTTTTGCAGCGTAGCCAAAACCTCTTCAGCTGTCGTTGCTCCGTCTTTATTGTGCGGATCACCGCTTCCCTGCGACTTCATGCCCAGAACTTCCTGGATATCGTATGTTACACCGCCAATACCTGCTGTCGAGAACATGGCCATTTGCTTAAGATTAATGCCCGCTTTACTGAGGGTTTGCACCATCTCATGAGAGTGCAAAAGTGAAGATAGTGGAGATGCTTGATGTTGTTGTAGATGCTGTTGCTGGAGATGAGATTGAACCTGCTGAGACTGCCGCTGATGCGGCTGCTGCTGATGTTGCTGTTGCTGCTGCTGCTGCTGCTGATGTTGCTGTTGTTGCTGTTGTTGTTGCTGTTGCTGGTTGATGACATTGTTCAAAACGTTGGATGGAAGTTTGTTGGCAGCGAAAATGCTGCCTATGCTGTTTGTGAGAGTCATTGAAGTTGACTGAAATGGAGGACTATTTGGAAAATCGAAGCCAGCGAATTTTTCAGAGTTGCTCAAAGTCATGAGCTGTGGTAAGAGCTGCGGTTGTTGTTGTATTTGCTGCTGCAGCTGCATATTTGCGCCAGGAAACAACGGCGGCAGCAGCACGTTGTCTTGAGAGCCCAATACACCGCTTGTAGGCGTTGGATGCTGAGAATGCTTGTGAATGTCCCCGACCACGATGCTAGGTTTACGACTTGTGGGTGCAAAGCTTGGCCCTTTTGATTGCAAAACCCCACCGCCACCAGGGCCTGGGGTTCCGACAAGAGAAGGCGAGCCCTCCCGCTTGGGGGCGACTGGTTGCTGGGGCGGATGCGCACTGCTGCTGGACTTGCGCTTGCGCGAGGCCACCGGCGTGTACACGCACTCCAGCTTCATATTGATACATTTTTGGCAGGAAGGTTTGTCCTCGTCACATTTCACGCGACGGCGCTTACAATTGTCGCAGCCGTTTTTGGATTTCTTGTGAAACTTCCGCTTGCCTGTTGAAGTTTTACTAACCTTCTTTCCGTCAACCTCTATCAACTCTATGACCTTCTCTTTACGCCTGTGCGATCTGTACATCGCCTCTTCATCACTGCCCTCACTGCTCATGCCGAAAATGACGTGTGTCCCTGATGGCGACGTCTAACCGACGTAACTAGTCCGAATGGAAAGATGAAATGAGAACAAGGAACTGGTCACTTCAGACCCTTAGTAGTTATTGCGTGCCGTCCAGATATATCGCTTACGAATACGCTCTCTCTTAGCTTGAACGTCGCTTTGTAACTCGCTAACCTTATGTGTGTGTGCTGTCGTTTAGAACTCTAGATCGCCGAAATCCCCACAGAGTCCGTTTCTTCCTGTCTAACTTCGGGTTTTTACTGCTCGTCTACAGTCCAGAAAGCTTTGGCGTACCACACTTGTCGCTTACTGCCTTTGGGATCCCTTAACGAATGCCTTGGCCTCCCTTTACGACCTTCTTTTATACTGCTCGTTTAGCCATCTTTCATTTTCATCAACGTTCGGGACATATGATGATGGTTTAATAAAACCGTTGGCAGGCGCAGAAAAAGTCGTGAAAAAAAATGAAAGTTGTTCAAAATAATCGTGTGATTTGCGAGGCAGTTGAGTAGTCGTAACTGGTAATTTTTGGCCGCATTCGGCGCTGTAGCCTCGATGAGTAACAGCATAGGTATATACATCTTACACGGGTGGAGAGCCGTCCGTTAAGGCGGGATCTTTCGAACGTATGAATTGGTCACTTTTTTATTGCGCGTCACGTTAGTGAGCATGCGGATCTTCCTTAGGAGGCTCGGGGTCAACAGTAATCATGGTGTCAATTCTTAGAATGGCGATGCAGGCCTCGAGCGCAGATTTCAGGGACTTGACCTTACTGATAGTTGGCTCAAGAACACCGCTGTGCACTTCATCGACGACCTTACCCTTAATCAGGTCGAGACCGTAGTTGCGGTAGTTTCTACGCTTAGTGTCATCCAGTTGAGCTTGTTGACTGGCTGCGTGGTAAGAGCGCAGCTTCGCGATGAGATCGCTTGAGTCCTTGGCGGCGTTAACAGCGAGCGTCTTTGGGATCACTAGCAACGAGGCTGCAAATTCAGCGATGGCCAGTTGTTCGCGTGAGCCCACAGTAGTAGCAAAGTTGTCAAGGTATATGTTCAGTGCGGTCTCTACGCAACCGCCGCCTGGTACGACGTTTCCACTCTCTAGCGTGCGCTTGACGACCGACAAAGAATCGTGTATAGAACGCTCCATTTCGTCCAGAGAGTAGTCGTTGGCGCCACGCAGCACAATGGACGAAGAGGAGTGCTTGGAAGTACCCTTGATCAGTATACACTCGTCATCCGAGAACTTGGCTTGCACAACCTCTTGGCAGGTACCTAACGAGCTAGGTTCAAATGTCTCGTCGCCCTCTAGGTTGGACATCGAGCTGATAAGGGTGGCGCCAGTGGCACGTGCGATTCTGCGAAGATCTTCCTTCTTACAGCGCCTCACAGCCATGACCTTGGCCTCCACAAACTCCTTCAGACACAGATCATCGATACCCTTCGTGGTCAGTACGACATTGGCGCCAGCTGCTATGATTTTTTGAACTCTCTCCAACACAATACCCGCCTCACGTTTACGAATTTCCTCAAGCTGCTCAGGGTCATTTATGTTTATCTGGACACCCATGGCCATTCTGGCCTTCTGTAAATTTATGTCGAGGCACGCGATCTTGATGTTGCCACCGTCAAGGCGCTTTGGCATCGCTTGCGACGCAACTGTGCAGTTCAAGGCATAGCCTTGCACCAACACAGACTCACGCGCGGACTTGCCGTGCGCCTTTAGGATGTTAACAGCCTTCACAGGGTATTTTATTTCCCCCTTGGAGTTCTGTGTCTTGACGGCGAGCAGGGCATCGACCACCATATTACTGAAAAAATCAGAGTCGGAACCGATGATCTTGGATGACATACTTGTCTTGGCAATGTTCACCATAGATTCTTTGCCCAGTGATTCCACCGGTATAGAGAGAACCTCATTAATGTAACGAATTGCCTCTCTCAAAGCAACGCGGAACCCAGTAATTATCGTAGTTGGATGGATCTTGTTCTTGACAAGGGAATTGGCCCTCTTGAGCAGTTCTGATGCGATGATAACCACACTCGTGGTTCCGTCGCCAATCTCACGGTCCTGCTGTTGAGCCAGCTCCACTAGGATCTTACCAGCGGGATGCTGGACATCTAGCAGTGACAAGATTGTGGCGCCATCATTGGTGACTGTGAAGTCACCAATATCATCAACCAACATCTTGTCTAGCCCCACGGGTCCCAAAGACGACTTCACCACGTTAGCCACAGCCAAAGCCGCTAACACATTCTGGTGTCTGATATCATCCCCACTAATCTTCTCACCGCCGAGAAAAAGCGTGTCAGAACGCGAATTGTTCAGTACAGACGACATTTCCTATGCTACAAGATCTGACTTCTGTTTACCTCGATGCGATGGATGATCATACAGAGCTGCTTTGGCTAAAATGCTTGATTTTTTTCGCCACTTCCATCACTTCGTTACCCGGAACTATATTAATCGTTCGTGATTACATGAATTGGGCCATTGGATCTCTATGGCAGTGATGAGATAGATGCACAGAGATAATTTCACCCTGGTTTAGCTCCATGGTGCCCTCTTATTCTTGTAAAAAAGTGCCTTTTTTATCTGTAATCTTGCCTTTGTTAGCGCATGTGTGCCGGTTCTTTCTCTGCTGTTGGGATTTTTTTATGCAGTATGGTGCAATACATCGGCCATAATGTATCTGCTTTCCCTTATGAATCTCACATTTGACATTGGTTTACCACCGCTCTCTTGATTCATTGATAGTACTGACCAATGTTCAGCGCTCAAGGGATCCTTCCTTTCTTTTTGTTGTCACTTCTCAATGTCATGTCACGGAAACTATAGAGTGTCGCTGCTAATCATTTAAAACATTATTATATGAATTTAGTTATCCTCCACAACAGCGCACAGACGCGTATGCAATTAAGCCTTTTTTTCTTCTTTTTGACACTTTCGCCGATTGCGGGCACCTTCTATTAGACATTGCTTTCCCGCATCGGCTTGATATTTGGGCGAGGCTCTCTGATATGGAGTGACACTTGCAAAATGACAGGAATTAACATAAGCCGAGACTATCGTAAGTAGCCAATTGATATCCTTTTAATAAAGGCCATGAGACTTGAACTGGAATCTTCAGGATAATGCGACTAATAAGCTTGACATTGGCCCAAGATATATGCTTGAAACTACAACTGATTTCTCCAGCTGTATGTTGGCAAATCGCGAGCATGAACTGGGATCGGCCCAGAATCGAAGCCTTCATGCCTTTTGTATGATGTTTAGCTATGTAAAGCCAGGTTTTTGACTTCAAACGTCGTTACATTGATCAAATCCCGCCAGAGAGTGGTGTATAACAGAGAGACGCAAACTTGGCTGCACTTGCGAGAACGTGAGTTCTTATCCCAAACCCATTATTTTAATGTTGGAGGTGCCTTGCGTCCTACAATTCTTCAAAAAAAAAAACATGTTAATCCTCTCGAGAAAGAATTTGAGCTTTTAGGAGAGCATGGCGTCCCAGGCCATGTCTTTAGTTTTTTTCCATCCATCACTCCAGATGAAGATTTGAATAAATCTGGAATACAAAGCGCATGAAGTGCTATCAACATCAAAAGATGAAATTTATTATTTTTGGCAGGGGACTACTGACGACTCCATATTTCTTCACTGCTAAACACACATTCTGACGTTTTTTATGCACTGAGCCTCCTTAATACGGTTTGTGTGTGCTTGTGGGAGGACCCTTAACTTCGCGACTTTTAGGTGCTCAGATGCTGGCGTCAGTTTTTTCTTCACTTTCTCCGCTGTGTCTATGTTTTTTGATGCCCCGAGCATTCAGAGACAATCAGGGCGCTCAAAAGCATATAATTCTCCGTTCTGATAGAGCTCGGTTCGGAATTTGCAGGTACCACTCCCAAAAGAACACGAAGATACATTGCTTTGATACTCCAATAAATAAAAAATGAAGAGCGATAATGGCGCGCATTCCATTACAGACTGGAAACGTGATTAATCGCCCACGTTTGTTCAATTGTTGGAAGCCGCCTACACCATTTTAGATGAATCTTGACGGAGTTTTTTTTTTTTTAGCAAGAAGCTCTTCTATGGTACATTTTTTTCAGAAGCTTCTTTCCTTACACCAACAAACGAGCCTGCTCGTTCTAGAGGCACCAGAGCTTTGCGTTATCATCGAGTCTCAGGGTCGTTTCTTTAAAAGAGGTAGCATCGAATCCCTCAAAGTTGTTACCTATTATATGAAAGCATTCCGGTTCCGAGTCGCAATTGAATTTTGAAAACGTGGTTCTATGCGGTATATCTACCTAGTCATCCTTTCCTCCATAATTATGATGCGACAACCAAGAAACCAGAAGGTGTTTTGAATGATGAGGGCTGCTTCCCCGTTGCCAATTTATTAGAAGCATCACTTACCTTCACAGCATTCCATTCAGTTCGGCTCGGCCCAGAAGGTAATCTGCCGTTATAATATATGCTCCGGGTATGAGACAATTTTGCTTATTTGATAGTACGCTCGGAAGCGGCCGTAGTTGTGACAATGGTCTCAGTTTCGTCTGGCTTACGCTCGGTTTGATAATCATTCGAAGAGCCGTCTATTTTCAATTCAACGCTCTTACCATTTCCTTCGTCTCTGAGTTGACTTTCTTCATCTGCGGGATCGCCCTTCCAGAACCATTTGAACCTACAACACCATATAAAATGGGATAGAAATATGCCAATTTCAAGTCCTGCAATAACCGAATAAAGCGCAATGCCCATTACGTCCATGTTGCCCAATATAACGCTCACGATTGAGAGCCAAGCGCCCAGTGAGTCAACAAATAGAAACAGAAAGTTTATCCCAATGACACGTCCTTGGCGTTTAGCTAGTTCAAAGTATGGGGGTAATAGTCCAAGCCCAAGAAGTACTGATGCGATTATTCCAAAGATAAGGCTGGGCCAATGGGTGCCCCGTGAATAAACCGGCCTTAGCCATAAAGTGAACCCAACCTCCATACCAATATCAACTACGGCGAGTATAACCAGTGCTTGCACTATTCTCGTCCATTTCCATTGAACGGGTGGGTAGTAGAGGCATTGTGCGTAACTGATGGCCGAGAAAACCATAAAAAGATGTGGCTGGATCTGCAGAATGACATTTCCTTTGGTTACCATAAAGTATATTGCAAATGGGATACCAGAAACTACCCACAAAAACATCATACTCGGAGGGAACCCTTCGCAGTTTTTACGCCTATAGTTGAAGATGATCTGAGGGATCAGCTGGACACACCAGCAGACAGTGCCCATGATTGCCAAAGCTGTAGCTCCTTTCTCTGATATCATCGTTGGTTCTATTGTTCTATGCAGGTAAAAGTGAGCTATGTTGTTTCCTCGAGCTTTGCTGACGCTATCTTTTTGAAGCTCAGATAAAGGATGCCGATGCCCGATTAACTGCTTTGCTTAGCGTCTATCCAGTTTCAAACACACCGCGGCCCTGTATTAGCGCCTTGCACCTGCTGCACTAATACTTGAACTAGTGATGATGTTAGATCTGAACTTTCACAGTTTGACTCATCTAGCTCTTACTGAGAGACCCTAATACCCTTATCAGCTCTATGATCATATGTTACGTTTCTGAGAGATCGGCATCACATGGAACCACAGTGCTGCTGATACATCGAACAGATGCCCCCAAATACTGAGCTAGGCGCGGAATGAGTGAAGGCGCACTGAACGTTGTCAGCAGCCTATTCGCATTCCTATGACTTTAGGAACTTTTGTGTCGGTGATGAATGTACTGGCAAAAAGAGAAGTTGTGGCATCGCTATGGAAAGATCTTAGTTGCGGAGAAACGCGAAGGGATTCCGGAGAGAGTTTTGGCTTTGGAATTCGTTCGACTGCTTGTCTTTTTTTCGCCAGTTCGGGCGGGAAATTTTGTAAATTTGGCCTTCGGCGGTCTAAAGCCATGTCACTTCGACAAATAGTTTAGCACTTAATGCTTAAGCCTTCGAAACACGGCTGTTTAGCTCCAAGGATTCAATATCCATTCGGCGGTCAACGCCAGATATCTTACCTGGATTCAGCGTGAAACCTTGATGCAGGAAAGGATAAAAAGATATAAGCTCCGTCCTTCGCTGTCATGTCGTCCTTCGTGGCACCTTTAGATAATTTTAATTCTCATAAAACGCGCAAAAATGGGCTATGCAGAGCTAATTTGCAGTTAGCATGGGCGTGACATGATGCTTAATATATGCTTCTTTAAAATCCATTTTTGATACACTGGTACTACAGTGACAGTCTTGTAACCACTGCAGGAATACGCTGCCCCGTTTGATCTAAGTGCGCAACTTTCGCTGTACAGTTTGAGCCCAATTAGACCCTCCAGGCTCGGACTAGTTCCCTAAAATCCCTTAGAGACTTTTGGGCAATCTGCTCATTCGGGGCCATTCGCCAAAGATGCATCAAGCCACTGTTCGGCTCTAACCAATGGCCCATTTTGTAGTAGCTGAGACACTCATGCTTGCCAAATATCCAAACTCTACTACCTGGCGCTGAAGATACCCTGCTTTGGAGAATAAGCTATTTAGCGGTCATTCAAAATATAGTAACGTACTCCCTGGGTCTCTAAATGCTGTAGTAGTGCATACCCAGTCAACTTTTAACAATTTCAAGCCAAAGCAAGACGTTCTGTCTTACCACATTGATTTCCTCGATTGTTTATGTTGTTAACGTTCCCTAAACAAATTATAAGATACGTTACAATGGTAAAACATTAATTTTGATGCTTATCAAATAATAAAAATATCTCGGACCGAACCGATGAACTGACTACACCTTGAAAGCCGTGAATCGGCAAACAATCAACAATGCAACTAAAAGAACATAAGCCTTCATAGAACGCGGTGCCTCCTACATATGCTCTTCAGCCTTTATACACGCTTAAGATTCTGCGTCTTATAGTTAAACAGGTTATTCTAGCGCTTTAGTCAAGTAGTAGTTTACAGGACACAACTGTGCGTTTCTGCTTGAGTAAAAATCAACGAATGGATCTGTTTGGAGACCTCCAGTTGGACCAGCCGCAAAAAAGGGGGCTCTTGAATGTCTCTTGCTCGTTTGGAAGTATGAGCCGAGAAGGACACTCGCGCACCACGCGAGACATCCATTTAAGAAGGAAACCAGTAGTAGTGGAAGAGTAAACAGATACTCGGTTGTCGAAAAAAACCCTTTTGTCGCTGTGTTCGGAGCTAATAATAAAAAGATGACGCGAGCTGTCACTCGAAAGTGACGCGGAACGCGCGCCATTCGTAGTAAGAAATGGATGCTTGGGAATGGGTTAGGAGATAAGGGCGGTTGTCGGGGGACATATGCCTTATAAAATAGTGCACTTCTTGCTCTTTTTGATAACTGGTGGCTCCAGCGCGGCCACTATAGCCTCGTCGAAAACGTTCTTGAGGCCGCGCTGCGTCAAGGCCGAGCACTCCACGTACTTAATCGCGCGAAGCTCGCGTGCCAGTCTCTCTCCCTGTTCCGCTGAAATAGGGCGCAACCTCTGTCTCTGCAACTTCTCAATGATCACTTTATCATCCCTCAAATCTATTTGAGTGCCCACGATAAGACATGGAACACCAGGACAGTGGTGATGTACTTCTGGGAACCACTTTTCTTTGACATTCTCGAACGATGGCGGTGAAATTACACTAAAGCACACCAGAAACACGTCCGTGGAAGGATACGATAGCGGTCTCAATCTGTCGTAATCTTCTTGACCAGCTGTGTCGAAGAGGCCCAGTGTGTACGGCTCATCGCCGATCATCACTGTAACTGCATAGTTATCAAATACAGTGGGCACATAATCAGCTGGAAACTGGTTTGTAGTGTACGAAATCAACAGACATGTCTTGCCCACAGCACCATCGCCTACAACAACACATTTGAGAGTTTGCATGTTCCTTTAATTTAGCTTTCGAAATTAATTTAAATAGACTTAGGCCCACGAGCTGTCTGTTATCGCCGATTTGTTGTGCTGGACTCAGGTCTGGTGCTCCTTGATAAATAATTTTCTTATTTCAGTTTCAAAAACCGTTCTGAGGTGAGACGAAATTTTCAAGACTACAGACACGTGATATTCCGGGTAATATGAATGATTGCCGATAACCCAGGCACAGAAGTTAGCTGACCAGTTTGAAAGATAGCTGGAGCCACGGTATAAACTGGGACGCGAGGTGTACAAGAGACCGAAGCTACTCCACTTGCTGCGTATTGGGCGAGGGGCACTGCCGGCGAAAAAGCGTTAATTTTCAATTGAGCGAAGGGAGTGAGCGTTTTACTCGCTCTCGCTTTCCTCAGACTCCTCTTCAGAGGACTCCTCATCTGCAGTTCTCAGCCACTCAATCCATTTCGCAGTCAATGTCTTGACCTGGCTGTACTCTTCGTCCTGTGAGACCTGATCCCACCAAGTGTAGATCGCGTCTTCATCCAAGATGTCTAGGTCGTATAGGCATGTCAGCGCGCTGAACAGTATAAATTCAGGCTTCTCAAACCCTTGCACCGCGACCTTTTCGAGCAGCAAGTTAGACAAGTCCACAAACTCCTCCTGGTCGAAAGCCTGGCGCTGAAACATCATACCCCATTGGCTGAAAACCTTCTGAACGGCGTCTTTTGCACCCAGAGTTTGCGTGGCAATAAAATGGTAAACCCTTCTTAATAATGCAACAACAGTGGCAGACCTCACTTCGTGATAGCTGACATTGATACTCATTCTTAGTGTGTTCAACTCCAACAGCGCGGTGTCCAGATCGTGGTTGTTTTCCATGGCTCTTTCCACGGTCGCGATCGCCTCAACTGCAAAGTCTTCTTCATCCTCTTCGTCATCCTCTTCGTCATCTCCCTCCCGGTCAGTGTAGATACTGTTTGTAGACATTGACCTCTTCTTTTTGCGCTTTCCGGCTGTAGACGAAATGGAGTCGTCGCTCAGATACAAGTCATCAAACTTGTATGTCAAAGAGTTCGTAACCACATCAATGACGCTGGCATCATCATCGTCTTCGGCCCTATCACTATCATAAACATAACCCACACCGTCTGTACCTACCAACTCGTATGCTGGAGATATGACTTTGGTGCTTTCATTTTGTTCAGCAGTGTCGTCATCCTCGTAAGAGCCGCTGTCGGAAAACTGACTAGCTTTCTTCTGAACGGGTGTCTCCGATAATCTCGTACCCATTGGAATCTCCATATTATCATCTACTAAAACGTTGAAACCGATGACACAGCCGTCGTTCAATATCACGTTAGAACCAATTTTGACGCCTGATGCAACTAGTGAGTGCTCTATCAGAGATTTGGCGCCGATCACTGTGTTATCCCAAATGAAACTATCCCTTATGATAATGTTCTCGCCTATGTAGCAATTCCTGCCGATGACAGAATTTTGAATCCTAGTCCCCTCACCAATTTTAGAGCCTGATCCAATTGCAGTACGCTTACCAATTTTGCAAGACTGGGCCAATACCACATCTTTTTCTTTGTAGATATGCTCCGATTCGTAGGAGTAGGTCTGATCATCCAGTAGATTGGTATTCAGAACCATTGGGTAACACCATCTTGCAATGAAGTCCTGTGAGATGGCATCGTACGTCTGCCAGCTTTCTACACGCGCCGCATACTCTTCGGTAATGAAAGCGTATATGCTTTTCTTTAGCAAGTCACTGGTGAGCACACCTTTCACGAAGTCTCTTCTCAAGTATTGATAATCAAAATTCTCTTGGAAAATGGCCGGCACAAGCGGTGAGCAGATATCGACGTGGCAGTCAATCAGGTCATTGCGCAAAGTAAATTCGTCAACGTCTTCGAGTAGCTCTGGGTCGATCGCGAGCGAAGTTTTGTGCTTAGAGCTTGCGAGCGGGATATCTTGGTAGTAGAGGCAGCGGTTGTTCGACTTGTCGAGTATAAAGGCGGCAGGCTCATGGCAACGAGTTCTATAGAACTGACTGGCTTTGCTGAGGCACATGGTAACAATGTGATCCTTGTCTTCGGCCTTCTTTTTGCGGTGGAATTCAAGCGCTTTGTCAAATTCCATATTGGTGACTAGATCACCGCTGACTAGGATGAAGTCTCCAGTAATTACACCTCGGTTGTCTAAGTCACGCATTGCATCGCCTACAGAGCGCGATTCTAGGGACATGATAGTAGACACGCGAAATGGGGACCATGGCATGTTCCACTTGGAGGTCTCAATGTACGCACTCACCTGATCTGCGTGCGAAGCACAAACCAAGTACACTTCACTAGCGCCAGCCTTGGCAAGAAACTCTAGTGTATACTCAATAAGCGGCACGTTAGCGAGAGGAAGCAAGCACCTGGGCTTAACAGCGGTTAAGGGCATAAACCGCGTTTCGAACGAGTCCGTCAGCACAATAGCTTGCAAGCGCTCATCCTGGACCATTTCGGGCTTCTTGCCGCCACCTCCGGATTTCTTGAGCGCCTTTCCCTTCTTACCTGCCATTTTGCTTGCTGGTATTATGGCTGACAATTACAGTAGACCACTGGGTGCTGTGTGGGGCCTAAGTTACGCAGGCTAACACTAATACTAAACTTTACTCATCGGATCCACTCCTAGCTCGCATAGAAATTGTAGAAAAGGTGAAAAATCTTTAGTTAGAGTATTACCCGGACTTCAAAACCCAAGAAACTAAAAAAGAATGGAAAGTGCTCGAGGAGGGGTTCGAACCCTCGACGGTCGCGTTGCTTAAGACCTATTGAAAGGCCAATTTCACAGAGTGATTCGGAGAACCGAGTTCATCTATAAGCACGAAGCTCTAACCACTGAGCTACACGAGCATTTTCGAAAGAGAGAACTGCTAAAGGGGTACATCACCATTGCAATGTCTGGAATTTGGCGTTAACATCCCATGTAGCGTAATCAATGATAGAAGAATTAAAGGGACAATCCCACGAAAAGTTCTATACGTCAAAGCCGATGGGCTCCTAAGTAGGCTTAGGTGATGATTTTTTAAGAGACTTACCAAGAATATTCAAGTTGGAGTTCGAAAGACTCACTGAT
Source organism: Lachancea quebecensis (assembly GCA_030557885.1). Lineage (NCBI taxonomy): Eukaryota > Fungi > Ascomycota > Saccharomycetes > Saccharomycetales > Saccharomycetaceae > Lachancea > Lachancea quebecensis. Next base: position 90,076 of record JANIJM010000001.1, on the reverse strand, counting down.
AGTGCCCAATTTGATGTTCTAAGTAGCATTGGGGAACCATTACAATTTTAGTGTACAAACAGTGTCTTGGCATAGTGTGTAGATGTGATTTCGGTAGGCGCGTAACTAGACCCAGATACAAAGATAGTGGGTGCGATTAGGAGAACGACTGCGAGACACTCCTGCTCATCCAAAGCCAATCCTGTCGGTGCCAGAAGACTTAAAAAATTCTTTGTGTATATAAATTCTTCCTTAGATATTTATAACTATTATGCCAAGCAACATGTTACCGTATGGACGGTCCAAGGCTAATGTAAGACCCATAGCCTTTTTTTAATCACCACACAATAGCTCAAACAAACAACAGCAGCACAACGCCTTCATGCACCAACCGCAGCAGCCGCTTTTCTCTTCGCGTGGAGGCTGCTGCTGGTACATTGGCTGTTGTTGTTGTTGGTAATAACCTCCGCCTTGAGGTGGACCCATAGGAGGAGGGCCCTGCTGATAGTAACCTTGCTGAGGGGGTCCCTGCTGATAGTAGCCTTGCTGTGGTGGCCCTTGGTGATTCATTAGCGCGGTGGTGCTTCTTGTGCTCTTGAGATAGAAGATGAGTCGAGGACAGGAAATACATCATTGCGCCCTCTTCTTTTTCGTCGCATGAGGCCGTGCATAACTATCTCAATGTTGAAATACTCATCGGGTTTGGATATGAGGCTTAGGCCCTTAACTATTAATTAATGCCGCCAAGGGGCCTACCTAAAGAGTGGAATCAACGGTGTGTCTTGAATCTATTATATAAATGACTGGACCGATGGTGGTTGGGTTTTGCGGACTTTATACATGCAATGCGGACAGGTGATTCTTCCGAGCCAGACTTCTGTTGAAGCCGCGAGTCTAAAAAATGCCTCTTTGGAGCACTCCTGTTTTCTTTTTTTTTCTAGCCGTTTTATTCGAATTTAAGCTCACTCTTCTTTAGTTGTCTTTCTGGGAACAGGGTTGTCCTTGAATTCTTTGATCTTCGGGTCATCTTTATAGCGTTGCACCGGAGTTCTATTCACAGACGCAGCCATAAAATCGTAAAAGCGGCTACCGTAGTCGCGTGGAGGAACCGCGCTTATCTCGTTCAGGTCGTGGTTGAGACCGCGCCAAAACGTTTCGAGTTTCTTTATACAGGAGTAGTTCGTGAGGCAGTCAATGATTCCAACGTAATAAATGGTGTTGAGATCATTATTGAACTGATCAGAGGCGCGTATGCCGCCTTCGTCCTGCTGGAAAAACCGCTCAACCGCCGTCTTGGACTTGTTCCGCTTCTGTTCTTCGGCCACAGACTTGCGTCTGACTTCCTTCAGCTGTGGCTGGCTGGGATTGAACATGGTTAATCTATTGTGTTCATCTATTAAATCATTACCCTTTTCCATGTCGTGTATGCCCAGCAAAAGAGAATAGTCCATAATGTTCAGGCGCGCGAGCAAGTCGACATCCCTTTCCAGTTGCTGGAGAAACCTCTTTCTCTTGAGCGGCCCAAAGGAAATACTGCGCTGTTCTTCCAGCCAGTTCAGGTCCTTCAGGACTGGTCTGTGGGCTTCTTCTTCTGGGTTCTGCGGAGGATTGTGCACCTTCGTGTAGCGGCCCCACGTTGAGCCTTTCAAATCGAAAGTTGCGTGGATCTCTAGGTGCGGCGGGAACAGGTTGTTCATCACCAGGAAGTATATCTTGCGGTGCTTGATCTTGCTTTTGAAGGAAATCGGCATCTTGACACGGTGCAACCCATAGAATTGAGAAACCAGCGTGTCGGGGTTTTCCTTGATGTGTGTGTAATACTCCTTCAGCGTTCGGCGCAGATGCTGGTGTTCCGCGTGGTGAATGGTCTTGATGATATACTTGTAGTCCCTGCTGAAGTAGAAAAAAGAACCACTTTTTCCAGGAGAATTCAATTCGCTGAGGATATACTTTGAGGTCAGAGACATTAAATAATCCGCAGGGTCCAGGCCAAAGAGCGCGCGAAGCTCCCGAAATACTTCGGGACAGTAGTCCTTGAACTTGAATGCATATTGAGAGCTCGGTGTGAGCTCGTTACCGTGAAAGTCGAACGCCAGCTTCTTGGTCATGCGGAAGTCGCGGGGCGTGAGCGGCTTCATGATGCCGGAGCATCGAGACACAGCCACCCTGATACCGGTCAGCATGTTGTAGGCGATGGTGAAGTTGACGTGGCCCTCGCTGACCTTGTTGCCGATCAGCACGCGGTCGTCGTCCAGAAAGTTGCGCTGTTTCTTGCGCATCTCGCGCTTGTGCAGTAGGGACTCGCGCATTTTCTTGATCTCGGCCGTGGCAGATTCGGATCTCTTCAGCGAACCGTCGCTGATGGCACCGGGCCTGTTGCTGGTGCCGAAGGAGTGTGTAGAGCTGGCACGGGAGTGTTTGGAGCGTCGCAGCGTGGCTACGTTGTCGAGTTCCTCGAGCTCTGCGTCTGTGTCTTCGTATGCGGCCGTGGGCGGAACGGTGGCGCCGGGGCTTTCCTCCTCTGGGTCCGCTACGGGCACGATCTTGGCGTGCTTCCCGGAATCAAATGGGAATTGGCGCAGCGAGTCCTGGGTCGTCCTCCGAGATGGCTTGTGGCGCGAGGTATTGCTGTTGAGAAGCACTTTGTCGTCGTCGTTCAAACCCTGAATGAACGACCCGTTTTCTACCACGCTTCTGCGGTCAATGATGCTGTCCTGGTCCTCGACTGCCGAACCGCTGTGTGGCCGCGCTTGGCGCAGCCGGCTGGGTGCGGGCTGCTCTGCTGCGCCGCTGCCGTCGCGGCGGCCTCCGTCCAGCGGATCCAGCGGCCCCATTGCCGCGTCTTTGAAGTCTTGTGGTCTCGTCTTGTCGTAGCTCTCAACGGACGTGGGCGACGAATAGCAGCGCCGCTCTTGCGACGATCTGGGCGTATCGGAGCTGGTATCTCGCGCAGGAAAGAACTCTTGCGACACAAGAGACATAGTCACTCGGAATGCGCAAGCTGGTGAATGTGGAAGCGAAGGAACAGGTCCCTGTGTGCAATTTTGAGGCTGTGCTTCGCTAGGAGACGAGCTTGGCACAAGAGTTTAAGACTGGCCAGGTCCCGGTATGTTGTGTATTTTTTTTTTGGGTTCGGTTTCCAGGCTTTTCGTGAAAGAGGCCAAAGAAGCCCCTCTTCGAGCCCCGCTCGCGGCTCCTTTACGGTATTCCCGATCCGTCCTAGTCACATCCCACGGTATAAATTACCCGGTCAACATATATCCGTCGCGTCGCGTCCGGTCTTGCACGGGGTATTTCCTTGGGCGTAGAGTCGAGTACTTCATCCAACGCCTCGAAACGCCTTACGCACCCCTTACGCCTGTGGCGCTACGGTTGACGCCATCACGTGACCACTCGTTCTCTTCTCTCCGCCTTGTGTCTTTCTGCGCTTTCTGCGCTTTCTGCGCTTTCCATATAGCCGTCCGGGCGAAAACTCCGGATCGTCACTCATCACAGACGACGATAAGCGCTCGCCTCCACCCCGACGCTATCTCGAGCAAGCCTTGCATGCGCCGATCGAAGCCGTGCATATGCCGTACACGGGCTATGTACTACCATCCGCACACCCTGCATTTGTAATCAATATAAATGGCCTCCCACGTGGCAATTTGCGTACGCAGTGACGGTTTGTAAGGCGGCTAGCGCCTTCAATCCACCTTCTCAGACCACGTGTGTCACTCAGCCTCGCTCAGCCTCCATATTGCCCCTAGCACCGCTGTTGCTACTGGCTCTCCAAACTCCCTTGTGTGGCGCGTCTCCCCGATCGAAGGACGCAGGGACTTTGCTGCAGGCGGGCACAGACAAAGTCCTGGAAGCCCCGCATTACGCACGGCCGGCAGAAGCTATCTTTAGAAAAAGAAAAGAATATAGTACGATAAGGGAGCAAAAGCGGCTGAGCACGGGACCACGGAAGCACGCGCAATCGTGGCGCCCACGCACCTCGTTGGCCAAGTAGCGCACATCTAGAGAACTGGCACGTGCTGGGGCTTGAGAATAAGACACTGAACCTCAGCCATTGTGCATTGTGCACACGCCCGAAGAATACTTCTGCGACTGGCTAGTTCGCTCAGCACGTGCGCGCACGCGATTTCGGAGCAATTCACTTGCCTGGCGAAGGCGCTCCGCAAGTTCCGCACCTTCCGCATGTCCCGCGATTGCAGGGGCTCGAGCGGCTTTGATCGGGAGCAAACACGGCTCCGCAGCGACTGAGCGCCCGGTTGCTGCATGTTGCAACGCCGTCTTTTTTTTTTTTTTAATTGGGTTCAAATAGATGACCCATATTAGCTAAGCAAAGGGTCCCACGTTTAGTGAGTGGGGGGCACTTTCGCGAACAAAAGTATATAAAGGGCCAGGCCTCCCGGTTGGAATTGGATCTCCGTGTTTCCTTGTAAGCTTATTTCATGTTATATTATCTTACTGTATACAATACACATCGGTCTAATTACTAGATAGCTCACACTAGATAGACCCCTGATACGCTACAACTAGTTTCGCCGATACCGAGACGCCGCATCACTCAGAATACGCGCTCTCCCCGCCCGCCCGCTAGTTTCGAACCGCATATATCACCCTAGCCAGACAGCCGCCGCCGCCGCCATCACCACCACCCCAGAATCTTGTCCTGCACCTTGCGACATGCCCGCCCCCCCGCAGACGCCGCCGCAAGCTTCGCAGGAGTTTCACACGCTCAGCGTGCGCGACACCGCGCACGTGCTCAAAACGGACGCCAACACCGGTCTCCGCGCGTCTGACGCGCAGGAGCGCCTGGCCGCGTACGGCGAAAACTCACTCGGTGACGACTCCGCCATCGACTTCAAAAGCATCCTTATCCACCAGGTGTGCAATGCGATGATTCTCGTGCTGTTCATCTCGATGGTGATCACGCTTGCGATCCGCGACTGGATCTCGGGCGGCGTGATCGCCTTCGTCGTGTTCATCAACGTGGCCATCGGATCCTTCCAGGAATACAAGGCGTCCAAGACCATGAATTCGCTCAAGTCGCTCAGCACGCCTAGCGCGCACGTTGTGCGCGACGGCAGCGACGAAACCATTGCCAGCAAGCAGCTCGTTCCGGGCGACCTCTGTGTTGTCAAGGCCGGCGACACAGTGCCTGCGGACCTGCGTCTCGTGGAATGTGTCAACTTCGAGACCGACGAGGCCCTGCTGACTGGTGAGTCGCTACCCATCTCCAAGGACGCGTCTCAAGTATACCCCGCCACCGATGACACCCCTGTGGGCGACCGTCTAAACCTGGCGTTTGCCAGCTCCACGGTGTCCAAGGGCCGTGCCACCGGTATTGTCGTAAAGACCGCGCTCGACACCGAAATCGGCAAGATCGCACAGAGCTTGAAGGGCGACAACTCCCTGATCTCCAAAGACGACAACAAGTCCTTCTGGGCGAATGCCGCCGTCACCCTCAAAGCTACCATTGGATCCTTCTTGGGCACCACGACCGGAACCCCGCTGCATCGTAAGCTGTCAAAGCTGGCCGTGCTACTGTTCTTCATTGCGGTGGTCTTCGCCATCGTGGTCATGGCTACCCAGAAATTTGTCGTCAACAAGGAAGTGGCCATCTACGCTATTTGCGTCGCCGTCTCCATGATTCCCTCCTCGCTGGTCGTGGTCCTTACCATCACCATGTCCGTTGGCGCCAAGATTATGTCGACCAGAAATGTCGTGGTGCGCAAACTGGACTCTCTTGAGGCGCTAGGCGCTGTCAACGATGTTTGCTCTGACAAAACGGGTACTCTCACGCAAGGCCGTATGATCGTCAAGCAGGCTTGGATCCCCTCATTTGGTACCGTGACCGTTTCTAACTCCACCGACCCATTCGACCCTACTGTTGGCGACATCGAACTTATTCCCCGTTTCTCCCCACACGAGTACAACCACAACGAAACCGAAGACGTCGGGATCATCACTGACTTTAAACACAAATTCTTCGCGGAAACACTACCTCACGAACTGGACTCCGACCTATTTTTGAACTGGTTAAAGACCGCCACGCTGGCAAACATTGCGCACGTCTACCAAGACCCAGAGACTGGCGACTGGAAAGCCCACGGCGACCCTACTGAGATCGCAATTCAGGTCTTTGCTCACAAAATGGACCTACCCAGGACCGCTTTAACCTTGGAAAACCAATCTGACTCCGAAAGCGAGATAGGAAGCTCTACTGAGAAGCTACCTGAAGGAGAAGCACAGTACAAACACGTTGCCGAATTCCCTTTCGACTCGTCTGTAAAAAGGATGTCCGCAGTTTACGACTCTCCAAAAGAGAACAACCGCCGCCGTGTGTTTACCAAGGGCGCATTTGAGAGGGTTCTAAGTTGCTGCACGAAATGGTTACCTGATGGCCACGATGAAAAGAATGCCAGACCCATGACCCAGGAGGACAAGGACCAAGTTTTGAAAAATGTGGAGACATTGTCTTCCGAAGGCTTGCGTGTCCTAGCCTTCGCCACTAAATCTTTTGAAGAGGCCCAGGCTATGGAACTGGGTTCCAAGCTGACCAAGGACCGTGATTTTGTAGAAAGCGAGTTGATATTCCAAGGCTTGGTCGGTATCTACGACCCCCCTCGCCCCGAGACTGCTGGTGCCGTAAAGCAATTTCACAAAGCCGGTATTAACGTTCACATGCTAACAGGTGACTTTCCTGGTACTGCCAAAGCCATCGCCCAGGAGGTCGGAATTTTGCCCAGCAACTTGTATCATTATCCTAAGGAGGTTGTGGAATCTATGGTTATGACTGCCACGCAGTTTGATCAGTTAACGGATGAAGAGATTGACAACCTATTGGTACTGCCACTAGTCATTGCTCGTTGTGCACCACAAACTAAAGTGCGGATGATCGATGCCTTGCACCGTAGGGATAAGTTTTGTGCCATGACTGGTGATGGTGTCAATGACTCACCCAGTTTGAAGAAGGCCAATGTGGGTATCGCAATGGGTATTAATGGTTCAGATGTTGCCAAAGACGCTTCTGACATTGTTTTGAGTGACGACAACTTTGCTTCTATTTTGAATGCCGTGGAGGAGGGAAGAAGAATGAGCGACAACATTCAAAAGTTTGTTCTACAGCTTCTCGCCGAAAACGTCGCGCAAGCTTTGTATCTGATGATTGGTCTCTGCTTTTTGGATGATGATAAGTTGTCTGTGTTCCCGCTATCTCCTGTCGAAGTCCTATGGATCATCGTTGTCACATCTTGTTTCCCTGCCATGGGTCTCGGTCTTGAAAAGTCAGCACCAGACATCATGGAGAAGGAGCCAAAGAACTCAAAGGTCGGTATCTTCACTTGGGAGATTATCTTGGACATGTTAGTGTACGGCACTTGGATGGCTGCATGCTGCTTAGCTTGTTTCGTGACCGTGATTTACGGCAAAGGCAACGGCCAACTTGGCGTGAACTGCAACAACTCGTTTTCAGAAAGCTGCCACTATGTCTTCCGAGGCCGTGCTGCTACATTTGCCAGTATGACTTGGTGCGCACTAATTTTAGCCTGGGAAGTTATTGACATGCGGAGATCATTCTTCAAAATGCAACCTGAGACCGACACGCCATACACACAATGGATGAAAGATATCTGGTCCAACCAGTTTTTGTTTTGGTCGGTAGTCTTCGGGTTTCTCTCGGTATTCCCTGTGGTTTACATTCCTGTGATCAATGACGACGTTTTCAAGCACAAAGGCATAGGATATGAATGGGGATTGGCATTTGCATACACAGTTGCATTCTGGGCCGGCGCTGAAATTTATAAATATTTCAAGAGATGCTACTTCAAGAACAAGGGCAAAGCGCGCAACCCAGAAAACGACTTGGAGAGCAAGCGTGTCCACGACCCCTTCGAGAAGTATAACACTGCACACTCTGGCTCCACTACTTTGCAGGTCACTGTAGGAGATTATAAGAACTGAGTAAAAGTGACACTTGTATATTAACGATTATAACATAATTTAATTAAAACCAATATTTCAACTAAATCTGTTGAAGAGCTTTGTTGAGAAGATCAACAGTTCTGGAAACGTCTTGGAAAGTGTTGTAGAGCGGGGCCGGGGCGATCCTGATCACGTCGGGCCTGCGTTCATCCACAATAACACCCCTTTCATTCAGGTATTTGAAAACCCGCTCCATAGTGTCTAGCTTGGGGTCTTCATGGTGAGGGAAGAAGCATAAAGAAAGCTGGGCACCGCGCTCGTTCTCATTCAAAGGTGTGATGATGGCAAAACCTGGCTTCGATTGAGGAGCAGCTGCAATGGTTTCCTGGTAAAATGGCGAGTCTTGTAAGAGTTCTAGTAAGTAGCCCGTTAGCAACAGAGATCTCTCGCGCAAAGCTTCTATGCCGCCAAAGTCCTTGATGACCTCAAGGGAAGAGCGTAAAGCCACTACGTCGATCACACTCGGATTCGACTGACGGAACCCTAGGGCGCCTGATATTGGTTCAAAAACTTCTTTCATTTGAAACCTTCTTTCTCTGTTATTACCCCACCACCCGGCCAAACGCGGCATGTAGCCCTCCTGGGTGTGAGCAGCCACTTGTGCGTGTTTCTCATGCACAAAAATGCCCGCGATTCCTCCAGGCCCCGCATTCAGATACTTGTACGAGCACCAGCACGCGAAGTCGACTCCCCAGTCATGGAGCTGCACAGGTACGTTCCCCACCGCGTGCGCAAGGTCCCAGCCGACAACCACATCTTCGAACTGGTGCGCATACAGGGTGATTTTTTCCATGTCAAACAGCTGGCCCGTGTAGTACTGGATCCCAGGAAGGCACACGAGTGCCAGCTGCTCACTGTTTTCACTGATCGCCTTTATGATATCATCTGTCCTCAGATAAGTCTCACCCTCGCGGGGCTCCAGCCTCACCAAGGCCTCATCTGGGTCCACGCCGTGGATTGCGCACTGGTTGAGAAAGGCATAGAAGTCCGAGGGAAACGCACCCTTTTCACAGATGATCTTGAATTTCTGCGAGTTGGGGCGGTAGAAAGCTACAAGAAGCGCATTCAGGTTCGCAGTGAGAGAGCCCATTACGGCTACCTCGGACTCTAGAGCGCCCACCACAGAGGGAAGTAGGTTTGAGAGGGGTAGGTCAATATCGACCCAGGAGGTTAGACCTTGAGGCTCGCCGCGGTGGCGAAAATGGGACTCTACCGCGCGGTCTGCCCAGGCGTCAAGCTCATTGTTTACAGCATCCTTGGTAGCCTTGGGCATACACCCCAGCGAATTTCCGCAGAGGTAGGTTACTGGAGAGAACTTTGAGAAACTGCCCGAGGGTGCGCGGAGACCCATGGACCCGTAGGTGGGAATACACATAGCATCGCGATGCGTCGCAGGGTACTGATTGTCGAGTTTTGCTGCCTTTTCCATGGCTTTTTTGCAGGCTTCCTCAGCGTCGGTTAGTGTTTAACGACTTCCGATGTTAAGTGATGTGCAACGTTTTCTTGGGAATTTTTCAAGGTGAACTACAGCTCCCCGCTTAAAAGAACAATGTGACCACGCAAGCAGAGAGACAAGTCTTTGTGACCCGGATCAGGGGGTCGAGCTGCTGGAGGGGAGGTGCTGTGCTAATTCTTGTGAAAATCCACAGCTAAAACTGGGCTTCTGGTTCGCGAACTTCCCACATTTCTGACCTGCTCACTAAGCCGGCCTATACAGCCAAAGCTGGGCTAGGAAGGCTGCCGACCGAACTGGTCCAACCTCCAATGCTTCAGGAGCCACCAAACCCTGTGCTGTCGCAGCACACCGAGGGCAGGCACACCATCGTCTTTTTGACGATCGTGACAAAAAGGTGTCGCATAGGGATAAAGTGATATACAACGGCATTGTTCGGTGCATCGCCAGCAGACGCGGTATTAGGAAGCGAAAAGACCCCCGATTGCGAAGCTTATCAGATAGACCTACCGCGCCTGCCGCAACCGAGAAAACTCGTGTCAGCTTCCCCATCTATTCCCCAAAACGCCGCGTACTCTTCGTCTGACTGGTGTGGGAGGAGGAAGAGACAAAAAGAGAGGAGAGACTGCAAGAAAAACCTCTGATAGGAGCCAGTCTGCATGCCCCGGCAGAGCCCACACACAAGGTTGGCCACAATTACAGCACCGCAATCCAATACTGTCATCTGGCACCAATCTTCGCAGAAGTTCTCTAGCCCAAACGCAAGCCAGCCCTCGCTGGGACAAAGCCAAGAGCCACCGCGCTATAACGGCATGAACGCCGAGCTCCACAAAGCGGCCTTAAGGCGAACACATATCACTAAACACGAAACAACACAATGTACCGTCACAGCAACTGCCCATGCAGCGCACAACAGCATCAATGAAGCCAGAGCACACTCAAAGCAGCGCCTGCTTGAAAACCTACGCCCCAAGACCCCGTAGCACCCGTATACTACACATCACTAAATACGGAAACACATTTTTCGTACCCTGCACAACCCCAAAGCGCCTCCAGACCTCTCTGCTGTCGCCAACCGCGGCTAAAATTCCTCCGTATTCCTCCATATTCCTTCCTACACCACTAGCCCGCCATCTCTGCGTCCCGAACCGCCGCACCGCACCCTGTCCGCGCACCTAGCGTGCGTTAGTGCATCTAATTAAAAACGCTGGCCAACCTTCGCACAAAGTGACAAAAAAAGTGGATTTCACGGTACTCAACTTTTGCACAGGAGGTAAAGCACAAACCACTAGTCTCCACCACGCAAACCACCGAAAAGGGCCCAATGGCTATTGAACGCGAGCCCTCAGACGATCCATCGGTTTCTCCGCGGTCATCCTCGCCGCTCAAGCCCGCTTCCAGCGCGCCGGACACGCCATTGGCGGCTGTTCCGCCGCCCCAAACTTCCGGGCTAAGCGCGCACATCGACTCCACGCGTACGCCGCCCGACTCGCAGTTGGATACTGCGAAGCCCACTTCTGCGCCGCAGAACACACCTGCTGACAGTCCCGAACCACTGCTAGACTTGCCCGACAGCGCCGGGCGCGCTGTCGAGCACGGGTCTCAGCGCTCTCACTCCTCTCTGCCGCCACCGCCAATCCGGGGGGATCGTGCCGGCGGCGGCCCGCCGGGCGAAAAAATTGAGGCCGGGAAAAAAGAAGGCGTCGTGAATAGCGACGGAAAAGCCGCGGGCGCGCCCAACTCGGACGTTAAAAGTGAGGAGAGCGAAGGCGATATGGATGTCACCGGGAACGAAGACGAGAAGGTCGCGGGCGACGAAGCTGGTAGCGGCGGGACGGGCAACGATGAGGACGAGGACGCGGCAGCGGCGCGGCGGATGCAGTTGCCCCATATCTCGACGCTGCTGGCGATGTCGCGCGAGCAGGACGCGCGCGGTGCGCCGCCTTCGAACTCGGTGCTGGCCCGCCGCAGTGTGTTTGCCACGTCCGCGTCGCGCTGCTCCAGCAGCGACGGCGGTAGCGGCGGCAGCGGCGGCAGCGGCTGCAGTAGCAACGCACGCGAAGCAGGGTCCGGTGTCCCTGCATCGGCACTGGCATTGCCGGGGAAGGTGTTGAGCACACGCAAGGTACTGACGCCCAACCGGTTGTACTTCAACAGCCATCGCTCTGCGACGGATCCGAGCGCGAGCCCAGACCACAACTACAAGATCAACATCTCGTCGCTGCTCAACTCGCGCGGTGAGGACGTGTACACGCTGCGGTCCCAGGAGGACCCCAGCTCTTCGCCGGTTTTCGCGGGCCTCGTGGACAGCGAGGACGCCGGCGTCGTGGCGCCCCCCACGTCGCAGCCGCGCTTCATCAACTCCAAGCTGGACGAGGTGCGATCGCGGGTCCTGTTGGACCCCAATTCGCAGACGCGTCCGCAACCACCCCCATTTGCCGGCGCGCAGTGGGCCTCGCGGGACGACGACTCTGCGGCTGCGGGTGCCGCCGCGGCCATTATAACTAAGATGCGGTCCTCGCCGTACGGTGCACACGACGACTCAACCTCGTCAAGCCGTCCCGGCTCGGCCAGCTTCAGACAACACATGCGGCCCGTGATACGCATCAACCAGCGCGAGTACGAGTCCGATGACAGCGACGAGAATGCGATAATCGAGGATGATACTGAGGACGAGCTCCACGACGACTACCAGCGACGCGGCTCTGACAAGATCAGCTGGAACAAGAGCGGGATGAAGAAGAGGGTCACCAGAAGACAGTCCGCACCCTCTTCAAACTTCAAGCGCAGACATTCAGGCTACAATGATGGCGCCAAGCGGGAATCACGCCATTCATCCACCTCCTCCACCTCTACTGTTACCTCACTTCTCTCCGCAGCCGCGTTACTAGGAAAGGTACCGCCTGCCGCCACACCAGAACAAGGTGGTGCCGGTCAACCAAGACACAAGACTTTATCCGTTAACCACGAACCCTTCCTCACTCCCTCGTCACCAAAGGAAAAACCCAGAAGAAAGAATAATTCCGGCTCGCGTTCGCGGACTGGTTGTTGGATTTGCAGGCTGCGCAAGAAAAAGTGCACTGAAGAAAAACCGAGCTGCCACAACTGTCTCCGACTGAACCTGGAGTGTTTCTACGATCATACCAAGCCTGACTTTATCTCCGACACGTCCAAGAAAAACGAGAAACTAGAAGAAATCAAGAAAAAGACTAAAGAGGCCAAACGCATGGCAATGAGAAGAAAACCTTAACACTCCACCACCGGTACCATTACGCATTTCTGAACCGGGAAACTCGAAAAATGCTGAGGCAGCATTCTACAATGGCTTAGCCATTGGGACTATTCACTTTTTTTTTTTTTTATTTTTTTGGTTGAGGAAAACACAAACACGTCGGCGGCAGAATCAGGTCTTCCAGTTGTAATCGTGAACCATATAGATTACTTATTATTTAGTTTTTCAAGCAGATTTCCACACCTCATCCTTATCAATATTGTGGATAGGCAAAGTTTCCCATGAACGCTGGATTCTGAGTCTGGAAGCCGGCTGTTCCTTGTTGCGGAGCAGTTGGCGCAGAAGGGTTCAATGCGGCATTCTGAGGCAAAGGTGCCATTGGGTTGTATGCGGGCGGAGGGTACGCCTGAGGCCAGTATTGCATATAGGGATTGTTGACCATCTGGAGGGGAACGTTAGGATAGAATGGAGCCTCGAACATTTGGTTTGTATTTGGTGCGGCATTTGGCACAATCGCTGGCGAGCTGATAGCAGCATGTGGGGCATAGAATTGCATAGGCTGCGTCATTTGAGGAACAGCTGCGTTAGGAGTACTACCCGATGCAGGGCTCATGCTCAAAGGAGGTTCAACGGCGGATGACATAACTTGACGTCTCTCGGAGAAATCCGTTCTGGCTTCTGAACCCGCTGCCTTTTGTTTGGTGAAACTCGGAGTGCTGACATCTCGAGACAGTGGTCTCTCGGTAAACGACGTACTGGGTCTTGCTTTAATGCTAGCAGGCGCCTGAGGCACAGAGGATCCGCTGTACCCCCACGAGGCAGGGCCAGGTTCACTGTAAACTTGAGACTCAAGTTCCCGCATTGATACTGACTTCTTAATGTTAGATTGGGGAGTATATTTGACTTTTTGAGCCCAGCTCTGTCCTGCCTTGGTCTTTATTGCAGATTTCACGAACTGTCCATCAACAAACTGAATACCACAGGCGTTTTTTGCTAAGAATCTCTTACCACACACACCGACGGCCTCTAGTCTTAGCCTGTGTTCGTCCTTCTTGGACAACCTTTTATCAACCATTCCAATCAAGGCGCCCGATGCATTGCCGGCGCTGAAAACCTCCTCGTCGTTGAAATCAGAGAGAGAAAACTTCACGCTTTTGAAATCTCTGAGCGAGACGTCTTCCTCAAAAAAGTAAGGTCTTCTAGGTCTGTGGTTCAGCTCTGGAGTCTCGGTAAACGTTGCGCTCTTAAGAATAGAGTTCGTCAAACGCATCATTGCATCGCAGAACCGCACATCTCGATGAGCAAATTGCAATGCCGCCTTGTTGCTCATTAACCAGCAGTTGGCAACACGAACAAAGGCAAGATAAACCCATTCCTGCTCATTTTCAATTTCCTTGACCACAACATTATCAATAAAGTGACCAATTAGGTCAAAGCTGAAGCCTAAGAATGAGTTCTTTACCTTCTGAGCAGCCTTGTCTTCTTTGTTAGCGCTGTTGTATGCCTTCAAAAGGTCGAACCCGCCAATCAACAGAATCTCGTTCTGTAGAATCAAAGGAAGGTTCTTAGCGTACCTTGTTGCGGCCTTCTGGCAATACTGTTCTTTGATGTGCTGCAACCTAGCTCCACTGAGCAGGCATTTGCCATTTTCTCCGGACCAAAGCGCGGGAGCGAAATTGGCACAGAACAAGACCAAAAAATAGATTTCAATAATTTCCCGATTGACAACTCGCCCGTCTCTTTCCTGCTTAAAAATATCATGGAATGCAGCCATAACCTGAGTGAATATCTTACTGTTGGGGTCGCACACTGAGCTCAGAAAGTTAGGCAGTCCCGCCGCACTAGGGAGCCGGGAGAGTGCACTCCTAGCAAACGAATAAGTCGAAAGGCCGAAATTTTTGGTTTGCACGTAAATCAAGCCTTCTTGAAGGTACGGTTCACCCACTGAAGGCAAAACCAAAGTTGCTAGGTTGAAATATCTCATCGACTTTTTAAAATATTGAAGGTCCTGTGGAGCATCTTTGAATTTCTCGCACATTGACTTGTACCGGTGGCACGACCCAAGGTTCAGCAAAGACCGATGAACCAGAATTATGACTGAGACAGCCAGCTGGTCGTCGCTTCGAAGGACAGTTTTCTCAGGGCTTTCCTTGGCCTGGATATTAAGCTTTTGAAGGAAAAGATGTGGCAAGATTTCAGACAAGTCGAACTCGGAGTTCACTTTTTCGAGAATGCCATAGTAAAACTTGTGGATGACCTTGAAAAACTTGGTGAGCTTAGAGTTCAGCTTCCTGAGCTCAACGTAACGGGGCTTCTGGTCGACATTGACTGACACCAAGTGTTGCCGCCAAAGCTGAAACCACTTGAAGACCGGATAGTGTACACTTTTCCACAGACAGTCCATAGTCAATTGCATGTCTTCGGCACCTCTTACTGGCTCGCCTGCATGCTCTTGGCCACCTGCCGACCGCAGTATCTCGTCAAAGTATTTATTGCACTTAGAGTGCGCAAATGTAAGAAACCCACTGAGCAAGGCGTCATCCTGGTTCGCGGAGTATGCCTGCAAGATGCTGGCCAGCTGCTCTTGGTATTTTTTAAACTGATTCAGGATCCCTTCCGGACCTGAGTACTCAACGCTTGACATTACTAATTCCTTTTTCAACTAGTTTACATATGTGTCAAACGCAATCTTGGAGTAGGGCCAACGCTCTATCTGACCAGTTCTGTCAAGTCTGATCGATTTGGTGAAGACAATTGTTCCGACTGGCACATCAAATTTTTCTTTACTGGCGTTTTGGCATTCTCATCTGTTCAATTTTCAGAAAGTACAAAAGTACTCATTTTCAAGAAACAAGCCGATGAGGTCCAAGATGGAAATCATCAAAACGTTCTAAGCAAAAACATGGTTCAGTTGAGACTGACCATCGCGAAACGGTGCTGAGCAAGAGCCAGTTTTGAATGGCTTATGCCCCGGGTTGTTTGTGTTGCTGAGAAAAACTCTATTGCAAAGGCGGTTGCTGGGATACTAAGTGGAGGGAGATGTTCCAGGCGAGACAGTCCCAATAAGTATATCAAGAACTATGATTTCACCTTCAGCTTCGGATTCAGTGGTTCAAGCAGTGTCACAATGACGTCTGTGGCTGGTCATCTGACAGGGCTGGACCTTGACCAGGCTCACGGGTGGGGGAAATGCCCGATCCCACAGGTCTTTGACGCGCCTATCGTGGATACGCGAACCAAGGACCAGCAGAAAATCGCAGACAACATTAAAAAAGAGTGCAGAAATGCCGACTATCTTATGATATGGACCGATTGCGATAGAGAGGGCGAGTATATTGGCTGGGAGATCGTTCAAACTGCATTACAATCCAACCAGTCGTTGCAGGGGAATGTCTACCGTGCGATTTTCTCACACTTGGAAAGCGGGCACATCATGCATGCTGCGAGGAATCCCAAGCGGCTTGACCAACGCGCTGTTGACGCTGTAAGAACACGGATGGAAGTTGACTTGAGATCGGGCGTGGCTTTCACGCGTTTTCTGACGGAACTCCTTGGGTCGAAAGTCGGACGCGACTCTGGGTCCAAAAACGACCAGCGCCCAATTATATCGTACGGGACTTGCCAGTTCCCAACTCTGGGGTTTGTGGTCGATAGATTCGAGAGGATTCGAAAATTCGTTCCAGAGAAATTCTGGTTTATACAGGTCTCGATACCGAACGACAATGACAAAACAGTTTTCCAATGGGAGAGAGGTCATTTATTTGATAGACTTTCCGTGGCTGTGATCTACGAACTCTGCCTCGAAGCCTCGGGAAATATTGCTAGAGTTGCTGATTTGAAGTCGAAACCTACAACGAAGTGGAGGCCACTACCCTTGACCACTGTGGAACTGCAAAAAAATTGCTCGAGGTTTCTAAAAATGAGTGCAAAAACATCTCTTGATGCTGCTGAAAAGCTCTATCAAAAAGGGTACATTTCATATCCCAGAACAGAAACTGACATATTCCCTCCAAACATGGATTTGCAGGCGCTAGTTCAGCAACAATCATCCGATCGCCGGTGGGGGGAATATGCACAAAACCTTTTGAATGGAAATGGCCCCAATTGCTTTAAGTGGCCAAGGGCTGGTAAGAATGATGATAAAGCTCATCCCCCCATCCATCCTATTGTCAGCTGTGGCGAGGGCCTAGATAACGAAAACGAAAAGAGGGTGTACGAATACGTCACACGGCATTTCTTAGCATGCTGCTCCGAAGATTCCAAGGGCCACTCAACAACAATGGTTTTACATTGGGGTCCGGAGGCCTTTACCGCCAACGGGATAGTTGTGCTAGAGCGGAATTTTCTGGACGTCTATGTCTGGATGAAGTGGGAGACAACGAAGCAGCTACCGAATCTCAGCGTTGGTCAAGAAGTAGAGCTTTTGTCCTATTTGATGAAAGACGGCCAGACCTCCCCCCCTAATCAAATGACGGAGAGCGAACTTATTCTCCTGATGGATGCTAACGGAATTGGAACAGATGCTACGATTGCAGAACACATTGAAAAGATTCAGCAGAGAGATTATATCAAAAAGAAGAAGGTGAATAAGCAGACGTACTTGATTCCAACCACATTGGGGATTTCTCTTGTCCACGGCTTTGAGGCCATCGGGTTGGAAGATTCTTTTGCAAAGCCATTTTTACGGCGCCAGATGGAGCTTGATCTCAAGCTTATATGCAGCGGAAACAAGAATCGTGCGGATGTTGTGAAAGATCTCATAAACAAGTATCAGAATTACTATGGGCTGACCTCTACGAAACAAGTCAAATTAATCGAAACGTATACCAACATAAAGTCAATTATGTAGATTACGAAAGCTATCGTATATGCATGAAACTGAGCCGCTACTCAGCTCTCTTTCACTTAATATTGGATATCGCAGTCATGCCCGCCAAAGAGGACGTACGACACCAGCATGCTGAGTCCCTGGGCTCCACTTGGATCCAGGCCTTGATCCCCGCACCTTCCATAATTTTTTCAGCTCTCTTCTTTATAATGGTGGAGTTTTCACCCTCCATATACTGAATATGAATATAGCCAATCAGGCTCTTCTTACTGCCCTTCTCCGATTCAGCGTCTTGGTCGCAGTGAGAGTGCGAGTGACCATGTGAATGAGAGTGCCCTCCATGAACTCGCGAGGAAGACTGTGGCCAGAAACATGGCGTTGTGTAGCCTGTGATGCCCGGGGTCATCGAGATTTGATTCAAGGCGCTCTTTAAAGAGTTATTCTCCTTATCACTCAAGCGGAGTAAGATGCTTGAGGTGGTTGATTTAATCAAAGGGATCGAGCTCAGTAAAATTAGAAGAGCGATGAAAATGGAGGCTATCGGGTCAAAGATTTGCAAATTGAACATTTTAGTCAAAAGCGTAGAAATTACGACTCCAACAGAACCGAGCGTATCGGCCATTATATGCAAGAAAATGCCTCTCATGTTTTCGTTTCCGCCGTCGTGTGAATGTCCGCCATGGTCAAAGGCGAAGAGCCCAAATAAATTCACGACCAAGCCCAGAAATGAAACAACTAGAAGTTCATTTGTTTCTAACAATACCGTCGGATTAAATACTCTGTCAACTGCTTCGACGAGGATTCCGGAAACAATGCCGATCAACAAAACACCGTTTGTAAACCCTGCGAGTGTCTCGAGATAGCCTAGGGCAAAGGGAAATGTGTCAGTAGCGGGGTTTTTCGAAAGCACGCCTGCCACGAGTCCAAGTAGAAGGGACATGCAGTCAAGCGCCATGTGCAGCGAATCCGATAGTAGGCCCAGCGACTTCGAGCGGAAGGAGTAGAGCAGCTGGACAAACATGAACGCTGTGTTCAGAAGCAGAAAAGAGAAGATGGACCTGGTCTCTTTGTTGGTAGCCAGCTGAGCGAAGAGGCCCTGTTTGAGTTTGACGTCGTGGTGCGTGCCGTGTGCCGCATGGGAGTGGTCGTGGGAAGACTCATGGGAGTGGCTGTGGGAAGACTCATGGGAGTGGTCGTGGGGATGCTCATGAGAGTGGTCGTGAGAATGCTCCAGCTTGCACTGGTGGACGCACTCGCTCTCGTGGTGAGCTTGGTGAGCAGGGTTCGGGAGCTCGACAGCGTTGACCTTGGAAATGACGCCGCTCGACACCGCGAACAGAAGTATGAGAACGTCACTTGAGATAGAGCTGGACAGGCGATTGAACGCCAGGTACTGCAGGAGCGTTGCAGTGAGTCCCAGGGCAGGAGGAATATAATGCGACTGCCCCAACACCAAGGCGTTTGATTGGGATTGGTCGCTGCAAAGCTCTTTCCAACTGACGAACATCAGGAAAAGGCACCCGAGAAACACAAAAATCATGGCGTACTGCAGTTCCAAACCCGACTGGCGGAATATGGGCGTGTATCCAAAAGGATCCGCGAAGGCTAGGTTCAGCAGGCCCGCGATGGCGATGGAGAGGAGCGCGAGGTGCAGCGGCCGCAGCCGCTTGTCGAGTGTCAGGCCGCGGCCGCCGGGCCTGCCCAGCTTTAGATACAGTGTCAGCACGATTGCGGAGTAGCTGATGGCCGTCTTGTAGTAGCCGTGGCCTTGGGCGTAGTCCATAGCGAAGCTCAGTGCCGGGAGCACGGCGTAGTGCCAGTTGAGCGAGGCGAAGCCGGCCAGGAGCTGGAGGAGCAGAGCCGAAAGCACCGAGGTCTGGATGTGGCCCAGCAGCGAGTTCAGTGAGAAGCTCACGAAAGCCAGGCCGAGGGCAGCGCTCGGGCGCTCGACGACCCCGAAGTAGCCCCCGACGCTGGCAACAGCACTTGCGCACAGCATGGGCGCAGCCATGTTTCGCAGGAGAGGCTCCAGCAGCGCGCCGCCCGTGCTGTCGCGGCCCGCGCCGGCGCAGACGATCAAGTTGCTGGACAGCAGCACCGTGGGATACGAAAGCACCAGAGGAATGCGGGAGAGAAGGTCGTCCAGCGGCATGGTGGGGAGGGAGGGGTATCGGTCTGGAGGGGCGGTGGGCTTGAGCTGGTGGAGATTAACCTGCACGGTGGTGGATCGAGAAATACCAGGAATACCAGGAATACCAGTGAGACGAAACAAGGCGGAGGGAGAGCACGTGAGCAGCACGTGAGTATCACGTGGGAGTGACAGACACGCCGCGCACGTGACGTGGAGATCCTGCGTACAGAACGACAGAACACGTGCACGGGTAATGTTGCACGGGCCCGTGACCGGTCACGTGAAACATACCATTACACGGATCTCGTGACCAGTCACGGGGTCCGTATGTAGGTACCTAGCACATGACTAGCCGTACCACACGACACCCCACGTGACAGAGACTCGCTCACGCCACGTGCTACCACCCCGAAGCCGCGCCCTCCCGGCCCTCGCCGAGCCCCACCCGTACACCACATACCACGCACCTCGCGCCACAAACGTCGCCACGGGCAACAATGGCCTGATGAGCGATGCCGTGACAGTTTCTCTATCCTAATCCCAACATGCTCTCTCTAACCGCATATTCTTCTTTCCCTTGCCCTCGGAGCCTTGGCATAGGCCACTTACAGCCCGCAATGGTGCGAGAACGGTGGAGGAAAAAGGAAGAAGAGGGCCCGTGCGATGAGAAAATTCTCCAGACCAGGGACCTATATTACCAGCCGCCGCGAGCGCTTTGTGAAGGTCTCCGTTGTACTGCATCAAATAACAGCTATACAGCAAGCTAGCAACAACAATGCCTTCCACAGAAAGCAGGGGCGGTGCCAGCAGGCCCGGACTCCTGAGCAGAGGTCTCAAGATGCTAGAAATTCCCGTGAAGGATCGTCAGACTCTGACGGTTCTACGTAATCCAGATATTCTGCCTATCCCGGCCGAGGACTGCACATGGTCTTTTTTCTCTTACTTGGCATACTGGGGTGTGATTTCTTTTTCCGTGGGCACGTGGGTCAGTGCTAACGCCGCTCTGGATGTTGGGCTGTCGTACGCAGAGACCATCGGGACGTTCATCGTGGGCGACGTAGTGACTATTGTGTTCACGCTGGCCAACTCGTACCATGGGTTGGACTGGCGCGTCGGGTACACACTGTCGCAGAGATTTGTGTTTGGAATCTATGGGTCCGGACTGGGTATCCTGGTGCGTATCCTGATGAGTATCGTGAACTACGGGTCCAACGCGTGGCTGGGCGGGCTGTGTGTCAACATGATCCTGGACTCGTTCTCGCACCACTACGTGCACCTGCCCAACACGCTGACGCACAAGGTGGCGATGTCGACCAAGGAGCTGATCGGGTTTATGCTGTTCCACGTGATCACGGCGTTCTTCTATCTGATGAAGCCCAAGAACATGAACTACTTTCTGATCTGGTCGTGTGTCGCGACGTGCTTCGGGATGATGGGCATGGTTATCTACCTGACCAAGATCAACGGCGGCGTCGGCAGTGCGTTCAAGGAGTCCCAGACCACGATCCACGGGTCGGACCGCGCGTGGATGTGGGTTTACATGGTGTCGTATTGGTTCGGGTCTGTGTCGCCCGGGTCGACGAACCAGAGTGACTACTCGAGGTTCGCGTCCAACAAGACCGGCCTGTACCTGGGTGTGATCGTGGCGCTGCTGGTGCCCACCACTGTGGTTCCGGTCTTTGGTGTCATCGGCGCCTCCACGACCTCGGAACTCTACGGCGACGCCATCTGGACGCCTATGGACATCTTCAACTACTGGCTAAAGGACAACTACTCTGCGGGCGCGCGTGCCGCGTCCTTCTTCTGCGGCCTGGCTTTCACGGCCTCCCAGATTTCCTACACCATCTCCAACTGCGGTTTCGCCTCGGGTATGGACCTGAGTGGTGTACTGCCCAAGTACATTAACATCTTCCGTGGCGCCATCTTCACGGCCGTCGTGTCCGTGGCCGTGCAGCCTTGGAACTTCTACAACAAGTCCTCCAACACTTTCTTGTCCGTGATGAGTTCTTTCGGTGTCGTCATGACGCCTATCATCTCCGTCATGATCGCAGACAATTTCTTGATCCGCAAGCGGAAGTACTCCGTGTCCCAGGCCTTTGTGCTGAAGGGCGAGTACTACTACACTTTGGGTACCAACTGGCGTGCAATGGCTGCCTTCGTGTGCGGCATGGCCCCTGGTTTGCCTGGTATTGCCGCTGAGGCCAACCCCAACATCATGGCCAAGATGGACAGGGGCATTGTGAACTTCTTCTACGCCGATTCTTTTACCTCGTTCGCGATTTCCTTTTTCATGTACTGGATCTTGTGTCTAATCTTCCCCGTCAAGATTGGCATTGAACAGGACGACAAGGACTACTTCGGCGCGTTCACGGATGAAGAAGCCAGAAAGAGAGGCGTCATTCCTTTCAGTGAACTGACTCCCGAGGAGATCGAGGAACACAACTTTACTCTCGGGGTCAACGATGCTTCTCACAGCAGCTCCGCTTCCAGCACTGGAGTGGACACCCACTATGAAGAGAACGAGAAAACCAAATGAATAGAGATACAGCGCACAAAGAGCACCGTCTTAATAGTATCGTAACCAAAAAATTACGGACCGAGGTGAGGAGTTAGATTTATAGAAACACCCAATTTAATATACTTTATAATCAAACGTGCTTGAATTTTAGCAAATTTCGCAACCCGCGCGCTGTCTCACGGCAGCATAGGATCGACACAGAACTCATAATACACTTTTGGTTCATATTCTATTGCATTCTGCCTACTAAAAAGGACATATACTCTTCATGTTTAAAAGCCACGCAATGCTGGCACCCAAGCTGCAACAACCAATATCATCTCCTTGCGAGGCCTGGACTACTTGTTTGTACGACTTGGCTCATTTTAAAGTTCTGCACTGTATCGCGGGCGCTATTGTTCCCTTTCCAAGCTGCTCGGGACAGCCTACTTTTCGAGCCTGCAGGCGACTACTCGTGGCGCTCGTACTTCAGTTTGAACTGCTTGCGTTGCTGTGCGCGCTCCCGCCGAATGGCTCTGAGATCAGGAGGTGGCGTAATCCGTAGCTTCTTGCGTAGTTCCTCAACATCTTGTTCTAGTAGCTCCTCCCAGTATACGTTGATCAGCGGCTCACAGCTGAGGCCTGTCCGAACGGCCCATGGTAAATACACATCATACAACCGCTGTTTTTGAACAGGCTTTAGACGGAGAGGTGCCAGAAGAGCACCTAAAGCAGCCATTGGTACTCCAATGTTTGCCGCTTCCAAGGCCTTGACTGCTATTTCGCCCTCGATAATAATGGGAAGGTCGTTAACAGCATGGTAGAAGTCGTGACATTGGCGGTACCTCTTGAAAATATAAGCATGCGTGGGATCATTGATATACTTAACAGGTGCCCTCGTATCGGGGGAAACTCCCTCTTTGATTAACCATTTATAATAGCTATGGCCTAAAGTGTTGGGCGCCATCTTCTTCAACCGGTCCATATCCAAACTCTCGGATGTGATATCTGGCTGTTCTCGGAGGATTCTCCGCCCGGTCTTGTCGGATAGCATGGTAGTCTTCAGACGTTCAAGAAAGGGCGTAAACGCGGACGCTTCACCTAGCTGTACGATGTTCTCACCATCCTCAGGATGAAAGTAGGACTTTAGGCCTGACGTGATAAAAAGCAAGACCCGTTCGTGGGGGTACAGAGGGACATGCCCTTCATAACGGGGCTTCATGGGGCGTGAGTTGGCAATCGACTTCAGTCTCTGCTCCTTTAATTCTTCTGCTTTTGCCTTGTAGTCTTCATTTTTGTTGTGGAGCTCCCCATTATCCATAGCATCCGCTAGACGAGCATCGCGGCCAAAAACGAAATTACCGACAGTCAGTGCTGCGGCAATCACGAAGTGTCTCTTATTTAGAGGTTTATTGCAGGCTCCAATCGACTGCTTGAAGCTGGTTCGGATCATTCTTGCCCCCTCTGGACTTTTTGATGAATATTAAGGTTAATGAAAACCATGACATTAGATCTAAACGAATTGAAGAAGAGCAAGGATGACAACAGAACTATACCCCGGGGACTATTTCGGCGGTAAGCCCAAAAACGAAAGTGTACTTTCTGAACGTAGCTGGCTAATAAATGAAATCATCAAGCCAGAGCTGCCTAATATTATCGATAACGTTGACAAGTGCCTGGAACTCTTGACAAGCAACGATAGCTTTAAAATGCCTATAAGCAACGGAGTTCCGGCCGAGCCTAACGCAGCGTATGTCAGGGGTGTTCTAACTCGAAAAGGTGCTCTTATAACAGACTTTCAGGTGATGATAAAGTTCAAACAGTTCAATCGCGGGAAGCATTGTTTGTTCAAAATGGACAGTGGTGTTTCCTTCCCTATCGAGCAGATTGACACGATTACACAAAACCTAAAAACAGTTTCAGAGCTGCTGGACTCCTTGCAACTCTGTAGCGATGTCGAAACTTTCACAACTGACCTTTCACACGTAATGGAGCTACTTTCAAAGTCGACTAGTTTGCTCCAGTACCCACCCAATAACCTGCTATTCCCGTTCAATGGAAACATGCTGCTCAAGCGTATGTTCAAGTCTTCGGAATCACCTTTTGAAAGCAACCACCACGTCTTAAACATTGATCTAGTAATCTTAAACACCGAAGTCTGCATGGACTTTCGCAACCTCCAAAAGATCACAACCAGGCCTTGGAGCGACTATAATCCAGAGACCGACACAACGTTCACGGACAAAATTAGGGACGAACTGAAGTTCCACAGGGGCAAGAAACTTTCAGAGGTGCTGCAGGACCAGGGCCTCCACATTGAAGAACCATCGCTTCTGCGAAACATGCTTCCTCACAAAAACACCCATAACACGACAACGCTCCCAGAGGCCCAAGAAATCTTGGCGAGATGCTTAACATTTGAAGCGGGTCTTGTATCTGAGTGCGAAAAAGTTTCTGTCTCGACGAGCGACCCTAGCCTTATCAGCATTACGTCCAAGCTGAATGGCCTCGAAACTTGCGTTAGCAACTATTATTCGAATATCACGCAAATATAGCCTATCCCTGCTCACTGTTCTGTATATCTTGTATACTTTTGACGAGTTGTGCTTTCTGTGCCTTTAGCTTTTTCAACTGATCTAGTTCTTCGGTAGTGGACGATGTCATGATTACTAAATCCGAGCTGATGTCGGGATCCGACATTTCTTCGCCGCTAAATTTGTTGTTCAGCCGCAGTGAATTGAGTTCAAGTGTTTGTTGCAGGGTGTCTCGCTCGCGCTCGAGTTTAACAAGACTCTTGGACAGCTTCTCATTCAGGCTTTTCACCAGCGGCTCCACTTCTTCAATCAGGTCAAGCTTCGCCCGCTGGATGTCATACTCTGGAATGAGCTCAAAAACGCGGCGTGGTTGCAGTAAACTCATTGTAAGTTGGTTGCTGAAGTTTGACTGCTTTTGTAGCTTCGACACAGTCCCACTCAGTAACCCCACTGCCGATTCCAGTGCATCACAGCACTGGCTGAGACTTTCAGTCATCTGTGGGAAAAATAAACCGCTATTTGCACTACTCTTTGCAAGAAACGGCTGCTTCTCCGTAAATTCTTATTTTGTTTCGATGGCTAACTTGGTGAACGGCTAAGATCTCTCATTTCATCAATTGTGTGTTTTATTTTTGACAAAATCCGCGACATCTATCGAATCAAACGAATGAAAGGGACCATCATCATTCAGGAAGATGAGTGGGGATACAAAACCAGTAGTCACACGTCGGACAAGGTCCAATTCCAGTAGTGATGGCTCTGCCTCACCAATGACACAAGAGTTTATGACACCAAGCACAGCACCGAGAAACCGGTACACACATATCATCATACTAAAATCGCTAAACAACACATTCGAGACAAAGTTCCTAGTAGTACCATTCAAACCTGATGGGCTGAAGCTTGGTAGGCCGATAGCAAACTCAGGGGTACAGCCAGGTGGGAAGCAAGACCTACAATCGCAGGTCAGGCCCGACAATGGCCATTTCGACTCAAGGGTTCTTTCAAGGAATCACGCATCACTCAGCTGCGAACCGTTCTCCGGCAAAATATATATACGAGATCTGAAGTCTTCCAATGGAACGTTCGTGAACGGAAACAGGATCACGCAAAGCGACACAGAGCTCAAGGTGGGCGATATTATCGACCTTGGAACAGACATCGACGCAAAATTTGAGCACCGCAAGATAAGCGCTCTAGTGGAAGATATCTCAGTTATTCCTTTGATAAACGAGGAAGAGCCGTTTGCAAATGGCACCAAGAAGCATTCTCGCGATGACTTGACTGGTGGTCTTGTCACGCCTAATGCGCAGCGAGCAGCGTTTGAAGCGGCAATGTTCGGCGATGTTAACAACTTAGATTTGGAAGAATCTCTTCTTGGTTCAGAAACCGAAATTCTCAGTGGCATTTTTATTAACAACTCCATAGGAACCAGCCCCAACCTTATAAATGTTATCAAAACTTTGGTAACGGAAATTTCCTTAGAGAGACATGAATTCGAGAAGATGAAGTCAATAGAGAGGTTTTTGATCCATTACACAACAAATTTAGAGCATATTAACAAACTGCGAGTCGAAAATAACGATCTACAACTGGTACAGCTTCAGAACTCCTTGAAACAAAAGCTCAACGAAAAACATGATGTTGCAATGCAAGCCCACATTGACCGCTTGAAGAAGGTTGAGGAAGAAAATGAAAGTCTACGAAACGACCTTGAAAAACAATCAATGGCTGAAGCCAACGAGCTTAAGAGCCTAAGAAGAGAGATCGAGGATCTCAACACGAGGCTCGAGGTTGAAAAATTCAAGAACGCACAACTGAATAAGAAAGCTGACGAAAATAGCATTCACTCCAAGCGACTAAGAGACTCGGCCTTGAACAAGCCGCAAGACTCTCCTGAGAAAAAACCAGCTGGAAGAAAGTCAACAATTTTACTTAGTGCATTCACGGTTGGGGTTGCCGCCGCCGCTTTTCAATACGCTTCAAAGCGATAGCCCTTTAAAAATCAAAAGAACTTCACTAGTCTACATCTATGTCGTCTAATTGTATTCTCTCCACGGTAGTAATCCCTAGCTTTTTAGCCATTTTATTCACAAAAGTTACAGCAATATCGTGAGTGGTACATGTAGAATCTTGAATTTGCTCATGTATAGAGGTAGCCCTTGTATCAGGAAGGCCGCACATAGTGAAGCTGTTCATGTAAGAAAGATCAGGATTGACGTTGATCGATACTCCATGTGATGTAATCGATCTGCGCACATGAACACCAATACTTGCAATCTTATTTTTTTCGTCTACCCAGACGCCCGTCTCCTTCGTCTTTATCGCCTGAAGATCAAGTGGAGTTTTATCTTCCCCTTGTGGTGCGCATTTTAGTGTGTCTATAGTCGAATCCTCAATTGCTGACACTAAGCACTTGGCAGGAAAATTCTTGAATGATTTTAAGTCCATAATAAGATACGCAACGACCTGGCCCGGACCATGAAAGGTGACTTGCCCACCTCTTTCCGCTTGAACAAATTTCGGACTTTTATTTTTCACTTGATCTTTAGGTATAAAGTTCTGAAAGCGCCTAATATCTTCGTCCAGCAGTGATTTCTTGCTTCTTTTCCCGCCAGTATACGTCGGCTCGAATTCGAATGTCAGGATGATTGGATTCGGCTTCATGTCCAATATGCTCCCCAATATCTTTTGTTCATGTTCATTGATAGACGCCCCATTAGTTTCAACGCTCAATTGATCCAGCTTTCGCCTAATCTTCGATTCTAAGGCCTTCATGTCGAGTTGGGCTCTGACAAACTTCTCTTGAATTTGGAGACCTTTCTGGAACTGGAGGGGTTTAATGAACTCAAGGTGTCTTAGCACCTTAGAGGATTCTTCTGTCGGATGAGTGAGGGTTTTACTAGAGCATGTACTTGAATGTTTGACGTACCAACTTGGAGTGCAAGGCGTGCTGGCCCGGAGTATTTGCTTTCTGGCAACTTTAATCATCAAATGTCTTAGTTTCTGAGTAGTTGGTGCTCTAATTAAACAATTAAATAATCTGTATGTAATGATGATCACTTTTTGAACAGTGGGAAATGGTGCCAACGAGTCAATCGCTTTCCTGGGATGAAAGGCTGGATAACCTATTGAAATGGTTAAAAGAATCCGAGGGCTTCGCTGTCAATGAGAACGTACATCTTCAAGATACCAAGAGGTCCGGTAGAGGTCTCTACTTAAAATCCGGTCAATTAAAGAAAAGAGATTGCATAGTCTCAATACCAGGCGATAAACAGCTGAACTTTTACACTGTCATTTACCACATTTCACGCTTCAATCGCAAACTGTTCATAGATGGTGCCAGTTGTCCGAGTTCAAAGCTGGCTAGCAACGAAAACTCTCAATTGGACGATCCTAGAACTGAAGCTTATCGTTACTTAACAAATACTGCAGTACTCGGACTAAGCTCTTTCCAACTCTTATCCCTGTTTATTTTATTCGAGTGGAAGATTTTACCACAGGAGCCGAACTTCACATCTTTTTGGAAGCCTTTCTTTGATGTCCTACCGTTTGCAGAAGAGCTCAGATCAATTCCAGCTACGTGGATTTGCGACCCTACATCTGAAAATCGTGAACTTATAGAATTACTACCGGCTGCATCCAGGCGACATGCCGATAGAATGGTTTCCCAGATAGAGAATGATTGGCAGACAGTATCTCCTTTTTTACAAGAATGGTTGAAAACCCGCAAGAGTTCTTCTCAGATAAACATGCAAGACCTGTTCTCAGAATTTGTCCATGTATATTTGGTAATTAACTCAAGATGCCTATACATCGAGATCCCACTAAAAACCGACGTTGCTGATAATTTAACCATGGTGCCTTTTGTGGACTTCCTAAACCACAATTCGAATGTTGACGCATATTGCAAGCCCCGCATAGAAAGCTTGAGGAAGAGTGCTTGCGGATTAGGTAGTTTTAGCATTATTGTGGGAGATCACGAATACATCAACCCGGGAGAGGAAATTCTTCTAAATTACGGTGCACACTCTAACGACTTTCTGCTCAATGAATATGGATTCGTTCTTGGCGAAAACATGTGGAATTATATCGATGTCTCATTAGAAGCTATGGAACTTATTTCACAAGAACCTGTCAAGAAATTTTTGATGGAGAATAATTACTGGGGAGATTACACAATATCTCATAGCGAAGTCAGCTTTCGGCTGCTAGTAGCGTTTGCAGCTGTAGTGTGCCCTGATTTGAAAAAAGTGGAGAAATTCATGCTGGGCTACATTACCGAGTCATCATTCGGTTCGGCATTGAGTAGTACGTTGAACGAGTTTATGGCATCCTTGGAGAAAAGTGTCAAGGCCAAGATCGAAAGCCTTGAAATAATCACTAAATCGGACCCGTTGTGCTCTCAAAATGTATTGACTGTTTATGAAGGTTATTTCCAAATCCTCCGAAACCATTTAGGAAACGGTGTCTAAAGATGCCTACTTCTATTTACAAATATCTAAAATCAGTTGCGTTCTTCTGTTGTAATTCAAGTTTCGCCTTAGCGCACTTCATGATAAAATAATTCGATTGGCACCACAGGCCGCTGGCCTTAGATTTCATCACAAAATACCCATTGTACTGGTTTATATCACGAATGGTTG
Organism: Lachancea quebecensis; assembly: GCA_030557885.1. Taxonomy (NCBI): domain Eukaryota; kingdom Fungi; phylum Ascomycota; class Saccharomycetes; order Saccharomycetales; family Saccharomycetaceae; genus Lachancea; species Lachancea quebecensis. The sequence continues at coordinate 60,802 of JANIJM010000001.1, read as the reverse complement.
GCTGGTTTAACAAAGAGCGCGATCTCTTTTTCAATTTCTTCAAGACCACGGCAAACAGTCGTTCTTCATTGATTATTTTCTCGGAATGCGGAATGTGCTGAAGATAAGGATCTGTGGCCTTGATAATGCGCGTGAACTCTCTCACGAGAGTTTGAACAATTCCGAGAACAGTTGTACTTTCTGAGATACCTTTTTCGGGGAATAGCGCACTAAGAGGTTTTATGCAAGACTGTATAACAAGCTCCTCATACCTACAGAGTAGCAAGTCACCATATGGGCGAGTAGCAACGCCAATGTTTGAAAACGTGCTTTCTCGGTCTAGCATTTTTAGCAACCCTAGCATATTGTTCGTGCTCTCCAGTGTTTGTGCGTCATGTTTATCTTGTTGGTAATCGTAGCCGACAGGCCCCTTAGGCACGCGGCAGATTTTAAGTGGTTGATGCACACGAGAGTATTGCATAGTAAATTCACTGGGTAGGAAACTATTTTCTAGATCAGCTAAGCCCATGAAGATGTTCGGTACAAAACCCTTTTGTTCCCATACGCTTTGTTCTAGTTGCTCCCTTACACCAAAACCTGGGTTAAGTAGTAAGACATTGGTTTCATTGTGAATGCATTCGCTGTACTTTTTCAATGCGTTGACAAATGTCGGTGGCCTCGTCTCACCAATAATAAGGTTATCTATTGTCGCAATTTCGCCAGAAGCGTATTTCGGAGGTGAGCACGAGGCCATATACTGTTTAGAGCTGTCTCTAGAGTTGTCTCGCCTTTTAATGTATATTTTCGACTCATTTTCTAGGAATCTGTTCAGTTTCCTCTGATCCTGCAGAAGCAACACAAGCTCAGGAACCCTTGGCTGAATGCTCAAAGAAGCGATTTCATGACAAACTAGGTATGTCAAGGGCGCGTTTCCTAAAGTGTATACTCTTGGGACATTCATACCATATCCTTGTACAACCTAGGCCATACACGACGATTCACGTCAAAGTTCTTTACTACTTTTAAAGTGTATATTTTTTTCTTTAGTACTAATTTATTAGAATAGCTCATTGTACAAGCAGAAAGTTGGTTCTAGACAATATACAATAGGTGACACACATAGGGCGCTCAATGCTCATCATTGGTCTGACAGGCGGAATCGCCTGTGGTAAGTCAAGTGTTTCCGAAAGATTGGCTAAAAGCTACAAGATCCCCATCATAGATGCAGACAAAATTGCGAGAGAGATAGTGGAGCCCCAACGTAACGCATATTTGAAGATCGTGCAGTACTTTAAAGGCAAGGTTCCCGACCTAATCCGCGAAGATGGATCAATAAACCGTCCAGCATTAGGAAAATGGGTCTTTGCGAATCACTCAGATCTCAAAGTCTTGAACGGGATCACTCATCCAGCTATCCGCTTGGAGATCTTCAAACAAATTATTAAGCAGTATTTGAGGGGGGAGAAGATGTGTGTTTTGGATGTTCCATTGCTATTTGAAAGTGGTTTGAACCTATTTTGCGGCGTCACAGTTAGTGTGATTTGCGACCAGGAAACACAGATACGTCGCATTCGCTCGAGAAACCCTGAATTATCACTTGAAGACGCAGAAAATCGAATCAAGGCCCAAATGACGCATAAGGAAAGAACCAGGCGGTCGGATTACGTTATAGAAAATAATGACACTCTAGAACACTTATATGGTCAAGTGCATGCGTTTGTCTTGAAAGTCAAACCGTCGTGGACCCGTACCATACTAGAGTACTTCCCACCCTTTGCAATGATCAGCGCGCTGGCGATAGTACTGATAAAGTATTTGCGGAGGAATCAAGCGATTTCTTAGATCGTCTGTCATCTCCTAATTTCTAATGTTACATATGAATTGCTTGGCTCAGTTAGATGTTGGTCTGATAGGATAATCGTTCATACTAACCTCGGGCACCCTTTTGTAAGGCAGACCGCCTCTGTCTTTTTGGAGAAGTAGACAGTTCTTGCCAAATGCGCGTACGATAAGCGGTTTTTTTGTGAGACTTGGGTCTTTCTCGTCGGGTTCAGTTGGCTCAAGTGGCTGTTTGTTCAGGCTTTTGCTGAATGCTGTGAAATTCAACCGGTAGTTGGTGGAAGCTCTAGTATCACAAGAAATCGGCCCACCTTTAATGTCCACAATATCCGAGTCTTCCGTTGGCTTTGGTATTGATAGTTCTTTGACTTTCTGGTTTTTCCAAGAGGGATATGTCACTTCACGAGGCTCACCGTCTTTGAATGGCTTCAAAACTTTCTTCAGCTTTCCTGGCGACACTATCAGACCATCAGAAGGAATATCATCACCATATACCGTCAATAGTTTCTCATCTGGTACAAACCGGATGGGATTGCGTTTCTTCTTCGAGTTGTCACTCTTCAAAATCGAAGTGAGATTTGAGTTATTGTCGTCATTGGGGCGGCTCCGCTTTTGCGATTCGTCAAACGTTTCGTCTTCTAACACATGTTTCCCTTGGTCATTGATATCTCCCTTTTTCAAGTACTTAAGAAATGATATCTTCTTTTTAGGTTCTTCAGGTGCGAGCACCTTTGCGGAGGCTTGATCGACGATTGTAGTAGACGGCAGCACTTTTTCTGAAGGTGTTAATTTACCGTTGTGAGGAGGCATGCGCGTTGCGAATTCATCATCCTTGAAACCGGCCATTCTTAGCAACGTCACATATGATTGTAGGTTTTCGGAGACAGTAGAGTCAAGTATTGCCAAGTTCGCAACTGCATCGAGAAGCCTAGCATTCTTCTGTAATCTCAAGTCTGCGTTTTTTTGTAGGTTGTCCACATAACTTTTCCTTTCTGCAGGTTGTTGATAAGGCAGCTCGTCTTGCAGATACTCGAGAACTTGATTGGCACGTAAATGCTCGTTTTGCCCCGCATTCTTCTCTTGACTAGCACGCCAAAGCCCGCCTTCACTAGTGGTACTGTCCCGGCTAGAAGGCTTGTTTTCAAGCTCGACGATTTCTTTCTGCGGAATGGATCTAACATTCTCACTTTTCTTCACATCCTTTTGATTGACAGTACGAATAGTCTGGCTTTGACTAGCGTTCTTTTGCTTGTCTTGAAGAGACGCTTCATTTTGGGCTGTAATTTTCCGTTTCAGTTTCGTTAGCTGTGTAAGGTAGTCAGCGTACATCGTCTTAAGCCCGCTGTATAGCTGTACATCTGCGGGAGTGACGTCGGGATCTCTACGTTCGACATGTTCGTTGTCACGCGTGAAAGCTGTGAATGCACGCTCAAGGGAGCCAATATATGTATCTATCTTGCGCTGCTGTTCCTGCGAGAGCTTTGGCGTCTCGCTAAACTCACGCGTTTCGGTTCTCAGTTGCTGGATAAAAGACGACTGCAAGGCATGCGATATGTTTACTAGCTGTGGAATGGGACTGCCTGACATTGTCCGAAGGATATCAGCGTGTAAAAGAGGGTCTAAGAGCACCCGAAGCGCTTGATTTTTCTGTTCTTTCCAGCCTTGAAGCTAGAGAATATTGTTGTTCATATCTTTTTCTCATCGCTTTTTCGACGACAGACTTTTCCCAGCCTTAACAATACTTGTTGTTATACCGATAAACACTGTGCTTGTGCAGTAGGACTCTGAAGAGCTGGGCACCTAGTTTACTCACATTGACTTAGAATGTTCTAGATTACAAAGAGAAGGGATATAGTTCGTTGACCCATGGACCGCCTCCTCATTTGACTAATCCCACGCTCCAGCGTCCTCTTCTCGGGCTTCACATCAAAAGCAGAGAGAGCGCAACGTAATTGTCTGAGGTGAGTCGCCCGTGCTTGAGCTAAAGCCCTATTTTAGCGGCCAACTTCCATGTCTACTGTGCAAATTGTTATTTGCTAGTTGCTCAAGTGAAAAGAGCCTTACAAGAGCGTTTCTCTGCGCTTCCTTAGCCGCGATCAAACTCCCTGATTTTGACATCTGGGGGAACATTTAATGTCAAGCGATACAGTGGCCAGAAAGCTGCTGCCAACGTATTGTAGGTTGGACCTTTCGTTAAACGATGACCTCGCATATAGTAGCTTCGTCATAACGAATCCTAAACTTTAAGTTAGAAGAACTCAAATCTGGCGCAGCAGGTTCTTGTAGCCATTAAACATTACTTCTTTTTTCAACGCAGGCTAGCTACCGTTGACTTGGAAGAGCTTGTAGTACGAATCTTCACTGAACGGCAACTCTTGACGGCGCTTGATTCGTTTCATACGTTTGTTTAGAACGCCGTACTTCCAAATCTACAGATCAGACGAGGCATCAAAGACCTAATTTCAGCAATACAAGACATCAATTTTTAATGTCTCCAGTTGTCGTAAAACCACCGCTAAGATGTGAGACTTTCTCCCGACTACCTTTTTGAAATTAAACCTTAGTTTTTTAGTAGCTCATCGCGCCATTGGAAAAATCAATATATAAAAAGAACTTTTAGAATAACTTACAAATTTTCCATTATTTCAAGAAAGCTTCAAGGCAAATCATAAGTCAATAGGTCTATGATTTCTGCTCTCTTCGCTCGCAATGTGCCTGCAAGAACGTTCGAAGTTTCCAAACTGGTAGTGAGAGTGTGTGCGCTTCGCCAACTTTCCGACGAAGGCCGTCAAAGCTTTAGAGGGCGTGATAACAACAGAGGTTATGGTGGCGATAGAAACTCTAGAGGTGGCTATGGAAGAGGTGAGAGGAACAACAGAAGACCTACAGGAAGTGCTAGGGGTGCCAGGTCCAAAGGAGAGCCTCCTCTTCGCCTGAGCAACGTTGTTCGAGTGACCGATGACCAAAGCTCCAAAGATGTCACGTTGGATGGGTTGCATCAGAGTGGCGTAATTGATACAGAGTTGCATAAAGCCGTTAGCAGAATGAACTTTGAGAGTCTTACCCCTGTTCAACAGAAGACTATAAAGCCTATTCTGGAAACTGAACATGACGTGATCGCCAGAGCTAAAACAGGTACTGGTAAAACGCTTGCATTTTTGGTACCTATTTTTGAACATTTGATAAAGACTCGCACGGAGTCTCCTTACATGGTGAAATGTGTTATCGTTGCACCAACACGCGACCTGGCTCTGCAGATCGACTCTGAAATTGAAAAGCTTCACAAGAACAACTATGCCCTAAAAAAGTTTAAGTCCATTGCTTTGATTGGTGGCAGTAATTTCCAGGTTGCTATCAAACGTATGTTCAAAGACAGGCCAAACATTGTTGTTGCCACACCCGGCAGGCTCATTGACGTGATGTCTAAGTTCTCTGACAAATTTTTCACACACGTTGATTTCAAAGTGCTTGATGAAGCCGACCGGCTGTTGGAAATAGGATTTGACGAAGACTTGCGAGACATTTCTAAGACGCTGAACTCAATCAACGCTACCGGGCCAGAGCATATCAGAACTTTGCTTTTCTCCGCGACTCTTGGGGACAGTGTCCAAAAGCTGGCTGCGGGTATAATGAATCGCAAGGAAAGTTTATTCCTAGATACAGTGGACGTTAATGAGCCCGAGGCCCATGAAAAGATCGACCAGCGCCTTGTTATCTCTGAAAATTTCACTTCAAACCTTTGCGCTCCTATTTCAGCGATCAAAACTCGTCTGGCTACGAACAATGAACCTTACAAGGCAATTTTGTTTGTTCCCACCGTCAAATTCACTAAGTTTTACTGCACAATTTTGGAAAGATTGTTTCCATCACTTCCGGTGTATGAATTCCATGGCAAGATTGACCAAAGAAAAAGAACCAAGATGGTTGGTCTTTTCAAGCGCGCTCATGAGGGTATTTTTGTGTGTACCGACGTAGGTGCGCGAGGCATGGATTTCCCTGGTGTGGAGGAGGTGTTGCAATTAGGTGTGCCATCTGAACTTTCTAACTACATTCATCGAATTGGTAGGACAGCAAGGGGCGGTAAAGAAGGTAGGGCTACCATCTACCTTTTCAAAGACGAACTGCCATTCATTGACACTTTGGCGAGAGAAAAAAATGTCAAAATCGTTGATCAAGATGACTATGCAGCTAACAAAGACGATATTGAGGAGTTCAACTCTTGCTTGCGTGACGAATATATGTTCAGGGAAGGTTTAGAATCCATGCTCTCGTTCTACAAAGGCTGCGAACAATCCTACGGATTCTACATGCCAAGAGTGGCACGCCAAATTGCAAATGCTTACGGACAGTGTTTGATCCAACCTGACAAAAAGATGCCAATCAGTCGTAGCACTGCAAGTATGAGGTATGGCCTGAAAGGTAGAATTGTCGAAGAAATCTTTGACTGTGGCTCGTCTCATCGCGAAAGCTACGACAACGAAGAGAGATTTCCAAGCCGTTCAAATAGGTTCCGGAATTCCGGCAGCAGAAGCAACCAGGGTGGATATGACTCTGGGCGTAGAATTTCCAGGCAACGTTGGGAATCTGATGACAAGTTCGACACTAAACGCTTTAGGTCACCAAGTAGAGGTGAAAACCCAAGAATTGATAACGAATGATTTCATTCATCAACTTCCACATACAGAGCATTGCGCCCTAGCGTCAAACGTATTGTATATAGCATGTAAATACTTATTTAGGTTGGAATGACATTAAGCTTATCGCACAATTCTTGGCTTCAAAAAACAGCTAATCTAGACCAGACGTCAATATATAAGGCAGTCACGTGTATCAAATGGCTCGATGTAAAGTGGTGATCCAACTAAGCGTATGACTGCCAAAACAATAGCACTTCACTAACGTTATGACAGGAGTCTAATGTCCTTTAAAAGTGTGACTTTCTGCGTCTCCAATGAGGTAGAGTTACCGTTACAGGTCAAGATTGATTCCTTAGAGGGAACGAAGCCCCTTCTGACTGCTTCTCAAAAGCTAACTGAACCCTCACTTTCTCAAAGAGCATCTAATGTAGCTCCTAACAGTGATATGTTTGTATCTGTTCAAGTGTTTGATAAAGAGTCATTGAGAAACTTGACTATTCCGGTGTATACGCCATACGTCCCATTTAAAAATACTCGCAAATGGGATTTGTGGCTTACTCTGCCTATTACGATCGACCAGTTGACTTCCAACAGCATACTTAGAATAATATTATGGGAATTCGAGGGTGACAATGAGGTCGAGTTCTTTACAATCGAAACCCCTCTATACAAGGAAGACAGTAAAACATTGAAAAGGGGAACTGAGTCTTTCAGATTTCAATATGACGAGCCGAATAGCGGCACTCTCGAACTTGACCCAACGAAGGAACTTCTCAACAATTACAGAAAGGGTGAAATCAAGTCCGTCAACTGGCTTGATGAGCTAACGCTGCAACAGCTTGGAAAAACGAACAGAAAAAAGAGGCTTCCGAAGGGCACCTTTATCTTGAACATAGAATATCCTCTTTACGAGCTCCCGGTTGTTTACTCAGAAAAAGTGTCTGCAAAATCTCAGAAGAATGTACCAACTTTCCACAATTTTGAATTGAGTAATGATATCCAGATCTCGCGGCAGGAGCCTCAAGCTAAGTTGTCCCTGGGCGGACCTACTCAATCAACACTGAAGTTTTATGACCCTGATCAGTTCAACATCGATCCCATTGAAGAAAAGTTTAGAAGGCTTGAGAGAGCAGCCACGAACTCCAATTTCGAAAAAGAGCTAAAGCCTGATGCCAAGAAAAGAGACATTCTCAATAAAATTATAAGCTACCCGCCCGGAAACAGTTTGACTGCGCATGAGAAAGGATTAATTTGGAAATACCGCTACTACTTGATGAACAACAAAAAGGCCTTAACAAAGCTGTTACAAAGCGCCAGTTTAACCGAAGAGAATGAACGGAAGGAAGTGTTACAAATGGTCGACTCCTGGGCAGAAATTGACATTGAAGATGCAATTGAGCTTCTGGGATCCGCTTACAGAAATCTGTCTCTTCGTTCATACGCGGTCAACAGGCTCAAGAAAGCTTCAGACAATGAGTTAGAACTTTATCTTTTACAGCTTGTTCAAGCTGTTTGCTTTGAAAGCTGCTCACCACTCTCGGACAAAACCGCAAGCGAATTCACTATCGTGGATGTCGCTCAAAGTGGAGCTGCTGCAAATCCGTTGCCAGGATTCGAACAAATCAACGAATCTTCCTCGGTCAATAGCACCGAAAGCATTTCAGCGGGACACAGTTCGGTACTTATTTCACCTCTGGCGGAATTTTTGATTCGGCGTGCTATTAAAAACTCGAGACTGGGCAACTTTTTCTACTGGTACCTCAGGTCTGAATCAGAAGGAAACTCCTACTTGGTCCACATTCTCGAGAGTTTTACGAGTCGCCTACCCAACGCTAAACGCGTGAAACTTGAACACCAAATAAAGTTCATCTCGATGCTCGAAAAGTTTTGTCAAGAAGTTAAGAACGTGCGGGACACGACCCCAAAAAAACTGGAACTCTTAGTTCATCTGATATCAACTAAGCTGAGACCGTTTTTGAGAGCAACGCCTGTGGAGCTCCCTTTAGATCCTGATTTCACATTGACAGATGTGGTATACGAGGGTTGTAAGATATTTAAGAGTTCGTTGTCTCCCATAAAGGTCGTCTTTGAAACAAAACAAAACACGCCATATTCTTTAATGTTCAAAGTCGGTGATGATTTGAGACAAGATCAGTTAGTTGTCCAAATCATTACAGTGATGAATGAGCTATTGAAGAACGAAAATGTCGACCTGAAGCTCATGCCTTATAAAATTCTTGCTACCGGTGCTAAAGAAGGTGCCATCCAGTTCATACCGAATGATACGATGGCCAATATTTTAAGCAAACACCACGGAATTTTGCCTTATTTCCGTGCCCACCATCCATCGCCCACGAACGAGCTCGGCGTCCAGGAATGGGTCATGGATAACTTTGTGAAGTCGTGCGCTGGATATTGCGTTATTACGTATATTTTGGGGATTGGCGACAGGCACTTAGATAATTTGCTGATCACGCCAGATGGCAACTTTTTCCATGCAGACTTTGGCTATATTCTAGGGCAAGATCCAAAACCTTTCCCGCCTTTGATGAAACTGCCTCCACAAATCATTGAATCTTTTGGTGGTGCTGACTCACAAAACTACAATAAGTTTCGGAGCTACTGCTTTGTCGCATATTCAATCTTGAGAAGAAACGCCAACCTCATTCTGAATTTGTTTGAATTGATGAAAACATCAGACATTCCTGATATAAAGATCGACCCAGATGGAGCAATGCTTAAAGTAAAAGAGAAGTTTTGCCTAGATATGTCGGAGGAAGAAGCAATTATCCATTTCCAGAACCTAATTAATGCCAGTGTGAACGCTCTCTTGCCTCTTGTTATCGACCGTCTCCACAATCTGGCACAATACTGGAGAACGTAAGTATGACTGTTCGTTTTGCAGTTCATTGGCGCCTCACACGCTCAGATAAGCGACGTGATCGCCCGAAAAGGATATATGGGATCCCAAAGGTTTGGCGCGTAACTTGTGCATTTATGTATAGCCACAAATTAAACCAATTCTAACCTTACTGAGGCCAGATCGCATTCAAGAATTAGGTTTGGAACCTAATGGTGTCATGATAAAAATAAGCCGTAGGCGTCTAGATAATAATATAGGCTAGCACCCCCGGCTTTTAGTCAGTTTCATAGATGTTTTTTCCACTTGTGAAAATAACATTTTGGTAGTTGATCACGCTATCTATCGTTTCACGGTTAATAGTATAGGAATCGGCATAAAGTTCCCAACCGACTTATTGTTCTTTACCATTGGCGCGGTTGAAGCTTGATGAGCACTTTCTCTGACATCTTGCAAACCCTAAGCATTCCTGAAGTTGAATCGTTTTATGATGGCGGGCATTCCGATTTCAGGAAGCCCTCTACAAGGGTGGTAACTACTCAGCTGCTAATTGCATCATTGCTGGGTTTATTTGCTTTGCTATGCTTTTCTCTCTTACTAAAGAAGCTCCCGAGACTATATGCAAGCCGAATGGGAAGAAACCATGGATCGCTACCCACTTGGGACGAGAACTCACTATTTGCGTGGTTGCCAGTTTTATACAAAATCACAGACAGTCAGGTACTTGAATTTGCTGGTCTTGATGCTTATGTCTTTCTGGGGTTTTTCAAAATGTGTATCAAGCTGCTAGCTATCTGTTGCGCCTTTTCTGTTTGCTTGATCTCTCCCATAAGGCACCATTTCACAGGGAGGTATGATGACGGAAACGATGATGCGTTTCTCCTCCCAAAAGGCTCCATACATAATAGTGTGGATGATGGTTTAAACGGAGGCCAGGCTCCCGAGCATGCTGAAGTCTACTTGTGGATGTATGTGATATTCACTAGTTTTTTTACACTTGTTGCCCTCAAGCTTCTGATAGAACAAACCAAAAACGTTGTTGTTACTCGGCAGTCATTTCTGGGTAAGCAAAACACTTTGACAGACAGAACGATTAGATTAACAGGTATACCAGTTGAGCTAAGAGACCCAGACGCCCTCAAGGCAAGAATAGAAGAGCTGAAAATCGGAAAAGTTGCGTCTGTCAGTATATGCCGCGAGTGGGGACCTTTGAACAACTTATTCAACTACAGGAAAAAAGTCCTTCAGAAATTAGAACTCAAGTATAGCGAATGTCCAGAAGCACTCCGTGATTTGGAACACTTTGACGAAAACTATAGATTACGAAGCGAGACATCTCTTCGTTCTGACGAACAACTGGGGTTGAATCATGATTCAGCCTTTGCCCCTGATGCTCCCGATTCAAACCACATTTATTCTGATATTCAACTTCGTGGACGTCAAAAGATAAGGACTGGTCTTTTTGGAATTTTTGGCGAACGTGTTGACGCCATTGACTATCTGGAAAAACAGTTGAAGTTTATTGACGGGGAGATTATTGAAGCGCGAAAGAAAACATACCCGGCCACGCCCACGGCCTTCGTAACGATGGACTCGGTCGCTAATGCACAGATGGCGGCGCAAGCAGTCCTTGATCCTCGGGTTCATTTTTTTATGACAAGATTAGCTCCTGCACCACATGATATTAAGTGGGACAACGTTTGCTTATCACGGAAAGAGCGGCTAATAAAAGTATGGTCAGTGACCATCTTCATCGGGATTTGTAGCTTGTTTCTGCTTATTCCTGTGTCATATCTTGCAACTCTGCTCAATCTCAAAACTTTATCAAAATTTTGGCCTCAACTTGGTCAATACTTAAAGAAGAACCACTGGGCCCAGACTCTTGTTACAAGTCTTTTGCCGACCTACCTTTTTACCCTATTAAACGTTGGAATACCGTACTTTTATGAATTTTTGACGTCGCGCCAAGGGCTCGTTTCATACAGCGAGGAGGAGACCTCCTTAGTTTCGAAGAACTTCTTTTACATCTTTGTCAATTTGTTTCTGGTGTTTACACTTGCGGGTACTGCTTCAAACTACTGGGGGTATCTGAGCGATACTACTAAAATAGCATACCAGCTTGCAACTTCAGTCAAGGAATTCTCTCTCTTCTACACTGATCTTATAATTCTTCAAGGAGTTGGTATGTTCCCTTTCAAACTTCTTTTAGCTGGCAGCCTCATTGGTTTTCCATTTATCAAGATTAAGTGTAAGACTCCGAGACAAGAAAGTGAGATGCTGAGGCCTCCTATTTTCAACTTTGGACTACAGTTACCCCAGCCCATTCTCATACTTATAGTCACGCTCATTTACAGTGTAATGAGCACTAAGATCTTGACCTCTGGTTTAGCATATTTTGTGATTGGGTTTTATGTCTACAAATATCAGTTGGTGTTTGCGACTGATCATCTCCCTCACTCGACAGGAAAAGTTTGGCCCTTGATCTTTAGAAGAGTGATTCTGGGGCTACTGCTGTTCCAACTAACAATGGCAGGTACATTGGCAGGCTTTCAAGGTGGTTGGGTCTTATCGTGTTGCTTAGCGCCTCTTCCTCTTATTACGCTCAGCTTTTTATGGGACTTCGAGAAGAATTATCTACCGCTCTCAAACTTCATTGCCTTGAGTTCTATCAGGGAGCATGAGCGTGACAATTCGACTGTTTCGGGCCCTTTTGAATGCGGAGACTATCAATACCCGTACTTGGTCGCTCCCTTGGAGAGACCTATTGTGAGAAGAGCATCTTAATTAAACTATAAATATTATATATGAAGAAGCCACCGAATAAGCCTTTTGTATTCAACTTCCACGTATCTTCCGCAGAGCGGGAGATCCCCTTTAGTCACTAGCAAACAAAGCAAGGGCTTAACGCTGATCCACCGCAATGCGAAAACCACCGCAAATAATATTATAATGTTTGAGTAAGCTAGGTTGGTTACAACTTTCAGTGCTTCAATGATATAGGCGTTTGAAACCAGCTTAACAATATTTGTTGAAAGGAGTGTATCATAGGGCCAAATCAACATGAGAAAGGGGAATATTTTAACACCGTAGGAAAGTAAAATGGTGTATGACACAACGTACTTAGAATACTTGACATTATGCCCCCACTTAAACCATTTTACCAGAAAAAAGTGAGTCAGACCACATAGAAGCACGAAGTCTGCGATACAATAAACCGCAAAGCAAAGGTATTGACTTAAGGCGCTCCTTGAAAGAATGAATTCTATCAGCTCGTTGGAGCTCAGCTGTGTGAAATTGCGTTCTTCTGATACCCACGTTAAATATACTTCGAAAGCCGTTATAAGAATCCACACACGGTTTAGTTTATCAAACTTCACAAACCAATCGCGCAATCGTAGGAGCATGTAAAGGGACCTTTGCTTCCAAGTCCTTTCGTAGGGTCCATACTCCCTTTCTGGATACTTGGAAAGTTCGAGTTCCAGAGAATTGTACACCAAATGCCTGTATGCACCTGGCTTTAATAACAAGAGGTCGATGAACAATAGAACGCTATCGAATTCAACGTAGCGATCAACAACTTCCTTACACTTCGCACAGTCAGTTAGCCTGATGTGGTTATTGGAGTACTCGACATAAAGACAATCAACTTCGCAGCAACAGTTAATGCATATCATGCCATCGCGGTTTTCTGACAAACTCCTGTGGTTACGATGTTCAAATTCTCAAATATCATTTATTCATTTTTTAAAAGATCCGTCACATTTCAAGAGCTGTGAACATCAAGAAGTCTCGTCTCGACAGAGAACGTAACAATAGAGCTAACATGTCCTTCGAAAGCCGGAGCAAAGTACCGTGTAAGTACTTTCAACAGGGAAGATGTAAAAAAGGGAACAGCTGCAACTTTGCTCATGTTTACACCGGAGGAAACAATTATAGCGGCAGCTCATCGCCTCAACCGGGCCTAGAAGAAAGATACCGCTCTTTTGTTAGCGCAGCAAGCCTAAGCAAGCTCTCAAAAGAAATAGAGGATGATATTAAGAGCGCCAAGGAATTCTCAATGAAACCTCTCAGCTCTTCCTACAGTTTAGGTAGCCCTTGCGCCGTAAACTTAATTCAAGGAAGAGATTTATCTCCTGAAGAATCACGGTACCTATGCTACGAAGCCAGGCTCCAAAATAGCTTACCGGCATACGAAACCCAAGTTAAAGCCCGGGACGACGATATGTCAAAGTGTCTAGATCTTGTCTCGAGGGATCCTCGAAAAGCGGCAAGATACTTGCAGCTTGCTACCCAAAAAGTCAAGGAGTCAGGTGCCTCCCAAATGAAAAGTTATATTGAGCACCCATTAGACTTAACTGGCCAGTCGTATACTCAGAGTACTTCAAACTTGTTCGGAGCTCCAAGCGCTTCATTTGGTGCCAGCGCCCCACTGGGCAACCCCTTTGGTGGCGCAGCGGCAAAACCTAGTCCTTTTGGGCAACCTGCCTTCGGTCAACAAACTTCACAGGGAAGCGGTGTGTTTGGTACGACTGCATCTGCGCCTGGTCCTCCAGGCACTTCGACCGCGGGAGCATTTGGGCAACCAAAATTTGGAAGCTCTGCATTTGGTTCTGGAAACTCCGCTTCGTCCTTTGGTTCGATGGCTTCAGGTGGAAATGGTCCGTCTGCTTTTGGTGCTCCGTCTTTCGGCTCTACCAGCGGCTTTTCAAGCGCGTTTGGCAAACCTAGCTTCGGCTCAAATACGGCGACTCAATCTTCACCATTCGCTGCAATGAACACAGCTGGTGCCCCTAATGCTATGGGATCTCAAGCGCCGAGTACACAATTTGGATCAGGGGCGTCCGCGTTTGGCAAACCAGCATTTGGATCAAACCCCAGTGCATCACCATTCGCGTCTGTTCAAGGTGCGCAAGGTAACAAGTCCCCTTTTGGATCAGTTGCAGGAGCTACAGGATCACAACCTGCTTCAACAAATAGCGCATTCGGAGCTGCAGCGTTCCCAAACCAGAATAGCACCACAATCGCGGGCAGTTCCAATTCATTTGGAAGCGCCGCACAGAATTTGAGCACTACAACATCATTTAATTCTACGAAACCGTTTGGTGCCCCGTCTCCGTTCGGTTCGTCTCCGGCATTTGGAGCAAATCCTTCAGCTTTCGGATCTGCAGGCTTCCAGTCCCAACAACAACCCAACACCGGCTTTGGAACACCTCAAGGAACAGCAGTTGCTAGCCAAAACCAAGGCGCATTTTCGTCACAGAGCAACGGGTCAAACAATACTGCCAGTACTTTTGTTCAGGGCCTATCGACTGGTAAGGAGTTGAAGGAATCTGACTTGCCAATTGAAATTATTGAATACTTCAAGTCTGATCGTTTCACGCTTCAAAAAGTCCCAGATAACCCCCCGCCTGCGGGCTTAGTGAGCTGAATTTATGTCAAGACAGCGTACTCAGCCATTATAATAGAATCGCTAAAGCCCATCATATGGCTGACGTTAAGTAACAGTCAGCCATACCAAAGAACCCGAGAAAACTGTTTGACCAAGCCGGACCAAATCTACATTGCATTAACCCAGAGCCTGAACCTAGGGCAGATGTCAGTCTTTCAATACCTGCGGCAGAGAGGCCTTGCCTAGTTACATCGTGACACACGATATGCTTATGTCCTTACACTGAAAATTAATCTTTTCAAAGCTCATTAGTAGCTAGCTCATCGGCTTCTTGTACAGCTCAACAGCATCTGTAATCAGACCAGAAAAGGCAATGTCAAGGGTCGGTGTTTTAGTTTTGGGGCCTGCTGGTGCAGGAAAAAGCACATTTTGCAACTCTATTATCTCTCACATGCAGACAGTTGGTCGCAGGGCACATATCGTGAATTTAGACCCTGCGGCTGAGGCTAATGAGTATGAGTTCACTGTGGACATCCGTGATTTAATTTCACTTGAAGATGTGATGGAAGAGCTTCATCTTGGTCCTAACGGGTCACTGATTTACTGCTTCGAGTACCTGCTGAATAATCTTGACTGGCTGGAAGAGGAAATTGGCGATTATAATGATGAATATCTAATTTTCGACTGTCCGGGCCAAATAGAGCTTTACACACACATTCCTGTACTGCCTACGATAGCAAGGCACCTTCAGACCCAGATGGGATTTAGCCTTTGCGCCACTTACCTACTGGAAGCACCCTTCGTTATAGACTCCTCCAAGTTTTTCAGTGGCGCGCTGAGCGCTATGTCGGCTATGATCCTTTTGGAGCTCCCACATATAAACATTCTCAGCAAGCTTGACCAAATCAAAGACGAATACAGCAAGAAGAAGCTGAAGAGGTACTTAAACCCCGACCCAACTCTACTTCTGGACTCGAGCAACGAAACTCTGAATCCTCGTTTCCAAAAATTGAACAAAACTATTGCTAACCTTGTGGATGATTTTGGCATGGTTCAGTTCTTGCCTTTGGAGGCCAAAAACCCCGAGAGTGTTTCTAACATTCTGAGTTACATAGACGACGTTACACAGTGGGCCGAAGGTCAGGAGCCAAAGGAGCCAAACGATCAAATAGAACTGGAAGACATGTAAATGCATACATATATGTAGACATATATGATTGAAATAAGTGCACGCAAGCATGTAAATTATTTCGAAAGGACACTCGAGGTGTCAAATACCGACATTACTTTTTGACAGTCGCCGACCACAATGAGGTCAATGAAGCCTAAAAAGTCTTCAATACTCTTGGTCGGAAGTTCTGTGTTTAACCAAAGCACTATGCCGTTTGATTGATGTACCTGGCGCGCAAACTGCTTGCACATTGCCCTTACTCCTGGAATTTTAAGCGTTGTGCCAACTATGATCAAACAATCGGGCCTGCCCTTTAGATCTTTAGACACAACGTCTCCTATGCTTTCACCTTCTGGATGAATTTCGTTATATAAAACAATTCGCGGTCTCAGCTTTCCAACGCCCTGCGACCGCATGCCCGCTACCGCCCGCACAACCTCAAATTCTGTACACTGCGGACAGAGTGGGAACACTTCGCGGTCAAGCTGCTCTTCTTGTGCTTTAAAAAGGGAAGGATCCATATCGTATATTTTGGAACATTTGTTGCAGAACATGTGCCTAATGCTGCCATGAAGTTGAACAGTTTTCGGAAAGGGTTTCTCTAATGGCACCTGCGTCTGTAAGTGTGACATCCCATCCTCGATACTGTCAATGTTTTGCGTATAAAGCCTGGTGAGGCGGCCCTCCTTGGCGATGGTATTGGCCAGGCGATGAAACTCCGTCGGGCGTGTTTCCTGGCACTTTGCATGCATGTCAGCGATCATCCTGTTAAACTTTAATCCCACTTCAGCACTCGAGTAAACGCGGTTGAAATCAAAGAGCTCTTTCCCGGATGCTACGCCCTCGTCTCGAAGTGTAGAGAAAAGTCCTCCGCTGGAACGGAAGTCAGGAATCCCCGCTGCGACAGAAACACCGGCACCTGCCACCATTACTACACGCCTGCTGTGCTCGAAAGCATACCGCAAGAACTTTGCGTTCTTCTCGCTGCATTTTCCCCTTCTAGAGCCTTCCAGATATTGGTCTATGTCAAAAACTGTGTTCCTCTCTGGGCGATACCTCAAAGGTGGTTTCCTGGCCTTGGAACTGAGCTTCCTGAGCTCTGGAAACAGCTTCCGCGGAGTAATCAAAATCTCCTCGTGATTTCCAGATGTGGACGGCTTTTGTACCGTTGAGGGCGGAGTGAGCGGGAGCATCGTGTCAGTACGCTGTCCCTTCTTAGAAAACGGCTCTGGCTCAATTTGCTCGTGCATTTGAAAGATGTCTTTGAGTTTCAATGTAAGCCTGAACTCTTGATCCAAGAATCAACAAAGTACCTCATCGGCTTTTTAAGGTATACTGCCTAGGAATATTGATTTTTTCTGCCTATTTCAGTATAGTGATAAAACCAGCCATCTACTTTAAACCGGGGCCAGCGATGCTATTAAACAGTAAAGTAACGTTTACTCTTACAAGATTCTTGCTGATGGAATGTTAACTGAGAAGGTGAAGCTAAAATCAACCGCGCTCCCTTCTTCTGGATCGCTAGCCGGCTCTAAAATAGTACTATCGGTTTCATTGCTGAAATCAAAGTCTGAACCATGTGAATTTTCGACAGTAACTTGTCCTTGGATACCCAGCCATAGCAAACTCTGGGGCACTTTTCTCGGCTTTTGAGTTCCACTTCGTTAACACACTCTAGTCGGAATAAGCGCCTAAACCATTGTTTAGATCGTTGATAGTGCTATCAATACTTTCATAGTCCGAGATATCTAACGGGAGAGCTACAGGTCTGTCAATAACAAGGCCACCTTGCAATCCGGTGAACTTTGCCGGTCTGAGTACCGGTGTTAAAAATATGCGGCAACTCCTGTTTGACGCTACTATGGGGCCAGGTCCAACAGGACGTTTATAATCGGCTAATGGTCAATAAAAGGTGGAAACTAAAATCATAAATTATTTCTGACCGCGAATCTTTGATTCGGATTGGAGTTTTAGCTCAAACGCTCAAGCTGAGAGGGTTTCTGCTAATACGGGGCGCCAAGACAAACTATTTGCTGGACAGGGCTGCTTGGTTCGTAAAAGCTCCTGCGGTGCCAGATCGAGGCATTTTTGTACTACTCAGTCGGATCAAATTCATTAGTTCAAAGCTTAACGGTAGCTCTCTTTACACGCCAGTAGCCGGGAGAGGCAGCTTTATTGCGATGATTTGTTTAGAGGATATTCATTCAAACATTTTCGAAGCCGATGGCGAGATTCGATCCCAGGAACAGACCAAAGGCCCGGAAGAGGAAAGTCAACTTCTAAAGTCGTTTTTCATTATTAACCTATATCGTCAACAAGTACTCTAATATACCCTTCTGAAAAAATTATATGGAGCATGTAAATTCGAGCTTTGAAGAACAACTCTGTTGATCTTATCCTGAGAGAACGCAAACCTCGCAACAATCCAATTGGTGTGAAATAATGGTTCAAGTCAGCGAAATAAAGGATTCTGGAGCAGGCAGTGGCACCTCAACGCGTACTGCGGCCCATACACATATCAAGGGACTGGGGCTCGATGAGTTCGGGGCTGCGAAGCAAGTTGAAGGCGGATTTGTTGGGCAAATCGAAGCCAGAGAAGCATGTGGCGTCATCGTTGACCTGATTAAAGTGAAGAAAATGTCTGGCAAGGCAATCTTGCTTGCAGGCGGTCCTTCCACTGGTAAGACTGCGCTGGCTCTCGCGATCTCGCAAGAGTTGGGCCCCAAGGTACCTTTCTGCCCGCTGGTTGGCTCTGAGCTCTATTCCGTGGAAGTCAAGAAAACTGAAGCGCTGATGGAAAACTTCAGAAGAGCCATCGGTTTGCGTATCAAAGAAACAAAAGAAGTCTACGAAGGTGAAGTTACGGAGCTCACTCCTCAGAGTGCTGAAAATCCGCTTGGTGGATATGGAAAGACCATCTCTCACGTTATTATCGGGCTGAAATCTGCTAAGGGTACCAAGACTCTTAGACTGGACCCTACCGTCTACGAAAGCATCGAAAGAGAAAGTGTGAGTGTAGGCGACGTAATTTACATTGAAGCCAATACTGGTGCCGTTAAGAGGGTTGGAAGATCCGACGCATATGCTACTGAGTTCGATCTGGAAGCCGAGGAATATGTGCCTCTTCCAAAAGGCGAGGTTCACAAGAAGAAGGAAATTGTTCAGGATGTTACACTGCATGACTTGGATGTCGCAAACGCTCGGCCTCAAGGTGGGCAGGATGTCATTTCCATGATGGGGCAGTTGATGAAACCCAAGAAGACCGAGATCACAGAGAAACTGAGACAGGAGGTTAACAAAGTGGTGGCAAAATACATCGACCAAGGTGTTGCAGAACTAATTCCTGGTGTCCTTTTCATTGACGAAGTCAACATGCTTGATATTGAAATTTTCACTTATTTAAACAGGGCTCTTGAGTCAAGCATTGCACCAGTAGTGGTGCTTGCTTCCAACAGAGGTCTGACAACAGTTCGTGGAACAGAAGACATTGTATCGCCACATGGAGTTCCCCCAGATTTAATTGATAGACTGCTAATAGTCCGCACGCTTCCTTATAACAGAAACGAAATCAGAACAATCATTGAGAGAAGATCATCGGTTGAGAACCTCCAGACAGACTCGGGTGCCCTAGACCTTCTTGCAGACATGGGAACTGAGACTTCATTGCGTTATGCACTCCAGCTGTTGTCACCAGCTGGCATCTTAGCGAAAACTTCGGGTCGCACAGAAATAAACGTGAGTGACATTAATGAAGCAAAGATGTTGTTCTTGGACGCGAAGAGGTCCATCAAAATCCTTGAATCGAGTGACAACTACTTGTGAAAGTAGAAAAGCAAGTACATTTAGCATAAGTTAACTACGCGAGAACAATTATCAGCACCAAACGCAAAAAAATACAACTTCTTGAAACTGGTATGCTATAGACGGAAATAGGATCTTCTCCCCTTCTTTTGTTTCAACCCAAAGAAGAGATCTCTTGGAGGAAATCTGCAGGGGTTGAGATAGAAGTACTGCCATAAATGACACTCTTAATATTGGACTGCTGAGAATGAGCCCATTCCTGTAGATTTTGATATTCAAGATAGTTTCCCCCGCCTATGACAAACACAGTCGATTTATTATAGGATTGTCTCTTGGGCTTTTTGCTATGGGAGCCCCTAATCACCTTAGGATCAAAGTACAAGTAGTTGTCTGTGGTCTCGAGGTTCTTTTGGGAACTGTTCAAGGGGTCCATTATCGCTTCCACCACGTTAGTGATTGGTATGGTTTTCTTTTCAGGCAAAAAGTTTTTGATTCCGGAAATGAGAGAGCCCACACCGCCTTGGATTTTTCCCTCAGTGAGCCCGTATAGCTTACTTGAAAGACCAGATAAGAGAACTGACGAGTTAGCGCCATATGCCTGGCTTTTCCCATCAGAATTAGTGCTCTCCAAAGACTTGTTTTGTAATGACATAGAAGACAGTTTCATTAGTCCCTTGGACTTGTATATGTAACGCAAAGAGCTTATGTCGTACTCCTGCTTCTCAAAGTACTTTTCGACTTCTTTCACAAAGCTGTCGGGGATTTCGGTGCTTGAGGTGAGGTAAAGTATAATGAAGGTTCTTAGCTTGTCCTCTAAATTTGTGGTCTTACCATCTTTTAAAGTCTCGAGAAATCTTTGGCGGGTTTTGGGTGAGTCTTGACCTTGCTCGATCTCAAAAAACGCATCAAGCCCTTTCTGTTCAAGTTGGGATAGTAGAGCAGCTAATACGGACATGTGTGTGTCAATAACAGCTTTCTTTGATGTAAGTTCCGGCAGCTTGCTTACTGCTTCCTGTATATTGAGTGTATCGTTATTGGAGCTTGGATCCAGCTCGCTTAGTTCAGTTACACCCGTCTTTCTTGTGATTTCTTCTGCTTGAGACTTGTAAGCTGCCAAAGCGGCCTCAACATTTTCCACGGCATCAGGAAAAGGTAGGTGAGCGTTTTCAGACCAGAAGAAGTCTCTAGGATCTATGTCCATTTTTTTCGCTATTTCATGACCTTCGCTGTCCTTGGTTGGGATTGTTATTGTATTCCTGGCCAGTTTAAAGACATCAAAGACTAAGCTCTGGTATATCCATGAATGTGCAAACATTGAAGCTAAGTCAATGTTTCTGTCCAGAATTATTAGAACAAAGCGTTCCAGCGAATTCATCCCCAAGTCAGGGTTTGACCTAGTGTTGATAACGTAGTCCCGCAATTTGCTCTCTAATTTTTGAGCCACCAATTCAGCAGGGCCTCCCTTTGGTGCACGAATAATAGGGATGGAACCAACTGTCATAACCGCGTCGTAAAGACCATTTGCCACCTGATCACAAAGGTTATTAATGGTGTTTTCACCGGTGCTTGGATCGTTTAACTGACGGAATACAGAGGGGATTTCTAGGGAAAAGAGTTCTGGCTCTGTGACCACAAACTCAGTGTATTGATCATACACTTGCTTGATTTTGTCTGCTTTGCCACTTACAGATACCTGTTGGGCGAGATGCTCTAGGAGCTCACGACTGAGTACCGAGGTGAAGTTGATGTAAAAGTCAGAATACTTGTCTTCATTCAAGTCTTGTACTATAGCTTCAACGTTCTCTTTCGTTGGCTGCACAAAGTATACAACGGGAACGTCAGGAAGCGGCGACCTTTTCTGTTGAATGAGACTATGGACGGTCACCCCCGATTTGAGGAGGTCATTCACTCTCAAAATTGAAGAGACAATTGCGGTGCTTTTGGCGTCGAGTACTAAAATTTTCCAAATAACTTCCTGCCCATCCAAACCTGATGTGAGATCCGTCGTTGATGTATCTTGGTTGAACATTAGCATTCTTTCGATAGAGGCTATTCAAAAACCGTTAGTATTCAATTGAAAGACAAGTGTAAGAAACCCATCAGAACATACCAATTTGCCTATCTCTGAGACTTGCAACATCGGGCGAGGCCATGGTATAGTTATTCTGACCTTGTTACCAGATACTTACTAGGCCTTAAAATAAAACACAACACGGTAATATGTTATTGGCGAACAAATACGTCAGACATGACCAAGATGTTGGGACCACATTCAACATGTGGGTCAGTCGTTAGGAGCTGCCTTAAATGAGTGACATTCTTGTTGGATATGTACAAAGTATTACACCATGCTAAGCTTATTGTGGTGGGCCTTCTTTCAAAGTAGATCTACCCGCCCTCAAGAGTTCGTCGCAGAGCAACAAATTGCTAGCGATACCTGTGGAGCCCGTTATAGCGTTTCTAATGACGCGATAAGAGTCCCAAATGCCTTCGATGGTAGGGTCGCAGCTGTCTCCTACGTTGAGGTCAACACCCACAATCCTTCCCTCTTCTTCCTCAAGTTCATCCTGGCATGTAGCTAGTACGTCAAGGGCATCGTAACCAGAGTTTTTAATTAGTGTCTTGGGGACCACTAGTAGAGCTTCTGCGAACGCCTGGATCCCAGCCTTCTTCTTACCTTTCGCGCCCAGCTTGTTTCCGTTGATATTCCTCAGATGGTTAGATGCAGCCAGATAGAAAGCCCCCGCGCCCGGAACGACAGATTTATCTTTAAGCACGTTGGCAACAGCACGAAGACCATCTCTTACTGCGTCTTTGGTCTGAGCCAAGGCGTGATAAGTAGCACCTTTAATTAGAATAGTGCAAGATTTGGGATCTTTGTTCTCTGTGACGTATGTGAACTTTTCTTCTCCGATTGTCTCTTGGTAAACTAGGCCAGAAAATCCCAATACCGAGGGAGACAGGTCATCGACCGAGTTTTGGGCTTCGCCACCAGTGACCAGTTGAAGCCTCTCCATATTACGTCTTTTGGCTCTTCTCAGAGCCAAGATGCCGTGCTTGGCAAGTATGTCAAGAGACATTGGGTCAATGCCCTTCTGGTTAATGATAACGAATCCTCTTTTTGAGTCGAGGCCGCACACCTCGTTTTTGAGATCTATAATTTTCTTCACCTTCTCGTCAACAAACTTTCTTTCACTAGCAGCCAGCTTGTCCCTTTGATCAGCAGAACTGTAGAAGAAGCCAGAGTTCACTTCGGTCTTCTCATATTCCAACGAAACGTTTAGAATCAAGATATGGGCATTCTCAACCCTAGTAGGCATGTCTGGGTGTCTTCCACCGTGGTCAAGCACCAGGCCTCTGATGAAGGATGTATCTCTGGCAGAAAGATGCTGCATTTGCATGATCTCAACCATGTGCAGGTCTAGGGAGCGGCTGTCCGCGTTCTTAACGCTCAGTACGGCATCAGTTACGATTGGAGTTAAAACCTCCGTGAGCTCAGGCGCTACTTTAGTTGAAAGCGAACTTCTAGCCACCTGTAAGAGAAACTCGCGGTCCATGTCCTCTTCGGCTAGCTTGTCGATCTTGTAGCTGTTGAGGAATTCCATAGTCTCGCGACGCGCAATTTCAAAGCCGTCCGTGATCATACGAGGGTGCACGCCTTCTTGAACAAGACGGTGCGCCTGCTTTAGAAGCTCACCCACGAGGCATACCACCGTTGTGGTTCCGTCGCCAGTGATTTCATCCTGCGCAGCCGCAGCCCTAGCAATCATGACCGCAGTTGGCGACTGGATCTGCATTTCCGTCAGCAGCACTTTTCCGTCCTTGGTAAGCTTGATGTTTCCTGCGCTGTCAACCAGCATTTTCAGAGTTCCCTTAGGGCCCAAGTTGGTTTCCAATACCGATTGCAGCCCTTCCGCTGATGTGACATTCACTTTCAAAGCCGCATCTCTTCTGAGAGATTCAGCCTTGGGATTGAGTAATTGTAGAGACATTTTACTCGTGTTGCGATACTTCTCAGTCCTCACCGACCTCTATTTCGAATGATGATCAAGTAGTCCAAGAGCTGATGTGCTGAAATTTTTTAGATTCGCCACTTAGATGATAGGTTACCCGCATTATAGCGTAAATATGTGAGACATCGCTCAGCTCGAACTCCATCAGAGAAACAGTGACGGACATGTATATTTATAAGTCGTATTACATAGGTCTTTTAAATTATGACTAATTGACACTGGAACTTGCATACTTTATCACTTTGTCCGCTGTCTGGGTCCGCCAGGAGACTTCTTGTTTCTGGCAGTTAAGATCTCGACACCGTGCTCAGTGACTAACAATGTGTGCTCGAATTGAGCACTGAGCTTCCCGTCCTTGGTAGCTGCAGTCCAGTCATCGGGCCAGCTAATGTCATGCCAGGTCCCTTCGTTAACCATTGGCTCGATGGTGAAAACCATACCGGGCTTCATTACACCGGAGGTACGGTTACCTGCATAATGTGGAATGCTAGGCGCGCAGTGGAAGAACTTTCCAACACCGTGACCGCAGTAAGTACGTACTACGGAGCACTTGTTGTCTTTTGCGTGCTTTTCTATGATGTCGCCAAGTTCTTGGAAGGTAGACCCGGGTTTGCAGTGCTTGATGGCGGCCTTCAAACATTCGCGTGCTGTCTCCACAGTGTTGAGGGCCTCCTTGGATATGTGGTCGCCGACGTAGTAAGTTTCGTTGAGGTCTGCGTGGAAGCCTTGGTAAAATAGGGAAACATCGAGATTGACGATGTCGCCCTCTTTTAGCACGGTCTGATCTGGGATACCGTGGCACACGGTCTCGTTGACGGAGGTGCACACAGATTTGGGGAAGTTGTAATAGTTTAGTGGCGATGGGTAAGCGCCGCGTTTGATTGTCTCTTCGTGCACAATGCGGTCGATCTCATCGGTCGTTACGCCAGGCCGGACAGCAGCCGCAGCGATGTCTAGCACCTCGCGACCCATCATGCATACTTTACGGATCTTCTTGATTTCGTCTTTAGAGTAAATGATGATCTTATTCGTAGTATCATTACGCTGCTCGTTCGTGGGGAGCCCGTTGTAAACCCATTCAGGCTTCTCGATCTCGTCTGGGACGGTGCGTCTAGGCGTCAGCGGATACGCAGCCCGCAGGTTCCCGGTGTATTTGAACTTAGGGAATGGGTCAAAAGAGTCAGGCTTGTCATCCTTCCAGTGCAGTGACTTGTGCGCTTTATAGCTGTTTCTGTAGCAGCTTTCATTGCAGAACTGCGCATCGATGCCCTGCTTGAGGCAGATAGGACATTTAAGGCCGGAATTGCAAGGCTTTCCACACTGAGAGTCGGAGCAACGGACCGCGACAGAAGTCATGATGATAGTAAGGACTTTCGTCTGCGTTTGTTTGGCTAATAAAGCCTTTAGGAAGCAGCTAAAATTTTGAGTTCAATTTTTTATTATCCATATACAGCTTTAAAGTCCGCGATGAGGCATGGCACGCAACGTACAAAGGACCAGCGCGTGACTAATCTGCAAGGTCTTCAGGCCCAAAGCTCAGTGGTAGAAGGTCTTGCAAGGTTTTGATAACGTGCTTTGAGCCGTCGCCGTTGAACATCACTATTGGCATTTTGAGATCGGCGAATTCCCGTATGACCTGCCTGCAGATTCCGCACGGTGAAATACAAGACTCAAGTGAATCACCACTAATAGCTAGGCAAAGCCAATTGTCGCGGGCACCCGAAGTCACTGCCTTCACGACCGCAGTGCGCTCGGCACAGATCGCGCCACCGTAGCTGGCATTCTCGACATTCGCTCCTAGGATGCATTCTTTGGACTTCAACATGATACAGCACCCTACTCTGAATTTTGAGTATGGGCTGTAAGAGCGCTGACGAGCTTCCAGGGCATTGCGCTTGAGCTTTTCAAATTCCTCAGTAGTCAGATGTTCAAGAGGCGCGTTCATTTGCATGCTTATGGTCTTCCTCGCGGCGAGACAACGTAAAGGGCGACGATACTTGAGGTTATCTAGTTTGACTTTTTGTCATATCTCGATTCCGGTTATCGAAAAGCGCAGGCCATCCAGGGAGTGAAAGCAAGAAAACTCCCTGCACGAGGCGCGGGCTATTTGATTGTTCTGTCTGGCTAGGGGTGCTGAGAAGCGCCAGGAAGCTTGGGCGCACGACGGCAGAAGCTCAAGACAGGACATATTTAGGCACGTGATAGCATGATTTATGAATGTTAGCGTGTTCAGCTTCCAAACAAGCTGCGTTATCCTCAATGGTATGGTTGAAGCCAGCTTTTCTTGTTTAATTTTGATCATGGTAATCAGTGAACCTCGCTACGATTTTTCGCTGAGTGTAGCCCTAACTAGTAGCGTGCCAATGGCAGTTTTCCGAAAAATCAATACCTGAATACCAGTATTCTGTCAATTCTTTTCACCTCAATTTATCTGGAGATTTGACCTGGTCAGTTGTCGTAGACGTCGACCTTTTAACCTCCCTTTCCCACACCTTTTGGGTAATGAGAGCTCCGGCCCATAGCTAATTTGGCGTCTAGCTACCGCAATGCAAAGCTTGAGTGTTGGTAGAACAACAGCTCAGGATCCCCCTGAGACTCCTGCTAGGTTCTCACATAAGAAGCCTGCAGGGTTAGCGACTGAAGCAATTGGTCACGTGATTTTGACCTACAAGAGGTTGATTCCCAAGAAAGAAGATTGGCTCTGCGGTTCACGCATCGCTTACACATTGACCAATTCACTGCATCCTCGGTGCTGGAAGAGACCCAAACTCGAACATCTCCAAAGATTGTAATGCTCTGTGTTTGTGTATATCACGTGATATAACGCGCGACTACGCCTTTCTTGGCGTAGCTCGTAGCTCCCGCACTGAGGGCGATTTCTATCGCAGGCAATTGGCCTGCTAATCGCATCTTAACTGCAGCTGCATGACTCTACTTGTACGAGCTTCTTATCTTGTTGGTCAGTGATGATGCCGCCCACAGTTCGTTTAAACACACGGATCGAAAAATTTTCCCGCGAAGGCTAGTACAATGCGAACATTAAGTGAGGTAACGTCTTCGCAAAGACTTGAGCAATACGCGTCAGCCCCGCCTCGAGCCCCTTAATACCATCTTATGAGTTTCAACAAGTATTGCATACCATGAAAGAACCAACCAGCGGCAGAAGTCCGGCATCTCAAGTGCTAACTTCCAAGGCGCTGGACTCGACACAACACGCCCCGAAGGATGGCCCCAAAGTCAAGGTCAAACGACTCGACTCCCTCTTTCTGATCTCGTATTCTGACGCGTCTGCGAGGCCCCCCGCCACCTTGCCAGCGGTTCATGACTTTCGAGTCTCCTTGTACATCGATATCCCCACAATTGACTACTACAATGACCAGCTCAGACACAACGTGATTTCGAGGATCAACAAGAAGTTTAAAGTTCACAAACTCAAAGAGCAGATCTTCGCTAGCATTACCAACTTTGATGAGCGCACCTGGGACTTAATCTTGAACAACGGGTATCCACAAAGCCCTGTACAGTTCAACTTTTCGGTTTCTTCTAGTGGCTCATTGCGGTACGTCGAGACAATCAAATTCCTCGTTGAATCTTGTTGGGAAAAGATCAGGGCTTCATCAGACCGCGTACATGCCGTATTCAAACTTCAGGTGTCCCCGACATCTCTTATCTGGTTCAAAACATTTTTGAACAAGAATCTTTTGGCTTGCGCTGCTGTCAAGTTTGAAGTCATTGGCAACTATAACATGATCTCATCCTCTACCACACCGTTCAAAGAGTATTACGCCAAACTTAACGACAAATTTACTAAGAGGACGAGCTCTACAGATTTCGATTCCATTATCGTAGTCACTAATAGTACAGGCGTAAAGGCCCTTCTGACCATATTGTCTGATAAGCCTCTTACAAGCTACTTGTCCAAGGACTCGCTGGAAGCCTTACACAGCAACGCTCTATTAAAAAAACCTTCAAAGCCTGTCGCTGCAGATAACGGAGACAGCGACGACGAAACGCCGCTAAAAAGAGATTCTTCATCGCTGCTAAGTTTTCAAAACTCTCTAATAACCTCGAACAAGGACAAATCCGTGAAAGTGCGGACGCCCTTTGTTGGGCGTGTTCCCTACATCAGGCGAGCAGATGCGAAAAGCACGTTCCAATTTGGCACAGACAGCCACAGCACGGATGAAGATTCTGAAACTCAGCCTTTGGAAACGCTAGAACAATTTGAAGAGTCAGATCTAGATGAGGAAGAAGAAGGAGATGAAGATGAAGATGAGGATGAAGATGGTCTGAGCTTTTCTGTGCCCAACAGGCTTTCTAGATGTGGGTCAGAGACCGACTTCGCCTCTAAGCCACCTCAAGAAGGCTCAACGTCACGCAGGTTTAGGTCATTGAGCTTAATGGACCCTGCTTTGCAGGCGCCATTCGCTCAACGAAGCGAGCAGAATGGATCAGGCGCGCCACTATCTACCGAGAATATAGAGAACGAAGCGTGCACTCCAACAGCTAAATTTTTAAACCAGGGCCCAACAAACATATATGTGCACGATGGGCAATTCGGGGAAGGCCCCGCGCCAGGGCCTATAAGAAGACCCAGACGTATGCCGCGCACAAAATCAGCCAATAACGTTAGTATCGGTCTGATACCACCAGAGTTTTTTTCGCGTATCTCGTCACCCTCGTCAAGCAACAGCAGTTCCAATACCTCGCTAACAAACCTGAATATTTTGCCAGGCACATTTTCGAAGCTCTTGGAATCCTCAGGAGACGGCGGAGATGAAGAAGGACCGTCTCTCTTCAAGAGAAGTTTGATTGACAAGTCATTTAAAGAGGTCAAAAAACAGCCTTCTTTTCACTTCGGCGCCAATCCACTAGCTGCCCACGATCTGAACAGATTCGCCTTGAACTTTAGACCAAGCAAAACAATTCCAATCAGTGCCAAAGTTCTTGACGACGAAGATAGGTTAATGTCAGGCCAAAGCAACTTCAACGAGCAGACTTCAGACGAGGAAGCAAAATCCAACACTGACTCTACATCTACTTTGGTGCAACCAGACAGCTTGAAACCTACTTCTTCCACGAACTCACTTGGTTTTCAAAATCTCAAGTTACAAATATATGGAGACAGTGAAAATCCCCCCGGAAATGAGGGCGTAGCACAGGAAAAAGCACCAGAGCCTGCTAAGTCAAAGTCTGCATACAAAAAGCCTAAATTCACACTAGACCTGTACAATGATGACGAGGTTCAATCTTCGGGTGGCTGGCTTTTGGGCGGGAACGCCAAGTAACGTTCTTGAGCAAAAGCCCAACCATTTTGCATCTGTAAATTAAATAATTGTCATTTGGAGTTAATATTTGGATAAAATACGTTCACATGGATATCGGGTTACCGCTCAACTGCGACTTGCGTGGAGTGTTAACGAAATTATTTAACATCACAGAAAACGAGTCACACTACCGCTACTATCTTGTGTACGTCGACATTCTCGCTAAAGCAGTGAAAGACTCTCTCACCTTGCGGCTTTCGCACTGGTGGCATTGGCATTAACAGCTTATCTCAAGCTTTGGATCAGACACTTGTGGTCATTCGGGCTGGTTGAGGCCTGAGCTGATGAGCGAACCTAATGTACACGAGGGCCGTCACCAGAGCCAGGTTGACGGGGAACGTAAAGTGCCCCTACAGGAGCCAAGTACCCCTCCCGACTGGTGGCGGAACTGCTTATACTGGCTTGTAACATTTGAGGCCCGCGAGGCAAGAAAATCTAATTACAGCTCCATGCCGAAGGTTGTTAACTACAACTTTTTTCTGGGCGGTCGTCTGCGAGTGGTCTCTGGTACAGAGCGCCCCTCGCTATTCGTGCTTGTCGCACTATTAGCTCCCATGGTTCTGTATTCAATATTCGAAGCACAGGCACTATGGCGGCTGGGCCGTGGGCATGCTGTGCTAGTGGTATTATTCTACTACTTTTGGGCCCTTTGTCTCGTGTCTTTCATAAAAACAGCCACGAGTGATCCTGGAGTGCTCCCGCGCAACGTGCATGTACCCATAGTGGGTGGGAAATTCGAACTCCCGCGCAGTTACTATAATATAATTACGCTGCCGAGCGCTCATCCAGAAGGTAAAACAGTGGATGTGAAGTACTGCACAACCTGTCGCATTTGGAGACCGCCGCGCGCATCGCATTGCTCTACATGTGAAGCATGTGTTCTTACGCACGACCATCACTGTACCTGGGTGAACAACTGTATAGGCCAGCGAAATTATCGCTACTTTTTGACATTCTTGGCCAGTTGCTGCCTTGCTACAACGTTGTGCATAGTGGGCTGTGCGATCAAAGTCGCACGGGCCACCCGGCTGGATAAGGTGGCTGTGGCAATCCTGCTAATTATCTACTGTGCACTGGGCCTGTGCTATCCGTTGCTTCTGCTGGTCTACCATATGTTTTTGACATCTACTCAGCAAACAACCCGGGAATATCTCAAGCATGTACCATCAAAGACTGCCATCCGCCAGGCGCTGTCAGCTCCTGAAGTTAATCCGTTTGACAAACGTGATCGGATCAAGAACATGGTTTCTCTCATCTGCCAGAAAAGAGGTATTAGTGTGATGAGTGCCCGAGAATC
The DNA here is from genome assembly GCA_030557885.1 of Lachancea quebecensis. Taxonomy (NCBI): domain Eukaryota; kingdom Fungi; phylum Ascomycota; class Saccharomycetes; order Saccharomycetales; family Saccharomycetaceae; genus Lachancea; species Lachancea quebecensis. The sequence goes on along the minus strand of JANIJM010000001.1, from coordinate 30,489 downwards.
CCACTCTGCTGGCGACTGGAGGTTTGTGAACCTGCCGCAACCGCATAGCTTTGAAAAAGTCTGAACACATGACTGCTGGTTAGCATGGTTCCGGGCCGTGGTCCTATCTCATATCTCATCACAAATACGTAAGCTCATCGCGGAGTGTATCCGATGCTTCCTTTTTTCGAGAAATTCGAAAATTAGAATCGGATAGTATAAAAAGACTTTGAGAACAAAACCGATAAAGCTGCAAGCTACAGGTTACAGAAATCAACAAAAGAGTGCGGCACTTCCATCCCCATATTATAATTGCATAGCGATGAAGTTGTTCCAAAATACTCAAGAGTTTTCTTACCCCTGGGAGCAGGTAACAGCTGCCAACTGGAGAAAATACCCAAACGAGGTCTCAACACATGTAGTCGCCGTTGACGTTCTCAGACGCGAGCTGGATTCAACGGGAACGAGGCTCACAAGTGAGCGGCTTATAACATGCCAACAATCAGTACCCAAATGGCTGGCAATGCTTGTTGGATCCTCGAATAAGAGCTACGTGCGGGAAGTCTCGGTGGTAGACCTTAATACGAAGACACTCACACTGCGCAGTTGCAACCTAACGTGCGCGCACTTGCTGAAGGTCTACGAAACGGTCAAATATGAACCCCACGCACTAGACGCAAACAGAACTATCTTCCATCAAGAGGCACAGATTACTGCATACGCTACGATCCAGACGCTGTGCAATAAGATCGAGGAGTGGTCGGTTAAGCGGTTCGGGGAAAACGCATCTAAAGGCAGAAAGGGGTTTGACTCCGTTCTCCGCATGTTAAGTGATAATTGGGAGCAGCGAGAGAAGCTTGTGGACGAGCTCAGCGATTCAATTGCAGATAGGGTTGCAGGAACAGTCGGAGAGATCCGGGCTACCACTGACTCTCTGATAAAGGAAACGGAGATGAAATCAACGTCCCTTGTTTCGAGGTACTACAAGGAGATCCAGCGCGCATTCAATAAGACCTAACGCTCGCACGGAGCTCAAGCATTCACGGGGTGTACACGGACCGTTTGCCGTTCCGTAGGCCCCGCAAAAAAAGTGTAGCAGATATCAAAGCCTCTACCCATTTTAACAGAACTGCATCATACCACACTGTACATAGGAAACTGCTATATAGCCACAATCTAAACATTCATTGCACATCCCAATTAGTTCCGAGGCTTCAGCCGCCTTTGAGTTGAGCTCGAGCGCATTGGCCTAGCTAGTGGCCTAAAAGTTAGTCTGCAGCTTACCCAGAACTCATATGCGACCCGAAAATCTTCCTTTAGCCTCAGAGCAGAAACTCATTTCCTTACTCATTTCACCTTGTCTGATCCTTGTGCTAGCCAAAAATCTGTTGCCAGAAACATCCAGTGCGAAACAGTATGAGAAGCAAATTGGGAAACCTTCCTCAACTGTACTGATGCTCTTCTTAAGCCTCGGAAAAGCACTTGTATCTGTATTTGATTTGCGCTTGTCGGTTCATTAGCAGCTATATCAACCACGGATGCTGTTCTAAATCGTGTACCGAATCCTGATCTAGTTCTGGCTTGAAAGGCATTTAATAATACCTAACCGCGTCTTTAGAAGTATCGGTGCGTGCTTTTCTCCTCGAATAGCTACAGACTCTACTCTTGCAATTGCGCCAGCAACAACTTCACATGCAAGCGAAAGTTAACTACTGTAGAGAAACCCCTACCGGAGACTGTCCAACAAAGGACATTTCATGGAGCATTAATTGTCACTACATTAAACAGTAAGCTGCACCCTGGCACTCTTCCTACTCCTGTAACTCCGGTTCCTCCCATTAGGATCAGCGGTGTCAGCTTCAGAGCTTATACTCGTCCAATCGCTTGATTACGAGCTATCCAAACCACTTGCTTACAGAATCACTAACTCATTAACTCGCTAACCTGCTAACTCACTAACTCAGCATCGTTTCTTCTTCAGCAATGATTCAGAAGCTCAACTACCACGAAGCTGAAAAAAATTTGGAATGCGATGAGATGAGCTCGAACTGTACAGGATCTCGGTAAGCTGGATAGAGTCAAGCTGGAATTCTATCACATGGCTTCCGAGGATACAGGGTCTCAGGTCAAGGCGCGGATTGACCACAGCGACGTCGAGCAGCTAGTCAAACTAGAGCCGAATTTGAACGACCATGAATTGGAATTAACGCTGCACACGCTTTTGACGCAGGCTAACGACAATCCGGACGTGGACGACCCGCTGCACCACGCGCTCGAGAAGGTTATCTCGGAAATGGAGCTGCCGGAAATGATGGTTGGGCCAGCTGCGGGCTGGGGACCCCTGGAGCCGGACCAGGATTCGGTGCTGGAGTCCCCTACGCACCTTACTGTGGAAAACATCTTAGCCGGCGATTCGCTGCACAATTACGATGCCCGGGGCAAGAAGAGGACTTACGACGATGCAGAAAATGAGCATGAGACTGAACGCGATCCCCTATGCGACGTTCGTCCCAGGGAGCCAAATCCAGCGCTGCAAAATGTGTACGAGACTCTCTCTCCGGAGTCGCTTTCGCCGATCTCTGACTCAGGTTACAAGCAGAAAACTGCCCATCCAGCAGGCCCCGCTGCGGTTGTAAGCGTGGGCGCGCGGCCCATGCCCAAACCAGCTAGCGTGGCACAGAGCACCTATCAAAATGGGACGGAAAAGAAGCATAAGCCAGCCGAGCCGCCCTCCAAGCTCACGAACGAGTTCACAATGCTACAGGTGGCGGACGTGAAGAAACGCATTATAAACACGCACAAACTCATGCTCAACTTCAACTTCCTAAAGGACGGATACGCCAGAACATGCGTGGAGCTCAAACGAACACTGTTGAGGCTAAAACAGAGTGAGGTCCATAGAGCGCAGCTGCTGCAAGAAAACGAGCGTTTAAAAAGACTAGTCATCGAGCAAAACGATAAGCTGGAGGGTGTGCAAGCGTCACAGCCCGCTAGCCTCACGTGAGCTCGCATCATTGCATATACAACTTGTACAGTAATATTACCGTCATGATTCGATAGATATATCGCAGACAGGCTCCGACGAGCCAGTCACCAAAGCGGCCGCCGCGGCGTTTCAGCGGGAAACACACGTGCTGCTCCGGCACTAGACAAGCATTGCCCACAGCGAGAAGCGATAATTGCTTGCCGCTTTAATGCCAGCATTCTAAATGCAAGAGACGCATCTCAAAACTTCACTATACATTCTGTTGAATTACACAGTTTAAGCCTTGATCTTGAAGGTGGAGTGACACTTACCACAGTAGTGTCTGTCCTTGTGGTTAGCCAAGAAAGTACCAGCGCCACAGTTTGGACACTCTCTTCTCAACTTGGTAACCTTACCCTCAGAGTCGACCTTGAAGTAGTTCAAGACAGCAAGCTTGACCTTCTTGTGCTTGTGCTTGATCTTCTTTGGGGTGGTGTAGACCTTCTTCTTTCTCTTCTTACCACCACCTCTCAATCTTAGCACCAAGTGCAAAGTGGACTCCTTCTGGATGTTGTAGTCAGACAAGGTTCTGCCATCCTCCAACTGCTTACCAGCGAAGATCAATCTCTGTTGGTCAGGTGGGATACCCTCCTTGTCCTGGATCTTGGACTTGACGTTGTCGATGGTGTCCGAAGACTCCACCTCCAAGGTGATGGTCTTACCAGTTAAGGTTTTGACGAAAATTTGCATCTTGGTTTGTCGGCAAAAAGTGCTTCTTTCTTACCAAGTAGCTTGATTTCTAGCTTTTGAATGTACAAGTTACGCTCCATGCATTGTTCCTGTTAAATCTCAATGTTCCCGTGAGCTGTCGAAACTGCGTTTGTTTGGATATGTCCCATGATCAGTTGAATAAATTTCCGAATAATATTAATTTTCATATATTGTATCCGGAAGTTATGGGTGTTGGAAGCAGTCCAATGCGTTTCTATGACACGAAATAAAAAAGTGATACAAGAACTCTCGTTAACCACCACCGGGACAGCGGTATAGCCAGTCAAGCGTGCCCTTGACTTAAAGTACGTACTTAGAATCATTTAATAGAGAACTCACCCGCCTTGAAATACCGAAAAATGTACAACGACCGTTTTGGGTTGGAAACGCGCAGTGCGGAATACTGGATGTCTAGTTCGCATCTTAACACAACGGTGGGGACGTCAATCGCCTAAGCTCCTTTCGAAAAAGGTTGTGTTGTGTGACAGCAATGCTCTCTGCTTGCTTGGCAAATGTGGGGTGATAAGGCTTCTGACATTAAAATCCGAGGTTGGTTCGGGGTCTACCTGTGGCTCGTATGACATAGACTTCTGAAATGTTTAAACGCAGCGCAGCATAAAGGAGCCCCTGAGGTTAAGATAAGTGAGCTTGAGGCAGTAAATGTCACGAGAGCAGTGTACTGATTACGATCACCAATTCAGGATTTTTGAAAAGCAAGAAGAATGCATCGCTCCGTTGGGCTTGCAATAGCGCCGTCGCATTCGCGAAAAGCATGGCGGAAGTCAGGCACTAGGAGTAATTGCTCTATGCTGCTAGGAGCTGCCCTCCGCGCGTCGAATACATCACACGTCCAGGTCTGAGTCACCTTCATCTGTTTGGTTTGTCCTTGTGCCCCGAGGCTGCATTTTTCTCGCCAAAACGCCGCATTTGAATAGTATAGCTTCAAGAGCACTAGTCTCAAAGTCGTCAGTTTGGTTTCCGAGGCGCGTAAAACCTACTATCTTGTCTCTTTCCAAACCATTCTTATACGCAACCACACATGGCAGAACTTTTATCTCGAGCCTAGCTACAAGGAAGGGGCACTTTTCTACACTTATTCTGAAAAAACGCGTCATTAAATGCTTCTCGGCGAGTCTTTTTAGCTTGGCATCCATTGTAGCACACTTCTGGAAACTTTCCAGATAAAAATGGATCACCACCTGGTCTGTCGCCGTTGTTAGTCTCATCAATTCGCTTTCATCTGTCATAGTGACTACTTGACCATATTGCTCGGACTCGACATTATGCTTCATTTTCTTCATGTCGTCGGCTATCTGCTGCAGCCGCTGCTCTCTGTATTTTTCCATAAAATCAGCGTCGTCTTCCAGCTCACCTAGAATCTCATCCAAAGAAGCGTCATCATCATTAATCTCGGATGCCCGGCCTTTCGCCTTGTCCACAATGCTTTTTTCGTAAGCTTCAAGTTGATCCAAAGGCATTTTGTATTGCTTGTTAGCCGGTCTTCGATTCTCCGGTGTGCTAAGTAGCTTTTTTTTTAAATCTATGATTCTAATCATCAATATCCCTTCTTCAACAAGAGGAAAACTCGAAGTTCCCTGCAAGCATCATGAACTCCTTGTACGAGCTAGATCCCAAGCTCCGGGAACTGCTTACTCTAGATAATTTCCTCGGTGGTCTAACAGTTCATGAGTTTGTGCACAAAATCAGTAACGAAAACTCCTTGAAGGATAGAGCTACACAGGCGGGTTCATGGGAACACGTTGATCCTAAGCCTTACATTAGAACGTTTGAGTCTACTGTGAAAGAATTGAAAAGGTTAAGCGTTGACGCCGATAGTCGAAAGGAACAATTAGAACAGGAAGTGGCTAAATACGAGCTGCTACATTCTCAGCGAGTATTACAACTGTCAGGGAACCTCAAGTCTATTGTCAAGGATACGGGAGATCTTGATTCGAAGCTCACAGATGTGACGCAGGTCGTGTCACCCTTGGGTGAAAAGCTTGAGAAAGCTATCAAGCGGAAGAATATGTATATCAAATCAGTGGAATTGATCTCTTATTACTCTTCATTCTTTTCTCAAGGCTCCTCTGAAAACTTGGAAAAGCTCCGTGTGTCTGATAACTGGAAGCCGAGGGCACGAGCTGCAATATTAGTCAAAAACCTTTTGACGTTAGCAAGAAAGGTAGAAACCAAATCTCTACCCACAACTTTAACCACAACGGCTGTAATCGAGAAGTACTCTGAAAACATGGAGAATGAACTGCTTGCGGAGTTCAATTCTGCATATCGTGAAAGCAACTTTGATCAATTAAACGAAATCGCGATCATTCTCAATCACTACAATAACGGTCTCAACGTTATTCAGAGTTTCATAAACCAACACGAATACTTTGTAGACACTGGGGAGGAAGAGCCGCTTTTTGATGAAACTTTCAAGAGCAGGATCACAGACATGAACTATCATGGTATTTGTTACGATAAGTCAATGGTTACAACTTTGGATGAAATAGAATCATTGATCAAAAACGAATCAAAAGTTGTGAAGAAAGTTTTTGAAAACCGTAGCGCGTTTGTGTTACAGCTATTTATTCAACGGATATTTGCACAAAAAATAGAGCCTAGGGTCGGAGATCTATTAAACGCTTCGTTGTCCCTTTCCAATTTAGCGTTTGTAAGAATGCTGTATGCTTTGCACTCGCTAATTGGTCAGTTCGTCAAAGACCTGACAGAATTTTTCCAATTTCTCAGCTTAGATGCTGAGGGTGACTTGGTTCCAACCTTGGAACGCTGCTTCTCTGACCTTTTTGCAAAAACCATTTATGACAGATCGAAATATTTTGACCTAGAAAAGCGTAGTCTAGAGACTGCCCTGTCACTCAAAACTTCTACTTTCTCGATGGCTCATGATAAAGAAATATTTGCGAGAGCCTTGAGTAACAAGCTTGTCAATGGGGCGACCTTTTCGCAGGATATTGACCTACAAGACTACAACTCATCTTCGAATAGCAAGCTCTCTCAAATCAACAATTTCCTCAAAAGCCATTTAGAGCGAGACAAGAGGCCGACATATTCTGATGTGCCATTTCAAAACCTTGCTAATGGGGGCGATGTTAATAACTCTTACAGCGGGACGTCAGCCACTGGTTTTTCGCTGCAAGGCATTGATGGCATGCTCAAGTGCGCTATAGAGTCTATTGCGCGGATAATGGAACTGGTACCAAGCAAAGCCAATGAGTATACATATGAAATTGTGGAAACGGTTTTAATGGGCACGATAGGCTCTTACGTTGAAGCCGGCTTAGAGGTTGCATACACTGAAATGACAGAGCAAGATATATCAAAGTGTTCAGATGTGAATTTATCATACCTAGAATACGTTTCAAAAGCGTCTGAAATGCTAAGTCTCATATCAGCATCTGTTAAAACAGTCGTTCTACCTCTCTTCGTGAACGCTCCGGATATAAAGAAAGGGATTATAAGCTTGACAAATCACTACATCAAAAAGTGCGAACTACTTATAAACATCATGATAGAAGAGACAATACATGGGTACTCCCAGAGGTTCGCATTTTCTCTCTCGAAGCAAAAAAAGAAAGACTTCTTGCCTAAAGCCCAAGATATCTTGGATCAGGATACCCTTCCCGCTTCAGAAATAGTTAAAGATCTCCGCAATCTCTATTCTCAGGTAAGTCTTTTCCTAAAGAATGAAAATTTAACATCATTCTTGCGGCAGGTTGGCATTATTCTTTATAGGTTCCTTCTTGAACATTACAAAAAATTCCAGGTGAGTTCAGTGGGCGGTATTATTGTGACGAAGGACATCATTGGTATCCAAACAGCAGTTGAGGAGTGGTCCGTAGAGGAAATCCTAGGCGATTTCGCAACTCTAAGGGAGCTGGCTAATTTATTTACAGTGCAGCCAGAGGAGTTAAGCTCATTGACTAGTGAAGGGCGTCTTGCTTTAGTGGACCGCTCTACAATATCAGCATATGTTGCGAAACGCGAAGATTTCAATCAGGACAGTTTTGTTAGCAAGTTCAAGATGCATTTAAGTTAAGTTCATGGTAGATAAGTAAACTAAAGCTACGTTGGCGGCCTTAGATTCGTTTGTAGTAAAATACAAAAACTAGAAATATCATTAGAGTCATCAAAGCCACGTTCAAAGTAAATCGTTTAAACTTCAACTTATTGTGTGTTGCGAACAATTCGTCGAGCTCTTGGGGACTTGAGCGAGAATCGTATTTCTTGTTTGCAATTGGAAGAACATTCACAAAATCTCTGCCTCTTTTGTCAAAGGTCGAACCGACTAGTCTATTGAATGAGGCGGGGTGGAAATGAATCCAAAAGAACAGTAGAACCGTCAAAACATAAGAAAGGACATACATTTTAAGGGGTTTGTAAGGGTCAGGCAGGTAACAGATGTCAGTGTGGTACGTTTCAGATGCAAGCGAATCATCTGGGTTATAAAGCGACATCAGCTGAATAGCTGGTTTCGATACACCCATGTTCATTGCGCAGGACTTCACTGTGATCTCCTCGGCAGTTTCCTGCCCTGTTGAAGATGAATAAGTGTGTCTAATGTGGCAATAGTCGTGGTCGTCACCTGAAAACACTATGGAGGGGCTGATCGTTTGTAAAACTTCCTGGCTCAGTTCATTATCAATAACTGTTTGATATTGTACTCCCTTCATCATTGGGAAAGGTTTTTGAGATTCACGTTTGGAACCACAAGTTTGCAGGCCTGGATCCCTAAACAATGGAACATGTGTCAACATGATTCTTGGATATTTCTTGGGAACAGACGCGAATGAATCTAAAAACGCGCGTGGTACGGCCGATACATTCTCATTCTTTGTATCCGACAAAGAAATAGTATCCAATAAAACAATTGTGTGGTTTCCGACTTCCCAAGCGGAAGATGGGTCCCCAAAGTAGAACTTAAACCTGGTAAGGCTGTTCTCAATTACTGTGTCTCCGAACCCGATATCGTGGTTTCCGGGAAGCGACATGACAGTTAGGCGATTAGGTTTCTTTGGAAAAATTCTATTGAAACGCTCATACTCTTTGAACCAATCGCTGTCGTTCCAACGTCTACCACCATCGAATAGGTCACCTAAGAAAAACGTCGAGTCGGGATCCAAGTAATAGTGCAAATGCTTCCAGTTACGTGCATGATAGTTGTCCAGTAGCTGTTGTGTAAAGTAGTTGACTATCCACGGCCTGCCAGGGTATGAATGTGCATCCATGATTTGTGGATCTGCAAGCAGGGCCATACGATGCGGGCTTGCACTGCTTGGCCACTTCTCCCACTTGGACCATTGGCAACGACTCATTGCACGTTTGATGACCGTTCTTTCATAGTATTGGATCAAGCACACCCAAATACATAAGAATGAAATGAGGTACTTCCACTGCAACTTCGCCAGTATTGAGCTCCCGTTTTTCTCCTTGGGGCGCAATACCTTGTTAATCCTTCCTCCGTCGCTGCCAAAAGAAGTCGTGCTCTCTTTATCACGTCTCCGGTAAGGCATCTGGTTTATTTTAGGCCAGTTGGAAGACTATGATGCGTAGTTTCCCGTCTTTTTAGTATACTCAAAAATAGTAGACATTTTTGTTTATTGAATATCATATTTATCGATGTCATTGACCCGCTTCAGATGACGATGAGTCGAAAGCCTGAGCGAAGGTTGAGACCTAAGACGCCCGTTGCAGTCAACCAGGATGAGCTCTTCGACTTCGATAAGCCTGAATACGAAGTTTCTCCTTACAGAAAGCTCAATATCCTACCTAGAACTGCCATTCCGGTTTTGGGTTATCAACCAGATGAAACTAGGCACACGGAAAACCAAGAACTAGCCCGCAAGACATTAGAAAGCAGAGGTATGACAATTGAAGTCGAGACTCATGTTTTAGACGCACTTGAGCCAAGTCCGAGTGACCGCTCTTCGGATCCCTTAGCAGACGAGTTGTACTTAACGTTTCACAAGAAGATGCAGAAACAGGAAAATCGAATGCTTAACCAAGATAGGCTTCAGTCTGAAGGCGAGGCAGAGCGTTTGAAGGTGATATATGAAGAGCTCGGAAGTAGCAATTGGGTCAAATCCTTAACAAATACCACAATCGTTAAAAATCCCGATGATCCGCACGAACTGGAGTTGAAAAGAGGTTTAACAAAGGAGGCCATAGACCAGATGCTCGAAAAGTTCAAGGACATGAAATCCAGGGCAATGCTGCTACCGCGCAGCGGTAAGCACAGCCGTCCTTTGGGTGTTAGCAGACGTATAGATGCATACAAGCCACCAGAGAATGCATTTTGTATAAATGCCTCTTCAGACGAAGAGGAAGAGCTTCTGACACTGTCGGAGCTTAAGAAATATCGTCTCGAGACTCGAAGAAAACGATATGGAGGCCCTGTTGTTATTCAATTCCGAAAAAGCCAGGCTACGAGCTTCAAATATGCAATAGTTGCGGAGCCTCTACAATCAGCATACATTGTCAAATGCTCAAAAGAGGAAAAAGAGATTTGGTCAAGGGAAGCAGAATCTCTCCCAGCCAAAATCGAACACTATGCGCCATTTCCTAAACAATACTATTCCGCTAAATCTGCTACTAGATCGACAAGGCAGGGCCCTGGCGATCAACTTGCTTTTAAGGCGGAGGCTCCTCTGCCGACCAAGAACACGCCACCGAAGAGGAGTTCATCCCAATTTTCTCCAAAGAAGACTCGAAAAAGGAGTAAGGCACCTGCCTACGGCCATTTGGACATAGTACCCTCTCATCGTTGACACGAAAGGACAGCACTTGAAAACTTAATTATTCTAATCATTTTCCGCTAAAATGTGATTCCTATACCATATCTCGCAATCAAAATCAGACGGTGTACACTCGAAAACCAGATTGTTCTTTTTAGACTCAGCAGGCTGGCTTTTCAACTCATCCTCCTCAGCAGTTTCGACTGTGGCGACATCTTCATCTGATACTCCAAATTTTTGGTAGAGAAATGCTCTTAACTTGAACAAACATGCGTGTGAAATTATAAGGCTTGAGACGCCCTCGTTGTTTACCTCATCCGCAGACCCTTGGACCTCGTCTTCGATAGCTTCTCCCAAATCCTCGATCCTTCTATCGAATATGCGAATAAGCGTGCACACCTCAAGCAAGTTTTCGTAAGTCAAGGCGCTCATGGTATTGCAGAGCAGTAGTATTTGCTCCTTGGGGAAAGACGTCAAAGGCTCGTTCAAATAAGAAACTAGAGTCTTAGTCACTGCTTTGAGGAACCTTGTATTTGTGGGACTGGAAGTAGCAACGAACTCTTGCATACCTCGTAGGAACATGCTGTTATAGGGCAATCCATTATCTTGAAGCCATTTTGAATGCTCCAAGCCCATTTTCATGCCAGAGCTAAGATTGCTAAACAACATGGAACTAGTTTTCATTTTGACGCACTCAAGCGCTGTCAAGGCAAGCTTTCTTGTCTCAGCATGGGGAGAGGCTGTTAATGCAATTATGGTAGCAGTACTGTATGAAGGATTAGCATACCCCAGTCTAAGAGTAAGGCAAGTGAAGTCCAAAGCAATGCATGACCCCTTCACGTCTTCAAGAAAGGCAACTTTGAGCACGTTTTTTAGATAGCGTGAGGATATTGCAGAGCATATGGTGTCATTAGGCTTTTCAAAACTGAACGATCTGCTTCTGTTTATCCTTGAGGGAGTGCGAACTGTGGGTCGAGCCAATTTAAAAGATTTGTGTTCTTCGAGTTCAAAAAATTCGTGAAAACAACGTATCATCACCAAGTTCAAGTCCAGCAGCCCAGAAGAAAACTCTCGATCAATTACCTTTAAGACGTGTCGAGAATTGAACAGTTTAGGGAATGAAGCGGCAACCTTCAATAGGCATCTGAGAGCCACCTTTCTTATAACAAATGAAACCTCATTTCTAGTAAAAACGAGCAAGCACTTTGTGACATATTCGAATATAGGTTCCCTTGTTTTCAGGTTTGGAAAGTTTTCTTCTGTGTTTTCAAATGAGCAAGACCTTGCAAAGCCTGCTGCAAGGTAAAGTAATTTTTGGATCTTTCCGTCAGCGGGCACTGCACTTGGATCCTTTGATGCTAGGTTGATGTAAGGAGAAAGCTGCGCGAGACAACTTGAGCAAGCCCTCGACACCCTGGACGCATCACCTCGGTGTTTAACTATAGACCAGCACAGGGGCAAGGCTTCTTCCAGTTCTAGGGGAGTCATTCTAGGAAGTTTGCCTAGTACAGTTGTCTCTAAATCCACCAAGAACTTAATTTTGAAGTAGGATAATTTGGAAAAGCTATTACTCAGGACTTTTAGGATATAATACTGCAAGCTCGACTTCTGAGGTGTCAATAAGTAAGGGTAAAGGGTAGCTATGTGGTCTTTGGTGACAAATGCATGATCGCTTGATGAGATGACTGAGAGCAGTCGGAAAGTATTGAGCTCTGCATCTTTATGAGCCTCAAGATTTTTACCAGACTCGGCTTCGTAATGCAAGTTGATAGCATCATCAACTACTCTCCCTGTAATAATATGAGCAGATGCCATAATTTTCGTCAGTTCAGCAGGCTCATGAAAAGCCTTATTGAGAACGAAATCATTCAGGAAGCCATCGAACAACTCTGTAAAGCCTTCTTCAAAACCAACGATGGAGGAGATAACATGCGTTATTTCTCTAGCTTTATTATTCTGTTCTTCTGGATTAGTTTCAATTTCGCTCAAAATCAAGAACCACCTTTCAAGCAAGGCAGTTTGAGCTCTCTCAACTATACTATCCTCTTCATCTTCTGTTCTTTTCAAGATCCTTGCCGCAACATAAGCTTTTGTGTTTAGGTTTTGGCAGTTGTCATAAATCTCGATGTTTAGCTTGAGAACGTGTTTTCTAATTGAAGCGCTGTCATCATTAAAATTGATGTTGATAAGATGGAAGAATTCAGTGTATTGTGAAAGGCTCAGAAGATCAAGAATTGCGGCTTTCACAGAAGGAGAAGAGTCTTTCAGGCGCTGCTCGATCACCAATTGTATGGAATCGTCAGCAAGCAAACTGGGATCCTTGGAAATCAAGGGTGTTAAACACTTGATGGCCCCTGACCTCAGTTTCACTTTCTGTTTTCCAAGCAATGACAAAATAAGTTTCACGTAGGGATTAAACAAGTTAATCAATTCGGACAAATGCAATGTAGTAAAATAATTCAATTGGACATTTTCATGAAGCTTCGCTTCATCATCAAAATTATTATCGGCCTGCGAAATTAATGGTGTTTGTAGCAGGGATGCGGTTTCCATGATAGCGCGCTCTTTCCAATCACTATTGGAAGGATCCAGATCTTTCAACGCAACAAGAAAGGCAATTTGTCTATCCCAAAAGCTCTGTGTTTGTGCTGTCCAGTTTCCGTTAGAATCCATGGCATTGATGCAATTTTTGAAGGTGTTCATGGCACTGCTTAGCAACTGCGGGTTGCTGTGGACACGAAAGACGGTTAAGGCATCTGAAGGGCTCTGTAGGCGTACATTTTGGATGCCACTTCCAATATGTGAAATAGCTTGTAAAATTGAGGATTCTTTTATTGAGCTAGTTTGTTGTGAGGGGCTAAAAGCGAGAAGAAGCTTTTTGGTTAAAGACGCAAGCAATATCTCCGCAACACTCCAGTTGGGCCGAGCAATCATCGAAACTAGGTCTTGCACGTAGTTATCCAAGATAAACTTTTTCGATGAGTTGCCGGAGAAACACTTGTTGAGAATGGAATTGTTAATATGCTCGACGAATGTTGACAAGAGCTCATGTTGTTCTTTGAATAATGACAGAAAATTTTCCACACTTTCTGTGTCCCAGTGACTTATTTGACCTCGCAGTTTTGAAGAATTTATGGTTTGTAACATGGAAACAAGAGTGACAAAAAGATGAGTAGCATAAAAGGAGTTGTCGACTTTCTTCAGCTTTTTTTGGATTCTGTTGCTTGGTAAGAACTCTAGCCTGAACAGAAGTTCGTCGATAATAAAAAGCTGTTGTGATGGAAGGCTTTCGAAAATAGATATTAAGCTTTCTGAGCTCTCAATCTTCAGACTTTCTAGCCATGTTGCTGTTCCAGATGTTCCTGCCAAATTGTTTGGAGAGAATGATAGTAAGTCGGATAATAAATAAACTATCCTAGTTATCAACCCCTCTTCTTGCATTGGCTTTTTTTGAATGTATGAAGATAGCAAAGAAAGTAATGTCTTCAACTGGATACAGTCTTCGCTGCTAGCTTTGAGATGGGTCTCGGCCTCTGCTAATCTGTCGTTAATCCTCGACAAAAATGAGATAGCAGAAGTAATGTAGCGCTCGAGATAAAGACGCTTCTCGCTGACGTCGAGTAAGAAAATCATGAATATGGAGAAAGAGCACTTGAAGGCAATCCGGTTGAACGAGTTGGCATCTCCTTCTTGCAGAATAACGTCAACACTTTCAGAGCAGACATTTAAGATTCTGCTCAATGTCTTTATATCCAAGACATTTGATACATCTGACATTGACGAGACGTTTTTCAGGATTATGAAAATCCTCTCGGCGCTTGTTTCTGAAAGGACGTAACGTGGACCTAGTTTAGTCCAGAATAGTTGGTTCGCAGTATCTGCTTCAGAATCTTCGTTTCCAATGTAGGACATGAGGTCTTCGAGGTCTTTTATGTGTTGTATCCCCAGGGCTGATTGATTGAGTGAGAACTCTTCATAACCGGCCTTTAGTTTCTTGGGTGTAAGTCGGAGTTCCACGTCCCCATACTCGCTACCTGCGGTCTCACTGTGCTTGGGGTTTGCAGCTTCTTCGCCAGCATCAGACTCGCCGCCTTCAGAGTGTTTCCTCTTTAGACTTGAAAAACAATCGGTGTCCAAAAACTGTATGGCCTTCTCTGACAGACCCTCATACAAGCTGAGGGTCGGGCTTTCGGAAAGGATTTGTGCTGGTTTCAGTGCTCTGAAACGGAGGCTGAGCTTTCCGTTCTTGACTAACGATGTAAAAGCCTTTTTTTCTGCCTTGCTGTGACCCTGTAGTGTTTCGCCGAACGCGTCTTCGCTCAATGTGGGATACAATTGCAGCGACGACCGTAGCAGCTTCGTTAAACCACCCTTTGGCACAAGATGGTTCAGTGGCTGATACTCCAGACACTCTATCAAGCGTTTGGGTATGTTTGTGCCGTCTCCAGGAAATGATGCCATTTTAGCCGCCTTCAAGAATTCTCTTTTTTAATGTATGGTGGCTACTTCTTGGACACTAAGTCGTACTAAGGTCTCGCTCTCACCGCCCTGTTTCTGCGTTTTCTTGAAGTAGAGGATGCACAACAATAATTCTTCACGCGTTTACGCTCTTGCCCCTTCTGATCTGCTAAGTTCGAGAGATCAATTATGTTTTATAAGTATTTTATCAGCATCTATCAGCAAATTTGATAATTAACTTAGTATACATGAACCCGCATGTCCCGTAAAGTACCCATTAACTTAGTATACGAAGCTAGAAACTATATCATAGTTAACAAGCCACCAGGAGTATTTTGCCAACCCCCTGACCGTAATGTATGGCACAAATTGCAATACAAAGAGCCACCGGTCTTACTGGACCTTCTAGAGTCTCAAGTTCCAACTTACACCGCTGACTGGCGGTCAGTACATAGGTTAGATACCAATGTCACTGGAGGAGTACTAGTAGCTAAGAATAAGAATGCGGCGGCGATGTTTTCTCGATATCTGAAAAAGGGCGGTAATCATGGTTATAAGCTAACGCGGAGATATGTGGCGCTTGTCGATGGAAGTACTGCAAATTTGCCTGATACGGGGACTATTAGTGAGCATGGAAGAATAAGCAAGTTCAAGAAAGCAGGTCCGCAGGTGCTGGTGCTGCAACTATGTACCGGTAAAAAGCACCAAATAAGACAGCAGCTGTCTCAATGCCTAAAGCTCCCTATAATAAACGACTTGAAGTATGGTGGCCCACAGGTTGCTGGCGTCAGGCACCAAATTGCACTTCATTCGGCCTTCATCCAAACTCAAGTGGGAGTTCAGCAGCAGACCCACCTGGTCCCTGTGGTGAAAAAGTGGAGAAGCTTGTGGTCAATGTACGTGGACAAAGAAGGCCATTTCTGCCCGCAGATACGGCGTGTTTTGACTGAAGACTGGGGTTAGGTTGCGTGTGCGACAAAACAAGCCATTAGCCTTTCTAGAAGTAGGGTATTCATTTCTTGGTCTAGGCTGATAGCAACGACGAAGCTTCGAACATCTTCACGCCCCAGCCCAAAAATTGATGTGAGCCTAAAGCGCTCTAGTAGTTTCATAATATTTTCTTCGCATTCTAACTGCAACCAGCTCTTCTGCTGATCATCCAAGGGCACGCGAGGAGGGCCCATTGTGGTGTCAGTGGGAAAGACAATATGTCGAAGCGTCAAGAAGAGACCAGACACCCGAGAAACACTCGCCAGCTTCGTTTTCACAAAGTTATAAAACAATTTGTGTAAGATCCTGTTGACTGGCGATCGCCGTGCCGTCAAAGCCTGACAGTACTTGCAGAAGGCGTAAAGAAGCGGTTTGCGGCGTTCAAAGGCAGTGAAGCATTTCACAAATGTAAAAACGTAACGGTGGAGGAAGGGCTTAGAATCTGCGGGAAACTGCTGGTCGTTTTCTGAATAAACGTAGGTCTTAAGGCACACCAACCTTTGACGCCAGCTTTGTGAATTTTCCTCGCGTGATCCTCCTGGGAGCGGTGAGCCAGGACATGCCAAAGATCTTGCGACTTTGTTTACCGCTTCGAGTA
Organism: Lachancea quebecensis; assembly: GCA_030557885.1. Classification (NCBI taxonomy): domain Eukaryota; kingdom Fungi; phylum Ascomycota; class Saccharomycetes; order Saccharomycetales; family Saccharomycetaceae; genus Lachancea; species Lachancea quebecensis. The sequence continues at coordinate 13,976 of JANIJM010000001.1, read as the reverse complement.
CTAACGAAGGGTCGGCAATGCTATGCAGGATCCTATCGCATAAGAGATCTTCGAAAAGGGATCGCAGAAAAGCCGTCTGTAGATGGGACTCGCTCTTTAAAAGTGAACACACGTAGCTTGAAACACGAGCTCGATCATAGTCCGGGTCGAGCAATGCCCTTTCCCTGGCCTCGTCGCACCAACCGTCTCGTGCAGCGCGTCGTACAGCACGTAAGTGTTGAGTTAGCAACAGTGGTACATCGTCCAACAGAAGCGACTCCCATTCAATTTCATGCTCTTCAAAGTGGCAAAGTAGCCGGTCAATGATGTGGTAAAGCTCACATAGAAACTCCGGGTCTGTCGATGGTATCTTGGGCCCAAACCACGAACAAACAAAATTCTTGAAAACCAGTGCAAAAAACGCATGGGCCGCCAGCTTTGCACTGTTGCAAGTTTCTAATTGTGCATGTATTTGCTTGGGGTAAGCCGAGCAGCACAGTTCCCGAAGGTATTCTGGAGTATCTTTCTCGAAAGATGATAGAAACCTTGTCTTGCCGAACTCATTGAGAGTTTGGTCAGTTCTGCTCTTCACCTTGCGATGAAACCTAGAGATCAAACTTGAGTTGGCATTGTAGAGGATAGTAGGCATCCGAAAGCTGTACAGGTGCGCGCTCTCCACGGCTGCTTGGCAGTTCGTTAATTAAATTTCCATAATATAGCAGTTGGAAAACGAATCTTTATCTTCAAGTTCAACGGTCGGCAAGATGGACGATGAGTTGTGCTCGGCAGACCTATCGGAGCCCGTCGTAACCGCCTTAGAAGATCCGTCTCGCATACATTACAAGGATCTTTGGCTTAAAAGCCCACCTGGTGCAGAGCAGCGGATCCTGGAGCTTTTTAGTTTCGGCAAAGTGAAAGATGCTGGGGCGGAGTTGCAAATGCTACTGACAGCGACTATGTGGCAAAAACTGCGACGGCTTACCATGCTGGCTTTGAGCTGTCAAGTGCGCGTTCTCAGCTATGAGCAAATCCGCGACGAGTGCGCGCTGGGCGCGTGCGACGAAGCAGAGCAGCTGGCGATGAGTCTTGGCAACCTCGTGGAGCTTAGTATTGATCAGGTCAAGCGACAAGTAGTCGTACGAAAGTGCTGCGACTGTCGCGATGTGTACAACGGCGAGCGGCCGCTGACGGTTGTGGGCTCGCCCACGGCGTCTGGCCAAGAAATACTACAGGACCTGCGGAGATGGCGACGTAAGCTCAACAACGACATGCTGTGAAGAGAAATAAATAAAAGGCTATAAATATGTGTGTGATTTTTCTAGTGATGCGAGGCCTTGTCAAAGCGGCCGCTCTCTTCTGTGCGGGAAATTCAGATCATTCCTTGTCCTCCTTCCCCGCGTTCCACAGCGCCTTGACAACGCCGGTAATACCGTTCTCCTCAGTTTCGAGCTTGTAGATTCCGACGCCGCCGACCAGCGACCCCAGCGTCAAGAGGTACATCGCGTAGTTGTGGTTCTTACCGTAAACGCGCTTGGGGATGTAGTCAATAATGCACGACTGGAAACCCACGTAGCCATGCGCAAGCAGCACTGAGCACAGCAGCGAGTCGGCAACCACGCTTAGGTCCGCGCCGCAGGCCAGCCCGCTTCCCACAAGCGGAACCAGTGCCACCGCTGTGAAACGCTCAAAGTCCCAGTGTACCGACCCGTGCAACTTGTCAGGGGGCGGAGTGAACGTTGGATCGTTCACATCGCCCTTCACTCCACCTGGAGTGGGGGGCAACGTCGACAAGAAAGGAATAGTTAGCGACCTCTTGCTAGTGCTGTGTAGCGTTCTCATGGCCGCGCTCCTCGCCATTAAACCTCTGGAAAACATTTTTGTGACTTGTTCTTAGCTTCTAGACCTGCTATGCTCAGCGGTTCTCCTGTCTTGGCAACTTTGGACTGCTAATACGATCTTAACGACCAATAAATATGTGCTAGCATTTATGATACTGGTTTCGGGCTCCTTGTCCCGGCTCCCTCTATCGCCCAGGTTCGGATCCGATATCTCATCCTTTTTCACGTGATAGAGACGGAGAGAATCGGGCACGTGACAGCCGATTCCGGATTGGTCCGAAAATTGGATCGCTATATACGTAACGTATGTCACTGTATACGCGGGATGGTCTGGAGCATCTGGAATTTGAAGATTTAGTAATTCAGGCTTGAAAAGACCTATCTGATGGACTATAAAAAGTGTACACTCCAAGGCTCGAAGCGCGCCGAAGGGACTCGGATACTCGAAACTCGGTATGCTACGCAATCTGTTATTTAGTACACGATTCAGCAGGCCGCTGGCCACAGCAGCGTCGTCAACGCGAACATCAGTGTTACGCAATGGGCTGACAGTGGCGACAGAACACATCCCCAATACTTCAAGTGCAACGGTGGGTATCTTCGTGGACGCAGGCTCGAGGGCAGAAAATACGCGAAACAACGGGACCGCGCACTTCCTCGAGCACCTCGCGTTTAAGGGCACCAAAAACAGGACGCAAGTGGGTATAGAGCTGGAGATTGAGAACATTGGATCACACCTCAATGCATACACGTCGCGCGAGAATACGGTTTATTACGCCAAAACGCTGACGCAAAACATCCCGAACGCTGTTGATGTCCTGAGCGACATTCTGACGCGGTCTGTCCTGGACGCGCGGGCGATCGAGCGGGAGCGCGACGTTATCATCCGCGAGAGCGAGGAGGTCGACAAAATGTACGACGAAGTGGTCTTCGACCACCTGCATGCTATCACTTACAAGGATCAGCCCCTGGGCCGCACTATTCTAGGCCCCATCGAAAACATCAAAACGATCCAGCGTCGTGATCTTCAGGACTACATCACCAAGAACTACAAAGGTGATCGCATGGTCCTGGCCGGCGCGGGTGCAGTCGACCACGAGAAGCTAGTCGAGTATGCTGACAAGTACTTCGGCCATATTCCAAAATCAGAATCCCCTGTTCCTTTAGGCTCTCCTAGGGGTCCGCTGCCTGTCTTTTACGGCAACGAAATGAAAATTCAGGAAGACACTCTGCCTACTACCCACATTGCGCTGGCCGTCGAGGGCGTATCATGGTCCGCTCCAGACTATTTCACTGCTTTGGCTACTCAGGCAATCGTTGGCAATTGGGACAGAGCCCTGGGAACTGGTACAAACTCGCCCTCGCCGCTGGCCGTCAGCGCCTCTAACAATGGTACCTTGGCCAACTCATACATGTCGTTCTCCACTTCATATGCAGATTCGGGCTTGTGGGGTATGTACATCGTCCTCGATTCTAAAGAGCATAATGCAAAGCTTATCATTGATGAGGTTTTGAAAGACTGGAAGAGGATCAAGTCGGGGAACATTAGCGATGAAGAGGTCATGCGTGCGAAGTCGCAGCTGAAAGCCTCTCTTTTATTGTCATTAGATGGCTCAACAGCGATCGTTGAGGACATAGGTCGCCAGATAGTGACTACCGGAAAGCGCCTATCACCCGAGGAGGTCTTCGAACAGGTGGACCGCATCACAAAAGATGACATCATCACCTGGGCCAACTATCGCCTCAAGAACAAGCCAATTTCTATTGTTGCGTTGGGCAACACTGAAACAGTCCCTGCTTTGAAAGAAATTGAGCAAGGCCTAAATGCCTAGCCGGTTTCTCTTTACGTGTAGATAATTATATTATGCATTTATTCATTCCTCCTTCGTCTGTAAACTTTCGGTGAGCTCATCGTCCTTACTATTCCCGTTATTACCAAAGACATCAGCGTCCTCGTCTTCCTCCTCTTGGTCTAAGTCCCTAAAAACACTCTCTTTAGGCAACCTCTTCATGATCTCAGGACGGTCGAAGAGAGGACCTATCTTCGAAATCCATCTTCTCCTCTTATCGAGCAACGATTTGAGACTAGAGCTAGCTGCCTGTTGATGGGCTGCTTGAATGGCCGCTTGAGATGTAGAGTTCGAGACCGAAGTCGAAGCTTGCTGCTTCTTTTTCTTATTTTTGGGAACCCGGATTCGCTTGATATATGCCTGATCAACCTGTTTGTCAAGGTCGTCCAGGATGGATGCGTATTCTTGCCATGCCAGCTGACGTTCCACTAGGGGTATGAGTATTGCTTTCCGTTTCATATTTCTCTTAGTAACCTGTTTCAGTTCACTCTGCAGTTCACGCAGCTCTGCGCTTATCTCGTCATCCTCTCTTCCAGCCAGCCAGTCCGGATCTTCTCCATAACTGCTGTCTTCATCTCTAGGAAGGTTCATATAGATACCAACGTATTTTAATTCCCTTTTCAACCGTTCTTCGAAAGTAGGGTAGTCAAGGCTGACACTGCTGGCATCCCATCCTTGTTGTTGAGGTATAGCGCTAGTTGACGACGTGCTTTGGTTTTTGTTTTCATCCATCTCACTTGAGGGAGTGAGGGCGGATGAGTTGGGATTTGGTGTAAAGACTTTAGATTCCTCATCAGGCAAGGATTCGCCATCGTTTTCTTCTTTTGCAGCACCGTTACCATCAGCTGGGAGCTCGTCTTTCAAAATTGCAGAAAGAAGCCTCGATACAAGCGGGCCACATGATACCTCTTCAGTGTCTAGTACATCGTCGGATAAATCACCGCTTGATTTTTTTGGAAGGATGCTTGATGGATCATTCAACGGAGGGGGCGACAGATTCGCTATATTCTGGTTGTTGTCCTCTTTGGTCCACGTCTCAGAGTATAATGGACCTAGCTTGGGGATAACGTACGGAGTAACTTCGGGATCATATGCTCGTTCCACAGAAACATTAGGCGGTATTATATACTTATTCTTCAGGAATTTGATGTCATCGTCATTCAGGTCGCGGAAAAAGCTGTCAATAGAAGTAAGGAATGTTGAGTATTGGATTTGGTTCGTTGGCTTTGGCCTTGAGAAATCCATATCAGGTAATTCACCTGGCATAAACTCTTTTAAGTCGCTCGTTGGGTAGCTGGAAACACCGTATTTTTTTTTTAAAAACTCCTCGCCTGTGCTTTCAAGACCTTTATTGGTGAATAGCCCAAGAGTTACGGCGGCCGCAGGAAGTGTCTGCGAGACCACAAACTCCGACTTCGGATTTTTCACAGATGGGTCGCTTTCAATGCGGTCTATTTCTGTTTTCGACTTTTTGTCCACATGAGGCGTCTCCTCCTGCTCTTTCTCAGATGGAACAGTCTTTTCAGAGTGCTTGCGAACCTCTCGGTCCTTTCCTTCCTTCTCTCTCTCCTCGTCCTCGTCCTCCTCCTCCTCATCCTCAACCTTCAGGGATCTTTTGCGGGTGGCCTGCCTCTTAGGACCGTCATTGGTTTCTTCGTCGCTCACAGGAGCTTCTGGTGCTACCGCTTCAGTACTGGGTGGGGGCTGTGCAGGTTCTTGCCCTTTCTGCGGTACAGGTGTGGCTTCTAGGGCTTCCTTAATTGTTGCAATTGTGGTGCGATCGCTGGCCAGGATCCTTTCTAACGTTGTATCTAGCTTTTCCAGGCTACCTCGAAGGTTCGTAAGCGCCGTGGCACCAGGTAATGTCCGCACATGCTTACCATTCAAAAGCCCTATGTCACGTTCAAATGTAAGGTCTAAAGTCTTTAAAATCGACGTTAAAAGCCTTGATGGTTCATGTGCCAGCTCATCCTCGAGATTTTCGTCTTTGATTCCCTTGCCTCTTCTCGCAGCCCGCGACATAGTTGAAGAAAAAAGTACCCGCTAAAATTCGCCTTTATGGAAAGCTTTAGGAGTACGATCGACTGCCGTCAGCGGAACTCACTTGTCGCTATACTTGGCCAAGTTACCTTTTTGAACGATGACTTTACCACTGGGTTTCTGTTAGATGAATTTTGGAAATATCAAAAGTGTTGATGTCATATATCACGAATATATGGATTGTGGGATTTTGAAAAATTTGGCAATTGAGATTCTTTGATCACTTCTCGAAAGCGCACGAAAACCGCTGACACTTATAGCACTTGCGGCGTTATGAGATGTGGAATTCCGCTACTGATGCGCTCCGCACTGAGTTGCAGGAATGCAGCAACGAAAAATGTGGCAAAGACTGGTTCAATCGCGGCAGAACTCTACCTTGAACCATCGAAATGGAGAGCATTGAAACCCGAACAAATCTTCGAACTGTATAGGGAAAGAGTCGTAAGACTTGGAAGCGAGTACCAGCCGTGCAAGGAGGAACTTGATGCACTTTTATCCACCGCCGAGTCGACTGGCGTGTCTCCAAGGACAATTAGGAACATTTACTATGGAGGTGAGCAGGCTGCGTACGACGCAACTGGCGCCAACATTGAGGATGACTACAAGCCTTCTCCTTTTATGTTCGACGAACTCCCCTCGCAAGCGCAGGCGCTGGTGCAGCAGCACCGGGAGCAGCGTTTCTACAACCGTCTGGCTGCCTACGAGCTGCCTAAGCTGGTTCAGTATCGCCAAGAATACAAGAGGCCCTCTCCAAAAACACACCCGGCCACCTACCGGTACACGACATACATCGGCGAAGAGCACCCTAACTCACGCAAGGTCGTAGTCAGCCTCAAGACCCAGGAGCTTGGTCTAAACGACAAAGAAGTGCATAAGTTCCGTCTTCTGGCACGCACGCGCTACGATCACACCACGGACATCTTTAAAATGTCCTCGGACAGGTACCCCGAGGCTGCGCAGAACGCACGCTACTTGAGTGACACGCTGCAGGCGTTGATTAAGGAAGCGAAGGATACCTCAGACGACTTTGCGGACGTACCTCTGGACACCAGACACACGACCGCCCGAAACCTGCGCAGGAAGACACGTGGATACAAGTTCCCAGAGGAGTGGAAGAGACCCCAGGACGCCCCCAAGGAAATGGTTAATGTGGCCGAGCTTATTCAAAAGACGCTGTGAGCGCACTGACAGCCCTGTAAATAGACCTATGTAACGCAACCCCTTCTCCACAGCGATAGTTGTTGTTTTTTCTAAAAACTGAAAAACTATAACAATTTAGATACAATTAATACAGAGAATGGAACTGAATGAGCGTAGCGGGCTCCATTCGGCTGCGCAGCCGCGGGACGGCGCAGGCTCCTGAGTTGTGATGTTCTCGTCAAACCCGGCCCGGCCTAGGTCCCAGCGCTTCACGAGGAGCTGTGCTTGTCCTTCTTCTTGTCCTTCTTCTTCTTCTTTTTCTTCTTCTCAGAGCTGCCGCTGTTGCCCTCTTCCTCGTGGGGACGTTTCTCCTTAGGTGGCTCGAACTCGTTCAGCTCGGCCTGCAGATAGTCTGGAATTGGCACAGGCGCGGAGCTGGGCGCATCCTGAGAGGGCGCGACCCCGTTTTTCTTGTCCTCCAGATACTTGAGCTTCTCAAGGTGGTAGTTCTGGAGCTCGACGTTGTAAGCCTGCTTCCACTTGTCCTTCTCGACGTCGCTCATCTCCTTCCACTTCTTGGAAATCTCTTGAGTAATCTCGGTCGATGAGAGCGGCGGCAAGCCGGACTTCTGCCGGTCCTCACGCAGCGCCTGGCGCACGTACGCGGAGTACGCAAAGAACACTGTCAGCGGCTTCTTTGGCGCGTTGGGGTCGCGCTCCGCGCGCTTGCGCGCGGGTGCTTTCACAGGCGACGCAATACCCGCGATCACCTCCTTGTCGTCCTCCAGCGGGTTTGTCAACTCTGAGCTCACCACCTGCACTTGATTCGTCGCTGACGTAAGCTTCTGGAGAGCTTCTGTCAGCGTGGTGAACGCCTCGAGTTTCTCATCCTCGTCTTCGCCCACCGCGTTGTAGAAGTCGATAATGCTCGACGCCGTCTGGTTTGCTGACTTCGATAGTTCGAACAGCGATGACACCAACTGCTCGTGTTAGTACGCGGGTCTGTTTTCATAACAAAAAAATGACGCCCGCAGTGACTGCGCCGGCGCCAAGCCCGTAACATACCGTGTCCTTAGCGGTCCTGAGTTTAATGGATGGTTCCGACATCACGTGGAATCTCTTTTATGCTTTTCGTTCCGAAGTACTGCGTTTCTGTCCTTCTGTGTGTAACTTTAGCGGTGTAACGCTCCTTCTAAAGTTTGGCAAGTACCAGCTCAGTTCCTGCCTGGTTGGCCCCACCGGCCTCTGCCTAGCGAAAAATTTTCTGCCTGCGGATCACGGCGGGGGCGGCCCCAGCAGGCGAGTGATTAAGTCATTATGTACGCATGTTTGTGGCGCCAGGTTTAAATGGGAGGTAGGGCGGCATGATCAATCGTGGACCAGCAGGGACATACGCTCCGTTCACAATTGATTCGTGGGATTGATTTTGGTGAAGGCTTTGGAGGCGTAGCTTCTAATCAATTGGGTCGTGCTCTTGGCTAATAATTCACTCGTTAGACGTGACTGATAAACGCCTGGCGCTGAGATGTGACACCAACGTATGTAGTGATCAGGTAATTAATGGATGGCATTTTCGTGGAGGAATGCCAGGCAAAGACGATAGGCCCTAGGACGCGGCTTCGCTTTATAGCGATATATCGTTGCAGTGGCATAGATCGTGAGGCCAAGTAGCACATATGTGTGTTTTATTTTGCGTGTTTATCTTGTAAAACATGTTTTCGTAGCGTGATCATTTCTAGTGGTTCTTTACCATGGCGTATTAACTGTATATCTGTTAAAGTTTAGAAAATATATAAAAAGGCTGCTTATTCAGCAACTCAATAGTGGTACCTGAAGAACTTGTTCTCAAAGTCCGTGTAGTCCTTGAAACCGTTGATGATACCTTCCTTCTCACCATCGGGCGTGACCTCGCCGTGCTTCTGGTCCCGGACGCGGTTTCTCCGCCACATCAGGGCGTAGTAAACTATGCACAGGAACATCATGCCTGCGTAGGACGCGATCAGACCCTTCATACCAGTGATGTACTTTGGCGCCTCTTTGGCATAGAAGATTTTGGCGCCGGTGATGTTGCCTGCAGTGTACATCAGGAACCACATAATCTTGGAGGTGGAAATCTTGGAGGAACCTGCAACAGTCACGTTCAGCAGCACCCAGCACATGATCACGGGCCCGCCAATGATGTACAGCAACCAGCAGCAGCCGACCAGCGCCCACTTGTGGCTTAGAGGGATCAGGTGGATCCCGATGAGACCTGCAAGGGTGGGTATACATAGCACGAACAGGAGGATCACGCGGATGTTCTTCTTGGTATAGAGTGCCAGCACGCCTGCGGCAAACACGCATAAAAGCTCGATGGCTCCGGTGGGAAGCTGCAAAAGAGTCGCATTCAAACCGGAGAACCCGAAGCCTTTGATTAGTGAGGAGATGAAGTTGGATGTGCCGCCGTTAACGACGCCGCAACCAAGACCGATGAGCGCCAAGATAATAGTGTTAGGGTCGCGTAGGGCCTCGAGCGCTTGCTGAGGCTTGAGCTTTGTGTCCTTAATACCCATCTGGTTCTTTGAAACACGCTCCACAACCTTCAGCTTTTCTTCATGGGTCAGGAACCTCGCGTTGGCAGGCGAGTCGGGTGCCATGTACAGGAACACGAACCCCCAAACAAAGTTGATCAGCCCAATGACCAGGAAAATCAACTTCCAGGGCTTCAGTGCAGTGCTGGTAGAGTGACCCAAGCCGTACGCCAGCAAGGCCCCGACCATCGTTGCCACTCCGTTCATACTCAAAAATGTGCACATTCTGAAGGGCTGTTCCTGCTTGTTATAAAACATGCTGCACATCATCATGTTGGAAGGAGAGATAGAGGCCTCCATGAGCCCCAAAATAAACCGCAGTGCCATCATCCCAGAATAGCTCTTCGCGCCGATGTGCGCGATCAGCAAAACCGCCCACACGATCAACGCACAACCCGTATACTTCGCGACGGGCAGCTTCTGAATCACCCAGTTGGCCGGAATCGAGCCCACGAGGTACCCTACGTTGAAGATGGCCGCGATGTTCGAGTAGTCATTGCCTTTCAAGTGCAGGTCCGCGTTCATCGAGTACGCAGATGCATAGTTAAGCGACAGCTTGTCCAGAAACTGCAACATGTAAGTAACACACAGCACGGGCAGCAGCCATCTGTCGATCTTGCGCCGGATGGGGGCGTATTCTCTGTCGTCTGTCTCGCGGTCTTCGAGTAGCAGCTCCTGGAAGAGGTCTGCGCCGACCGCGTGCTCCGTTGAGATATTAAGCGCGCCCTTGCCGGTGCTCTGCGTCGAGGAGCTCTGGATGTCCAGCACCTCGCCGGCCTCGACCTGAACGCGTATTTTGGTGTCGTCTTTTTTCTCTTGCACACTCATCTCGTGTGATGCTCTTGAGATGGTGAGCCTCTACACATACCACTCAAAAGACCCGCAACTGTCCTGTTTAAATACACCAACCGCTGGCCTGCGCGCTCCACCTGAGCGAGCGTCGTTGGAACAGCCTGGCGGCTCATTATCATACCGGCTGCTCTCATCTCTTTTCCGATCTTAATTATGATCTTCGGGAAAGATTACGTTCTGAAAGGGCAACATACATAACTTGCTATCTCTCTGCCGTATCTCGTCCCATGACTAGAACGTCTGCTGCCAAGGAGACTAGGACCCGCCCACGGCTGGCAACCTGCAGCACGTACATTAGCATAGGAACGGGCGGAGCTATTTGCATTGTCTGAGGGTCTACAGATAAGCTCTTGAGGAGAAGCGCAAACCCCAGATAGGCGAAGGAATAACAGGCAACGTGATAGCAGTAGAGGCGCATACAGGGGATAGACTGGGATTAGCAAACGCGCCTCGTGAGACCGAATCACGAGATAAGGTGGGCAACGACCTGCGCTGCATCGACCCTTCAACTGCCTTATGGGTTCAGCCCCGAAACTTCGATCTCTGATGCAGAAGATAAGAGAGACCGGGCCAGCCAAGACCTCTGATACCGCACGTGACCAAACCAGCACCGAGGTCACGTGTATACATGAGTATATTTGTACTCGGGAATAATCCTGAGCATGTGACACACGTCTGCAATGACTGAGGGTTTTTCCATGTATAACCCACAAGGTACTTTGGTACCAACGGCTCTGCAGGCCAGCAAGGTAGCGGGTACCCAGCGTAACTCGCCATCTGAGCTTGTCTTTGACCAGACTCACTGCGTGTAATGACTTGCATGAGAGCACATATCGGAAAGTAAGAGCTCTCCTTGCATTGTCTCAGAAACACAGACTGCAGCTCAACGATGCTCGCAGCAGAAGCGTATGCGGGCCTGGCGAAGCGGGAACAATGCTCCACGAGCAACGAGTTTGACGGACGGGAAGGCCTGCGTGTCGGAGCCCTCTTCGTGATTATGGCGTCGTCCGCGATTGGCGCCTTCTTCCCTCTCCTGGCGTCCAGCTATAGCGCAGTCAGCTTGCCAGACTGGTGCTTTTTCGCAGCGAAATTCTTTGGTTCAGGCGTCATCATAGCGACGGGGTTTGTGCACTTACTACAGCCGGCCAACGAGGCGCTGACGGATCCATGCTTGACCGGCACGTTCCAGGACTATCCCTGGGCATTTGGGATCTGCCTCATGTCGCTGTATGCGATTTTTCTGGTGGAGATCGTGACGCACCACATGCTCTCGCGCGTGGAGCCGGCCTGCGCCGTTACCGACGCCCGCGCACACAGCGGTTCCGATGCAACCAGCATTGACGACGAGCTTCGACTTTCGGAGGTGAAAGACCTGGGTTCCAAGCCGCACGAAAGCTCGAAATCGGGATCTGACAACGATGGCGTCCACCAAGAAGCGCACCGCGTACTCAGTGGGTCTAGCAGTACAGTCACGGAGGGCTTTCTCAGCCAAGTTGTGACCGTGTTCATCCTAGAGTTCGGCGTCGTTTTTCACTCTGTCTTCATCGGGCTCTCGCTCGCAGTGTCTGGAAGTGAGTTCATCACGCTTTTCATTGTCCTGACTTTCCACCAGATGTTCGAGGGCCTTGGCCTGGGCACCAGAATCGCAGAGATTTCATGGCCGGCTAGCAAAAGGTACACGCCCTGGCTCCTGGCGCTCGGCTTCGCCATATCCACGCCCATCGCCATCGCCATCGGCTTGGGCGTCAGGCATTCACTATCCACAAATTCTAGATCGGCTCTGATCGCCAATGGCTGCTTCGACGCCATTTCGTCAGGCATCCTGATATACACCGGGCTGGTCGAGCTGATGGCCCACGAGTTCATCTTTTCCAGCCAGTTCAAGGGCCCTGGCGGTCTCAAAAAAATGCTTCTTGCATTTACGGCGATGTGCGCCGGCTCAGGACTGATGGCCCTTCTCGGTAGATGGGCATAGGTGTCTTCGCATTGAGCGTGCTGTATACAAGCGCGCAAAAAAAAAAATCCCGTCGCCTATCGATGGGATGTGTATAGTAGTCGAATCCGTTCTTCGTTTGTTTCAACACCGTCAGGCACCATCAGTCTGACTTGCTTTATGTCTGTCAGGTAATAAACCTTTCTCATCTTGGTAACTTTCTCTCTGTTTTAGATCTGTCAGCTGCCTTATATTAAAAATGGGGCGCCTAGTCTAATGATAGGAAAAAGCAGGCAACAAGAAATGAATTATACGCCTTTAGAGCTTTACCATAGTTCTCTTCAACGTCGCAGAATCTCACTGGCGTTGGCTGGTGGTCTTGGTGCTTGAGCGGTTGGGTGTCACTCGTGTTCGAAGACCTCGTCAACTAGTGCCCACTACTTGAATTCAAAAACTTTAGGTTGACTTCAACAAAGTCGCAGCGACACATATTCAAGTCGGTCTCAGGGTGCAAACTGGACCATTTCCAACTTGTTTTGGCTACACTGAATAAGTAATCATTTTCTAGCAGCCAGCTAAACGGGGCCAATGAGCGGATCGTATCGTAAAGCGAAGCATCAGGCAGCTGGTCATGATGGGAACTTCACAGATGCCGAGGAAAGCCTCTTTTTCAAACCCACGACAGTTCAAGAAGTTGAATTTTATCAACAAATTCAGTGTAGAGACGCAGAAAGAACGTCAACGGATCTCAAGCTTGAGGCCTGGATGCCTGTTTTCTTGGGAACTCTTGAGGCCGGAGTGACAGGAAAAGCGCGTGAATCCAGTGACAGCGAGGTTCAATCAGCGATTGCAGCACACACAAATTTGATACAGAATGAGCCAGGTCCTTCTCCCCACAATAAGCCCATCATTGTACTTGAGAATCTTTTACATGGCTACAAGTCACCGAATATTCTTGATGTCAAGTTGGGAAAAACGCTGTACGATGACTCTGCTTCAGACGATAAGAAACTTCGCCTTAGAAAGGTTAGCCAAGAAACAACCTCAGGAAGCCTTGGACTTAGAATATGTGGCATGAAGCTCCAAGAAAGTGCTGCGGCATCAACGCTCGACGAAGGTCATTACGCCCGTGAGGATGATGGGTATATTTCTATTAACAAGTTCTATGGACGAGGGCTCGACGCCAGCAATGTGAAGAGCGGTTTCGAGCTCTTTTTCGGCAGTAATAGCCTGAGTGTGCATCGCAGAAAAACTCTTACTGAAACCTTCCTGCATCGAATCCAGCTCCTATACAACACCCTGTTGGAAGAGGAAGTACGGATGATATCCGCAAGCCTTCTCCTTGTTTACGAGGCCGACTCCGATCGCTGGGACGAGCTTCAGGACAGAGACGCCCTTCTACGAACTGATTTTTTCCAGGACTCCAGCGATGATGAGGAAGAAGTTGAACACCCATCGCCACTGAGTTCGCTTTCAGTGATCGACTTTGCCCATTCCAGAGTAACTACAGGCCAAGGATACGATGAGAATGTAATTTGTGGTGTTGAGTCTCTTATAGAAATCTTCGACCAGCTGTGTTCCTCTTTCAATTAAGAAATCCCACGTAAGCTTGGCTCAAATTCTGCCATTAAAGAACCAAGCGAGAAGCATACATATTAGCGCAGGCTCTTAACATTCTTAATCGTTCACGGAGCTCTCGTTCCTTTAAACTTCAAAGGAAGAAACAAATAATTCAAGCCGCAAAGACCTCAAACGCGATAGCCGTCACTTTAGT